>CM067317.1:42851530-43376530 GCA_034231615.1 Meghimatium bilineatum | reverse complement strand
CAACATATGCAAGAGCATTTATGCTAATAGCCAATGTGAAGTAAGAACAAATGTAGGAGTGTCCACTGAGTTTCAAATTCGATCAGGAGTTCGCCAAGGGTGTGTCCTATCCCCCCAACTTTTTATAACATATATCGACCACATCTGTAAAATAACAAGTACCAAAGAAGATAACATAAAAGACAAATTGAGCGAACTACTCTTTGCAGACGACCAAGTACTAATAGCGACATAAGAAGAACAATTACAAGGACACATGAACAGACTCCACACAACATGTCAAAAATTCAACATGAAGATTAATATTGAAAAGACAGAAATAATGGCAATAGCAAAGAAAGAAAGAACTATCACTATCTCCATCAATGATAAACACCTTAAACAAGTAAATGAGTTCACTTACTTAGGAAGCATTTATCGAGTGAAGGGAAAACCAGTAAAGAGGTACAAAATAAATGCAACAAAACATACCAGATCCTAGGACAGATGACACGTATTTTCAAGAACAAAAATGTAAAAATAGGCACTAAAGTTGCATTATACAAGACTATTATTATTCTATCACTGTGCTACCAGTGCCAAACCTGGACAATGACAGCTCAAGAGAAAAGAAAAAATAGTGACAGCAGAAATGACATGTCTTTGAATAATAATTTGAGTGTCATTAAGAGATAGAATTAGAAACGATAACATCAGACAGATAACAGAAACAATACCAGTATTGGAACACATCAAAAGACAACAGATCAAGTGGTTCTCACACGCTTCCAGATTACCAACATATAGCATGCCACAAATGGCCATGACACATAGACATAACCGTTATAAAGCCAGAGGCAGACTATGTAAAAGATGGATCACATAAATCAAAGAAGCCACAGGAACAAGCTTACAAACATCCCACAAGAAGGCCATCTCCAGAGAACTTTTCCACCCCTGACGCCGCAAGGCAAACAAGGACCACAGCGTATAGATAAATAGATAGACTGTCTCTATACCTCTCTGCTTCTCTCCATCTATATATATATATATATCTTGATCTCTATCCCTGTCAAGGTTTGCAGAATGAAACTCTTGAGTATGTATTTCCCAACCAAAAACTAACAATTATTTTCTACCATATTTTTCGTTAGTTTTTCTGATGTAGATAAGGGCCGATTTGTCATCACAGTCGCTACAACGTGTACAGACTGGATTTATCGTGTTACCTTCTTAAGACAATAATTTTGCCCCTGCTTTGAATAGGACCCGAGACCTCATGGTTCTGAGACCAGCGATCTAACCAGTCGGCCTCGTGCTCTACTAATACACTAGCATTATTAATGTCTAGTTTGAATGTCCTATTAAATTCTCTACCACCAAGCCATTTCATTCTTAAATCTTCCTTTTATCGTGAAATATGTAAGGTGTTCAGTTTCCCGTGTTTTAGATGTACGATTCTTCTATACTGTACAGAGTTAGATTGTTTAACACAAATGTAAAGTCTGTATTACTTTATGACTTCGAAATATGGCATGTTACCCAGACTATGGCATGTTATCCAGACTATGGCATGTTATCCAGACTATGGCATGTTATCCAGACTATGGCATGTTACCCAGACTATGGCATGTTATCCAGACTATGGCATGTTACCCAGACTATGGCATGTTATCCAGACTATGGCATGTTATCCAGACTATGGCATGTTACCCAGACTATGGCATGTTATCCAGACTATGGCATGTTACCCAGACTATGGCATATTATCCAGACTATGGCATGTTACCCAGACTTTGGCATGTTATCCAGACTATGGCATGTTATCCAGACTATGGCATGTTACCCAGACTATGGCATGTTATCCAGACTATGGCATGTTACCCAGACTATGGCATGTTATCCAGACTATGGCATGTTACCCAGACTATGGCATGTTATCCAGACTATGGCATGTTATCCTGACTATGGCATGTTACCCAGACTATGGCATGTTACCCAGACTATTGCATGTTATCCAGACTATTGCATGTTACCCAGACTATTGCATGTTACCCAGACTATTGCATGTTACCCAGACTATTTCATGTTACCCAGACTATGGCATGTTACCCAGACTATTGCATGTTACCCAGACTATGGCATGTTACCCAGACTATGGCATGTTACCCAGACTATGGCATGTTACCCAGACTATGGCATGTTACCCAGACTATGGCATGTTATCCAGACTATGGCATGTTACCCAGACTATGGCATGTTACCCAGACTATGGCATGTTATCCAGACTATGGCATGTTACCCAGACTATGGCATGTTACCCAGACTATGGCATGTTATCACATCAAGACTGCAGAGCTAAGTGCCAAGTTAATCACATCGGAGCAATGTTATTGTTATATTGATGCTCAGCGGTTAGCGGATTGTTATAACTAATACGTCAACATAACGAAACAGTCAACATAACTCAACATAAAACAGCTGAACATATAAAATACATGAGCATACAATATAACTGAACTTACAACATAACTAAACATACAACATAACTAAACATACAACAACATAACTGGAAAAAAACATAACTAAACATACAACATATGTGATGAAGAACATATGTGATGAAGAAAAAACATAACTGAAGAAAAAAAAACATAACTAAATATACAACAACATAACTGAAGAAAAAAAACATAACTAAATATACAACATACTAAACATACTGCATATCCATAACTAAACATATAGCACCACTAGACAATCAATATAAATAAAGATACAACATAATTAAACATACAAAATAAATAAACATAAAACATAACTAAACAGTCAACAAAACTAAATATACAACATTACCAAACATGCAAAATAATTAAACAGGCAATATAACTAAACATAATTAATCATACAACGTAACTAAACATACAGCATAAATAAACACACAAAATAACTAATAATGCAACATCACTAAACATAACTAGACATAGAACATCGCCAGTAAGCATAACTAATTAGCAAACATAACACAACAGTAAGCATAACTCAACAGTAAACATAGCACAATAGTCAACGTTCATTCATTTTCCTTTTGCGCTGAAGTTAGTGCATAGGGCAGAGGTCAGATTTCTACAATTCTGTCTGTTCACAGCTAATCTGTGCAGTTCTTGAATAGTATGAATATTGGTTGTTTTATTTTCTCTAAGTATTGTTCTTCTGAGCGTTTCTTTTGGTCTACCCCTTGCTCTTTTGCCTGTAGGAATCCATTCAAGAGATGTGTGGTGTATTCTGTTGGTGTCTGCGCGTAGGACATGCCCGATGTAGGACCAACAGCGTTTTCTGATAACATATGTGATGAAATTATGAGGAATGAACTGACTTCTGTTACACAAATCGTTCTGGACTTTACGATGTTAGTTGTTTAATCCAACGATCGACGGAAGGACCCAGACTTGATTAGAGAAACACCCTCCATCAACGGACGTCACTACCGGAAGCCAACGTAGCTAAACAGTAAACATAACACAACAGTAAACATAACTCAACAGTAAACATAGCACATTAGTCAACGTAGCTCAACATTAAACATTCTCAACTGTAAACACACCTAACAGCACACGTGCCACAGTTTATCTAGATAAATATTTCACAACTTGATAATGAGATAATTGTTGTTTATCTTTAATTCCTACTTAACAACCTTTTTCCTTTTTTTTTTGTTTTGTATTTTACAAATTAAAAACTGTATAATGTCTTTTACATTTGAGTAATTATCTATTAGTAACGTCATTTCCATTTTGAACGATATTGAATCTCGTTATTTTCCAAATTGTTTTATACCCACACACTCCATTTAAACCTAGCGATCGATCTCTGAGCTTGGATTTCTTAGCCTTTTTACAAAATATTTGGAAAGAATTCGATCTTTTTCAGCTTAAAAAATCGATCTGAACATCACTAGTTGAAAATGTCGGTCATGTGTATTAGTTTTCTGCTTCCGGTTATCAGAATTTGCCGGAAACGTTGAAAAAAAACATTCGCACAATTTGTTGTATTATTTGCTTTTAGAACACACCAATACAGAACTGTAATGATTCTTCAATGCCTTTCATATTTACCATATTATATTTCTCATAATGACACTGTTATCTACAACTGCTGATCTCAACACACAAAAAACGTGTTAGACTCACATCCAGTTTAGTGTGATTAGCTGCGAACGCTTGCTGCTGTAGAGTATGTAATCACATTTTGTTTCTATACATCTCTGTTTCTTGTTTTGTAACAATACCAAATAAGGGGGTCCACTTTGACACTTTTTATAAAATCAGTGCTGATCAGAAATTTGGTGTCTTCGCTTACTGCTAACCCATTCCTGGATACAAAATGGCTAAAGTAATTGTAAGTTTGTTAAAAATTAAGAAATTATGGTACTCTGAGTCACCGACTGAGAGCCACCCCTCCACCCCCCCCCCCTGTTGCGCTCCATCAAATGAGAGGACCACTCCTCCAACTCACCTAAATAAAATATCTTAACCTTCAACCACTGATCGGTAAATATAAACATGGGAAATAGTTTGCTGAAAAAAATTGGCTACATTTCGTTTCGCTTTTCGCATAAAAAAGTTACAATTATTATTTTGTATTGTACCCTTGTTTTTATTATATATATTCTGATTGTCCATCAGTCCTTTTTTTAGTCGATCTCTTGGAATTCGCTGTATTTTTTTCATGTACTTTTCTTATCAAAATAATAATAAATAATAGTAATGATGATAATAATAATAATAATGTTGATGACCCTAATAACAGTGACAATGTTGATGATGATGAAGATTATGATGAGAATTAAGATAATAATAATGATAATAATAATTACAATGCAGTTGTTGATAATGATGATGCAGCTGATGATAATAATAATAATTTATTATTATTATTAATATTATTATTATTATTATTATTATTAATATTATTATTATTATTATAAGGATAATAATAATTACAACGATAATTATGATAATAATACCCTTAATCCTCAAGGTCGTAACCGTCATTGGAGACTTCAGCACAGGAAGCCCCCTCCTCTCCAAAAAAAAACACTGTCCTCAGCGACTCGGATTAATGTAGAAAAATCATGTTTGGATCATATGCTGGTGTTGTCATTCCTAAATTTTGTTTTCACCAACTCTTCTCCTTTTCCCCTCAACTGTTCCTTTCAAAAAACTTTTTCTTTACTTATGGCTGTACGTTTGAAAAGACACCCTGAAACACATGGTGACACAAGTAATAGTAATACCTATTACAGTTTGGCAGACTCGTTGTTTGTTCAGGTAGATCTGAAGAACACGGTGACACAGGTGATAGTAATACCTATTACACTTTGGCAGACTCGTTGTTTGTTCAGGTAGATCTTGTGAGTCACATCCACCATCGTTATCAGCTTATATTTCAGATTATCAATAATAGTATCGTCTGGTAATATATAATTACCAACAATAGCTAGAGAAGATTCACCGATCATGTATGTGATTTAATCAATCAAGTGTCATGACTAGTGGCGTAGGCGATCATGTTTCCCCCACAACTCTCTGTCTCTTGTATTGTTAATAGGTTCAGTTGGTGACTTCTTTTTGTGCAGTAGTGACACTTCATCCATTTCTCTCTTTGTCTTCCTATGTTTCTTTTCCCTATAATCTTTTTTAGTTGTTACTAAATGTTCAAGTTATGATGTTCTATCACATGCCCTAAAAATCTTGGCTATCTGCTAATTTTTGGTCTAATTGATCCTTTTACTTCAGCATCTCTGAGAACTTCTACATTAATTTTCTTGGCTGTCCATGAAATTTTAATTATTCTTCTCAAAAACCACATCTCAGTTCTCTCCAGCTTATCTTGAGCAGCTTTGTTTACCTCCATGCTTCGCATCCATGAAGAATGATTGGTTCTTCTAATTCTTCTTCAGCGTTCATTCTAAACTCCCACTGAATCTCTCTTGTAGCAGGACGATGGTCCTATTAGATTTCCAGCAGGATGTAATCCAGAGAATGGAAATGCGTTGTGTCGCCGTTTTATTTGCGCCAATGGTCCGACACATCCGTCTTCGGCGGGGAATGATTGGTTCAATATAACATCCAAACACTCGTACTCGCTAGGGGCGTAGCAACAAAAATACCAAAGTAGTTATAGGGAATAAGTAAATATATTACAAATACCTACTACTACTAATTAAAATATAATAAAAACAACTATAATGAAAGTAATAAGGACGAACACTATTGACAGGCAACCCGCATCTTCTGAAAAGACGTGAATGTACAGCTAGCATTTTATAAGTAGGTGTCTTCCTTTCATACAACTCATTATATAAGTATGCGGGCTTTATCCATGCCCAACCATTACAAAGCAGAATACAACAGTATATATTTTGTAGATAACAGGTCTACAAAGCAACTCTTTTCTGTCCGTGGGTTTTTCTCCAATATTCATCATTACATTTATAAATGTTTCATGTTGTATGTTCTGGTGTCCCCTACCCATGGGTTAATGTATGTTTCGCCTCACGTTCTGATGTCCCCTACCCATGGGTTAATGTATGTTTCGCCTCACGTTCTGATGTCCCCTACCCATGGGTTAATGTATGTTTCGCCTCAAGTTCTGATGTCCCCTACCCATGGGTTAATGTATGTTTCGCCTCAAGTTCTGGTGTTCCCTACCCATGAGTTAATGTATTTTTTGTCTTAATTTCTTACTTTTCTTTTCTAGCACATAATCCCCAAGACGCAGACATACCGGCAAGTGGAAATTGTACAATTCTTCTATTGTGACAGAGAATGCTAGATGTAGCATCACTGCACATTGGTCAGGAAAGCTTATGGAAAAATGTTGAACTAGTTGGTCCAGAAGTATATGTTATGATTCTAGCAGGATGTGGCAATCCTGCAATACTGCCGTTATTGGAAAATCTCCCTTCGGGGACCACACTTGCATCCATAAACCTCACTCCTCCTTAAACAGAACCATACCGTCGAGACAATAAACTAAACAATATGTGCGTCACCTTGGTTATTTTATTGAGCATGTGCTTTTATCAGAATGCCTATGCTCACTACGACAACACGCAGCCCATTTGTTGTCGAGGCACGAGAGGGGAGCAACAAATGTCACAATTACTTGCCATGCATGTCTTAAAAACGATAACGGATATTGTTTTTAAAGCGGAGTTGGTCCATAAAAAAATAGCAAAAAAATGCATCCTTATAGAGAGAAATGCCCATTTCAATCGCCGATGTTAGTCAAATTTGGTTACATCAGAGCTTTTAACGATAAAAATAGTGGAAGTCACGATTATAGTATTCCAGTCACCAAGACTTTGAAGTAGGTTGGTACGTTTAGCTACCCCATCCTACACAGGATCTCAGTGACCCAGAAGTCATGCTTAAGTTGGATGTGTCGGGCCGAAAGGCGTAGATATCTCAGCTACACTGTAAAACATGACACATTCTGTTCTCTGGTCTATAACATGCTAATCTGCAGGAATTTGAGAATGAAGAAGAAGAATCCGCACCACAGTAACGCTCTATGCATATCAACACATACAGGTGTGCTGCAGGTCTACACGAACAGGTGTGCTGCAGGTCAACATCTACAGGTGTGTTGTAGGTCAACACGTACAGGTGTGTTGCAGTTCAACACGTACAGGTGTGTTGTAGGTCAACACGTACAGGTGTGTTGTAGGTCAACACGTACAGGTGTGTTGTAGGTCAACACGTACAGGTGTGTTGTAGGTCAACACGTACAGGTGTGTTGTAGGTCAACACGTACAGGTGTGTTGCAGTTCAACACGTACATGTGTGTTGTAAGTCAACACGTACAGGTGTGTTGTAGGTCAACACGTACAGGTGTGTTGTAGGTCAACACGTACAGGTGTGTTGTAGGTCAACACGTACAGGTGTGTTGTAGGTCAACACGTACAGGTGTGTTGTAGGTCAACACGTACAGGTGTGTTGTAGGTCAACACGTACAGGTGTGTTGTAGGTCAACACTTACAGGTGTGTTGTAGGTCAACACGTACAGGTGTGTTGACATCAACTTTATTTATCTATAGGTCAGTTGTCACTAAACAGTTTAATACAATTTTACAAATAAAAAACGTGTTTACTTTAGTCCATTCTTCTTTCGTTTGCCTGGAATGTGAATACATCTGAAGTTTGCCTGGAATGTGAATACATCTGAAGTTTGCCTGGAATGTGAATACATCTGAAGTTTGCCTGGAATGTGAATACATCTGAAGTTTGCCTGGAATGTGAATACATCTGAAGTTTGCCTGGAATGTGAATACATCTGAAGTTTGCCTGGATTGTGAATACATCTGAAGTTTGGCTGGAATACATCTGAAGTTTGCCTGGAATGTGAATACATCTGAAGTTTGGCTGGAATGTGAATACATCTGAAGTTTGCCTGGAATGTGAATACATCTGAAGTTTGCCTGGAATGTGAATACATCTGAAGTTTGCCTGGAATGTGAATACATCTGAAGTTTGCCTGGAATGTGAATACATCTGAAGTTTGGCTGGAATGTGAATACATCTGAAGTTTGGCTGGAATACATCTGAAGTTTGCCTGGAATGTGAATACATCTGAAGTTTGGCTGGAATGTGAATACATCTGAAGTTTGCCTGGAATGTGAATACATCTGAAGTTTGCCTGGAATGTGAATACATCTGAAGTTTGCCTGGAATGTGAATACATATGAAGTTTGGCTGGAATGTGAATATATCTGAAGTTTGGCTGGAATACATCTGAAGTTTGCCTGGAATGTGAATACATCTGAAGTTTGGCTGGAATGTGAATACATCTTAAGTTTGGCTGGAATACATCTGAAGTTTGCCTGGAATGTGAATACATCTGAAGTTTGCCTGGAATGTGAATACATCTGAAGTTTGGCTGGAATACATCTGAAGTATGCCTGGAATGTGAATACATCTGAAGATTTCTTTCTTCTATAAACTTGATTGATTTTTGTAACTCGTACAGAGCGTACAGACAGAGCGTACAGAGCGTACAGACAGAGCGTACAGAGAGAGCGTACAGACAGAGCGTACAGAGAGAGCGTACAGAGAGAGCGTACAGAGCGAACAGAGAGAGCGTACAGACAGAGCGTACAGAGAAAGCGTACAGAGAGAGCGTACAGAGAGAGCGTACAGAGAGAGCGTACAGAGAGTACAGAGAGAGCGTACAGAGAGAGCGTACAGAGAGCGTACAGAGAGCGTACACAGAGAGCGTACACAGAGAGCGTACAGAGAGAGCGTACAGAGAGAGCGTACAGAGCGTACAGAGAGAGCGTACAGAGCGTACACAGAGAGCGTACAGAGAGAGCGTACAGATCGTACGGCGAGAGCGTACGGCGAGAGCGTACAGAGAGAGCGTACAGATCGTACGGCGAGAGCGTACGGCGAGAGCGTACGGCGAGAGCGTACAGAGAGAGCGTACAGAGAGAGCGTACAGAGCGTACGGCGAGAGCGTACAGAGAGAGCGTAAAGAGTGTACAGAGAAAGCGTACAGAGAGAGCGTAAAGAGCGTACAGAGAGAGCGTACAGAGCGTACGTAGAGAGCGTACAGAGAGAGCATAAAGAGTGTACAGAGAGAGCGTACAGAGAGAGCGTGCAGAGAGAGCGTACAGAGCGTACGGCGAGAGCGTAAAGAGTGTACAGAGAGAGCGTACAGAGAGAACGTACAGAGCGAACAGAGAGAGCGTACAGAGAGAGCGTACAGAGCGTACAGAGAGAGCGTACAGAGCGTACAGATAGAGCGTACAGATAGAGCGTACAGAGAGCGTACAGAGAGAGCGTACAGAGAGAGCGTACAGATAGAGCGTACAGAGAGAGCGTACAGAGAGAGCGTACAGATAGAGCGTACAGATAGAGCGTACAGAGCGTACAGAGAAAGCGTACAGATAGAGCGTACAGAGAGAGCGTACAGAGAGAGCGTACAGAGAGTGTGTACATAGAGAGCATACAGAGAGAGCGTAGAGAGCGTACAGAGCGTACAGAGAGAGCGTACAGAGACAGCGTACAGAGGCCTGTAGAGTTTTTCTTCCATTGTTCTTTCTCTGGGCCCGTGCATTTGTCTCAGCATTTAATATGCACGACATTCCTGAAGAATCTGCTGTCTGATGTGCCTGTCCACAAGTACACATGGTCGTGTTGCCTATCTTGAACTTTGTATACATGAGGCTGTGGAGTCGATTGTGTTCTGTTCTGAGGCGCAGAATGATAGCTTGGTCTGGTATGTTCATAATTTTAGTAATCATTTTGTGTTGGAGTTGGCTGTCTAATTTCTTTAATCATCTACTTCTTAATGGAACGCTATTTACACATCGGGTTGATCAGCAGCAGCTCTTTCTTTAGCCAGACATTCTGCTTTGTAGTTGCCATGCTGCCTGGTTCCATATATGCCAAATCCTTATCACGGAGATGAGAGTTCAACCAAAAGATGCTTCAATACTAAGACTGAATAGATTCAAGTAAAATCGAGCAAGACTACAGTCTACCCTAACAAGTACAGCGGCAGAAGTGGGAAGCAATCTGTTAAACGACACACAACATCAGCAATCAGGATACCGCGCATCAACCCGAGCAATGGGAACATGTATATTTTTTTTTTAAATGGCACAGCTCTACTAGACAAAATATTACACGGTTGTTGATAGTTGCCATACCGTTTATATGGTGAGAAGAGTAGACTTTTATTTGTTGTAGTGTTGCTAGTTCTATTTTCAGATTTACATAAACTATATTTAAAACAAATCTATAGCAATTAGTACACTTTTTATTAACCGCCCGGGGATTTCCCTGGCATAGTAATCAAGCCATTCGCTTCACGATCAAGAGGTCTCGGGTTTGTATTTCGCTTAACGCCTTGTTTATAAAGTGATTTTTTTGGTGATCATTTAAAGTGATCATCGTATGAAACTACAGAGTTACGTGCTGTGAATGGTACTTTCGACATGTAGCATGCAGCTGTACTGAAAGGGACGGAGTACATATGCGGTGAACATTGTACAAAGAATTTAATCCTCTACACCTTCTCAACCTTTAATACAGCCATCTAGATAATAAAGAAATCAGTAAAAAAAATAGGTATAATATCATGTATTGACCACATCGAGGCCAGCACTTTGAAGTGGTGATGGGGCTTAGTTCAGCAATCAGGGGCTGGAAACTAAAACTGGTCGGGCAGTCCCACTTGAGTAGGACCACAGTCATGCCCAAGTAAGCAATGCGCTGAAGACTGAGGCAACCAGCCAAAAGGCGGACAATTAATCAGGAAGCCACGCATAAAACACAATGGGAACATTTTTATATCTATTAATAGTCATGGTGCCTGTCCTGTGGCGAACGTTCAGGCAGGGGATGTGCCGGGTCTTATACTTCAATTACTAGAAGTCCTCAATTGCCCCGGGGAGCCAGGAGGCAAGGAAATAGAGCTAATGGCCAAACAAACCAATGACCAATTAAAATATTGCACTGGAATGCTGAGGGTGTCAACAGCAAAAGAGATGGATACAGTAAAAACTTGGAGCTTGAAAATATCCTGTGTGAAGAACAAGTTAATGTATTCTGTATCAAAGAAACACACCTCAGCAGTGATATAGCCTTTACAATCAGAAGCTACCAGTGCTACCGATCAGACCTAAGGACAGACGAATGGGTGGAATTCTGACACTTGTTAAAAACAATATCAATGCATGTCAGCTGGAAGTGTATATGGATGGAGCAGAATACCAGATGCTCCACCTAATAACAGACAGACCAGAATTCCATCTTCAACATTTTAACAGGTAAACATGCAGCTGATTACTTTACAGATTTCTTTGCAAAAGACAATAACGTCAAAGTTAGCCCAGACAAACAACGGAAAGTGTGAGAGAACCAGCAAAACATTGGACAAGGCGAACCTATACCAGAAGTCATGGAGGCACCAATCACAATGAAAGAACTGGAGTATGCAATATCCATATTAAAAATAAAAAAGTCCTCTGGAACTGATGGTGTGTCCAATGAAATGATTAGAAACCTGGGAATTGCAGCAAGAGCAAAGCTACTGCAGATCTTTAACACAAGCTGGTCCACAGGTAATGTACCACAGGCGTGGAGAGAAGCAATAATGACACAACTCCTCAAATAAAGAAAATATGGCAACACAGTCTCCAACTACAGGCCCATCAGCCTTACAAGCTGTTTATGCAAAATATGGGAACGCATTATCAATCTAAGGATGCAGTGGTACCTTGAAAGTTGAAATCTTCTGGTATCAGAGCAAGCAGCTTCAGACATTGCTACTCTACTGAAGATCAAGCAACCTACCTCTCTCAAGAGAGGACGCCTTCCAAGAAAAGAAACTGGTACTAGCAGCAAGGATACATCGCAGGAAAGCATTTGACAAGGTTTAAAAAGAAGGACTCTTAAAGAAATTGCGAAATTGCAGTGTTAGCTCAAAAATGTAAAAATGGGTAAAAGCATACCTGCATAATAGAAGAGCCAGGGTGCATTTGGATAAGTCGCAAGAGCAAGAAAGTCCTACTGTATCATGGAGTTCCCCAGGGAGGAGTCCTGTCACCCACACTTTTCTTGTTTTACATCAATGACCTAGTTGCCGAACTACCACACGGGATCAAAGTGACAATGTATGCTGACGACCAGATGATATGGTGCACGGAAGAACATGCGACAGTCGCCACTAAACAAATACAAATCCCTATTGATGCCTTAACCTTATGGGCAAATAGATGGTGAATCAGCGTTAACACAGATAAGTCCAGCACTACACTCAAAATTACCCTCCCAACAAAACAAAAAGCCGGTGTTATCAAAATAGACGGAGAGCCTTTGAAAGAAGACAAACAACCCACATACCTCGGAGTTACTTTTGATGATACGCT
The DNA here is from genome assembly GCA_034231615.1 of Meghimatium bilineatum. Taxonomy (NCBI): domain Eukaryota; kingdom Metazoa; phylum Mollusca; class Gastropoda; order Stylommatophora; family Philomycidae; genus Meghimatium; species Meghimatium bilineatum. The sequence continues at coordinate 43,363,611 of CM067317.1, read as the reverse complement.
GATGTGGAAGCAGTACATAACCAAAGCAACAACAAAAGCCAGGAGGAAGTTAGCTATCCTGAGAAAACTAAGTGGAAACACATGGGAAGCCAGTGGGTATATACTCCGTAAAATGTACTAGCAAGGCATAAGACCACACCTGGAATATGGTTCACCTGCGTGGTGTCCTGCGTCAAGCACCACATTACAAGAACTAGATAAAGTACATATTCAGGTACTCAAGTTAATGTTGGGAAAAATGAAATCAACACCCGTAGTAGAGATGCAGAAAAAGGGAAGAATGCAAACTCTTGGCGAACGCAGAGACACAAATGTGTTATTAAAAGCAGAACAGTTTGAGTGTATGCCAAATCATCAATAAAGGAAAGATTCCAAAATCTAGCAATGGGGCGACTGAAAAGAAGCAGCTTTATCCACCAAGCTTAACGACTCTATAGACAACTTACAGAGTTACCTGAAGTTGACAGCCCCTCAAGCTCTGTACCGGAACAAACCCCTTGGAGTGAAAGGCATGGAATGCCAATATATATTCAGACCCACGTGAAAGGAATACAAAGCGAGGACGAACAGAACAGTGTGCAGCGAAGAACAGTCACCCTCAGTTTCATGGATGAGGAATATTCACAAAATATATGGTTAGAGTATACACAGATGGGTCAGCACAGAATATCCACACAAGCCTAGAGATACGATCAGAACACTAACAAGGAAATTCTGCAATAATTATTATGCCGAAAATCAGGCAATTAGGGTAGCAACTGAAAAACTGCTGAACTCCAATCCTGGCCATCAGCCCGTGGTATTTCTGACAGGTGCACGGTCAGTGCTTCAAGCTCTCCAGTCTGGAAAACTAACAGACTTGAAAACACTACTTAATGCACTTTCTTACGAGTATAGGGTAACCATGCCGTGGATACCCTCTTACTGTGGAATACCAGGAAATGAAAAAGCAGACCAACTGGCTAAGGAAGGTGCTGCCAAAGACCAACCAGATGTATCAATCACCTACCATCAGAAAAAGCAGATGATCAAGTCAATAAGAAAGCCACAAACAACATCACAAGATGACTATCACATTATGAATAGATCAGAACAAGTTGTTATTCTACGCCTCAGAACAGGACACAACCGACTCCGCAGTCACATGTATACAAAGTTCCAGATAGGCAACACGGCCATGTGTACATGTGGACAGGCAGTGCTGAGTACCAAGCATATACTTCAAGATTGTTCTGAGCATGAAACGTTGAGGCAGACATATTGGCCAGAGGAAACAACACTGGAATCAAAACTCTATGGGACACTGTATGAACTACAAAAGACAGTGAGATTTATTAAGGAGACAGAATTACAGATATAGACATGTTTCAAGTGGACGAAAGAAGAAGAAGAAGAATCATGTATTGAACATATCAAAAGACAACATGTAAAATGGTTCGATAAACGTATGAGAATGAAGCTAAACCAAATACCAATAATAATATATAACAAAGGGGAATCCCGACATAAAGCCACAGCGACAAAAACACAGAATAGAAAGCATCAATATAACCTTGAACAGACAGGGACTCAAAGCAACCAGGTCGACATATTTGGCTTTGGAACGAAAACTGAGACTCGCACCCCCTACGCTTAACGGCAAGTGTGGATAATATAAACCAGTATTCACCTGAGGAAAGGCAATAAACTATATAGGCCAGTGTTTCCCAACCTGTTTTTTTACCAGGCCCCCACCTAAGTCTTTCTAAAATTCTGATGCCCTTTATATAACATATACATATTTTTTTAATATTAAAAAATTGTATTATTCCTCTATGAATTTTCCCCCTGAACAATCAAATTGCCCCCCTGTGGGTCCTGGGCCCCACGTTTGCAAACACTGATCTAGATTAAATATACCATCTAGATAGCACATTTAGACGCACCAAAAAATATCTAGGAAAGTAAAAAGTAAATGTAATCCATAATGTTTAACTGTCTAAGGGTGTGAAATGTTAGCAATCTCACATTTCTGAGGCTCTGCTATATGATTACGGTATCTTCTCGCTCGCAGTCTTTTGGGAATGAACCCAGGACCACTCATACGCGAAGTCAGTGTTATAACCACTGCGGTACGCGGCCCCCTAACACATCTAGACCCCAAATATAAATCATCCAAAGTGGCAACACTGCTTTTTTTTCTCGATTGACCTGTTTGCACTTTTCGCGTTACCATTGTTGCTCCCTGTTTAGAGTATAAAAAATTATTCTCGCCCTATTTTGCGTGTTTGTGTGTTTTTTTAAACACTTTCTGCTTTATTCTTCTCATTGTTTATAGATTGACTATTACTGTTGTTTGTATGCACTTTCACTTATCTCTGTTGACTATTTACCTTCGTGATTTTGTGCATATTTTATAAATAACTTTTTGGAACGCTGACACGTTCAAACTTTGTACGAATCAGGAACAGGAAAAAAAAACGGATTAGATACTGTTTTACTTCTAAGCAGGGCGACCAATCAAATGATTTATCAGTTGAACTAGACGTTGATGATTGACAGCGATGCACTGTTAACTTTATGCTGATTGGACATGTAACGTTGCTAGTCTGATATTGATTGGATGCGCTGTAGGTGTCATCTAATGTTGATTTTCTATGTGTTCACTATTGCTGTCATACTGATTGAATATGTCGCACTATTGATGTGATGATGGTTGGGTGTACATTTTCTACTTTACATGTTTACTGGATGTAGGGCACTGTTGACATGATGTATATTAGGCGTATGAATCGGTTGACATGATGCTTATTGGGCGCATGACTTGGTTGACATGTTTTTTATGGGGCATATGATGAGTTGACATAATGTTTATTGTGTATATGATGAGTTGACTTGATGTTTATTGTGTATATCATGAGTTGACTCGATGTTTATTGTGCATATGATGAGTTGACTTGATGTTTATTGTGTATATCATGAGTTGACTCGATGTTTATTGTGCATATGATGAGTTGACTTGATGTTTATTGTTTATATCATGAGTTGACTTGATGTTTATTGTGCATATGATGAGTTGACTTGATGTTTATTGTGCATATGATGAGTTGACTTGATGTTTATTGTGTATATCATGAGTTGACTTGATGTTTATTGGTCGTATGACGCGTATGACATGACGTCTATTGGGCGTATGACATTGTTGGCATGTTATTCCTTGGGCGTCTGACATTGTTGATATTATTTTTATTGGGCGTGTAACGTTGCTGACATAAAGATTATTGAATATATAACACATGTAGTAGATGTTAAAATCGTGTTTATTAGATTGTGTAGACCACTATTAGAAAAGTGTTTATTAGATTGTGTAGACCACTATTAGAAAAGTGTTTATTAGATTGTGTAGACCACTATTAGAAAAGTGTTTATTAGATTGTGTAGACCACTATTAGAAAAGTGTTTATTAGATTGTGTAGACCACTATTAGAAAAGTGTTTATTAGATTGTGTAGACCACTATTAGAAAAGTGTTCATCTGGTTTAGGGCACTATTGGCATGATATTAATTGAATATTGAGTACTGATTACTGAATATATCAAAGTGTCCAAGTAATAAAGATTAAAATATTACGTAATCCGCGTCTCACCTTTGACTTTTTGATGACTCATTTGTTCGTCTTTCTATCTGTCCGTGATGTTGTCATCATTCTTCTATAGAAACACATCTCTGTTGCCTCCAAAGTTTCCACTATCCTGTTTATTTATTGTCGAAGACTCACATATATAAGAAACGATGTTATGTATCTATGAAGAACTCTCCTCCTCACTTCTAATGACAGGGACGTCATCATCATCAGGTGCCTTGCCGGGTGGCGTAGGCGGTCTTTCCACAGTTCTCTGTCCACAGTATTATGTATCAGAGTCGTTGTTGTTTCCTTGCCGTGCCAGGTTGTCAAACTGTCTAATATTTTCTCACGTTGTCGCCCTCTGTCTCTGGTGCATTCAATCGTGCCTGTTGTGACTATGTTCTCTAAACCTGCCTGTCTCATGAAGTGGCCAAAAAAAAGAAGATTGCCTTTTTCTTATATTGTTGATTTAGGTCCGTTTCGCATTTAACTCTTTCAACACCTCTACATTAGTTTTTCTGGCAGTCCATGGTATTCTCAGCATTCTTCTGTAGAACCAAAGGGACTTATTACCCAGTATATTCTTCATTTTAAGGAATGCTGCATTTGTCTGCCGTATTCTGTTTATTACCTCTGTTTAACTTCTTCCATCTGATGTAATTCTCTCTCTCTCTCTCTCTCTGTAACGCTTCCTTTACAGAAGGTTGCCCTCACTGATATTCTGTAATCCTCTAGGTTCTGTGCACGCTGCTCGACTTCGTCCAGTGTCATGTTCAGAAGGTCTTCGATATCATGTGTCCATCGTAATCTTGGTTTGCCTCTTGTTCTCTTACCTGGACCTTTAACCTCCATGATTATTCTTTCTAAACCAAATTTTTTATTTTTTTTTGAAAGTCCGAAATATGTTCACTTTCGTTTTTTTTGTGCGAAATTTGAGGATCTAGTTGTCTTCTATGTTCAGGTATTTGCTGTCGACATTTGACATCATTATTCCTAAATATTTGAATTGGAGGGCATGTTTGAGTATTGAGTCATTCACTGTGGTCATGCACGATGGGAGATTTTGTTTATTGCAAACAACCATCACTTCTGACTTCTTGTTATTTAAGAAAAGGTTTCTCTATTTGCTTTTTTGCTAAAATTATGATGATAAGTTCTTGTAGTTGATTTTGACATTGTTTCATGTGAAACTCTGTGTGTTGCTTAAAAGTGTCCAACTTTTATCTTCTATATTGCACAGCACACTATGGGAGTATAATATATACTGTCTATTGAGATCGCTGAGTTATGGAAAATTTATAGAGTGTTGAACTAATTAAGGAAAAGTATAGATAGCTATCAGAGCTGAGGAAAGGTATAAAGAGTTATCAGAGTTCAGGAGAAGTATAGAGATAGAGAGTTATGAAGGTTGAGGAAAAGCATAGAGAGTTATCATAGGAAATGTATATATAGAGAGAGAGTTATCAGGGTGGAGGAAAAGCATAGAGAGTTATCAGTTAGAAAATGTATAGAGAGTTCGCTAAGTTGTGGAAACATAGAGACTTGACAGAGTTACGAAAAAAGTATAGAGGGTTTGCTGAGTTAGCAAAATGTATAGAAAGATCTCACTGGGAAACTTATAGACTTATAGAATCAGTAGTTCATCTTCTTCCTCGTGGTAAATTTTCAAACTTCTGTTGGTTCTCTCTTGTAGCAGGACAATGATCCTACTAGATTTTTTAAAAAGGATTTCGTCTATTGAACGGAAATACGTTGTCTATTTTCGCTTTATATATGATTAGGCCTTGCAGTGTCAGGGGTAGAAGAGTTCTTTGGAGAAAGCTTTTTGTGTGCTTCATATATGTTTGTTTTCGCTCTTTTATTTCTGTAATCCATCGTTTGCATGGTCTGCCTCTGGCTTTGTATCCATCGTGTCTGTATGGCTTTTGATGAGACCTGTCTGATGGTAGTCTGAAAGCATGCGAAAAACGCTTAATCTGTTGTCTTCTAATGTAATCCAGGATTGGCTTTGTGTTTCTTAGTCTTATGATGATTTAATTTATGATTCTATCTTTTATTGTTACTCCGAGAATTCTAGGTAGACATGTCATTTCTTTTGTGTCTTCCGTTGTACCGTTGGTTTTATTTAGCGCAATGCTCCGACACATACAACTTCTGTGGAAGTTCATAGTGTTCAGAGAACGTATATCAAGCTCGTTGAGCTAACAAAAATTATATATATATATATATGCCCTATATATTGAAATCCCTCTATGACGCATCCTTTTATAACACATTTCCCAATTTCAATAAAAAGGTACAACAAAATTATTCTTGTTCGTGTCGCGGCGACTGCTAGGCCTATAGCAAGGCCGCCTTCATTTCCACAGCCCCTAGAAAGCCTCCCTTCACTCCTGCACAGGTAAACACATAGTAACGAAATTTCCCACACCCCACCCCCAATTTACCAACTATTTACCCCAATTATATTTATTCGTTACTGTTTGTACTGTGTATAGCGAATTTCTGCTATTACACACATATTACCTCGGACGGAACCAGGTTGTTATAACACTATATAGAGAGTGTGTTTGATACACATAGCTGGGTGTAGGGGAGAGTACAAGCATAAACGAATCAGCTAACACCTCAATTTACAATTATAAGGCTTAGTCTCAGACACAGCTGCGGCGAGATTATATGCCCTGTATGTTACCTGACACAGGTAAATGTTCCCTATTACAGGTAATAGTATACACCGAGATAAAATTATTGATTAGCACCCATCACATATCTGGCACTGTCTATTGTTTTCAATGCAACGAGTCGAGCAAAGCTTATACCTTTTTGAATGTTGTACTTAATTTTAGAAAATATACCTGTTTCCGAAGAGCTCCATTATTTTCAAGGCTTTGAAAAATAAGGAACACATATCTCCATTGTTTAGAGCGATGTTTTGAATTGGTAATCTTAAAAACGTAGACAGATCACGCTAATGTCAACATACGTCTAAGTGGAATCATAGACGTACATTGACATCATAGGCAAGGGAAAACAGATCTTATGAGTGTGGGAGAAACGTGTGGGAGAAATATGTAAGAGAAAGTAGACTTATTACAGATTAGCGGAGTGTTCACGTTTGTTGTGTGATTGTCTACACTTGTTTCAGCTTTCCTGCTACTGAAACACTTTTATGTAGTAGCAACAATAGCAGCCCAGTTGTAGTAGTGGTAGTTCTAGCAATAGTAGTAGCAGTAGTAGTTGTTGGTGTTGCTGTTGTAGCAATAATAGTTGCAGTAATAGTATTAGAAGTAATAGTAGTAATTGTAGCAATAGTGGTAGTAGTAATAGCATTAATAATAGTAGTTGTGTTTATTGTTGCAATAGTTGTAATAGTAGTAGACGTATTAGTAGTTGTTGATGTTGCAATATTTGTAATAGTAGTAGCAGTAGAAGTAGTAGTTGCTGTTGTAGTAGCAGTAGCGGCATCAGTAGTAATAGTAGTAGTTGTAGTAGTAGTAGTAATAGTAGTTGTAGTAGTAGTAGTAGTAGTAGTTTTGGGTGTATGTGGTTTCAAGAACCTCTGATGCTGAGGCTATCATACTACTTTGAATTAATTCTCACATCCTTGGTCCCCTCCTGGCACTCACCTCTCACCGGTGGCTTCCAGTAGCTGCCTGCATGCGGTAGCGGCCACATCCCGGTGACGGCTTTGACAGGCCGGCCAGACCAGGTGTGGGTAACAGAGGGGCTCTGACATGGAGATAAACAAAGGATATATCTGCCCAACCATGCGACATCTGGATATCGTGGACAGCTCAGATGAAACAGCTAAATGGCACTTGCTATCAGAGCGTTATGGAATGCACAGTGCTCTGTGATACACGTAGGACACTCTGGTCATCCACTGTATCCTGGTACATCCCCAGTCGCCTTGATTTATGTTGGCACTGGAGCACTGTTGAATCAGAGTGTGGAAGAGAGAGTGCTGTCGACGAATGGCGCTATTCCGCCACACTTTAAACACAATTTTATTGGCGTATATGCTCTGGGCGTAATGCTCTGGGCGTATATGCTCTGACAAAGGGTTTATTAGACGTTGAGGAACGCTATCAGTCTATGATGTTATCAATGGCTGTGCTATATCCACTCCGTCGAAACCTTTTTCTTGGTCCACGAAAGCTAAATATAAGTCTTGGTTATGTTCTGTCGCTCTTTCCGATAGTTGTTTGAGAGCGAAGATTGCATCTGTACAGCTTTTATTTCTCCAAAAGCCCAATTGTGTATTGTTGAACTGTGTATTGTGTATCGTTCTTTATTTTTATCTGATCTAGACTCTTCTAAAGTCTTACTTTTAAAACGTTTACAGTTCCTTACTTACAACAACATTCTACTGTACTCCCTCCTTCGGGGTATTATCTACGTTCTAAACGGTCAATTGTACCATTTTATGTGCACTCATCACAACAATAAACTCAATTCTCTTCAATCCACATCTCACGTTGTTTTCCCCCGTTCTAATCCTGCTGTAGCTAATTCTCAACTACCTTGTCTCACTAATCCCTCTGACATTCCCACTTCTCACCTGCCCACTAATGCTGATGTTCATCTTCCTGGTCATTCTGGTGGTTCGCATTCCTCCTGCCCTCAGTCTCTCTGATAGTGAAATTTCTGTTCTCAGCAAGGGCCTCAAGTTCGTCCCTCTCCGTCCTGCATGCGATCAATACTCTCTTTTTCAGGATATCCACCGCTACCATCGTCGTCTTCGGCTTCATTATCATTTCTTTAGCAAAGTTTCATCTTGTACTGACGATTTGTTGTCTAGATATGAACAGAAGAAATATCCCTGAACTCCAAAGCCTGGTGCATCTCAAGCTCTTGATCTTTACATGAATAATACCCTACATGACATTAAGTCACTTCATCACAACCGCATTCGTCGGTCAAACATCACCCCTGAAGAATCTCGCGTTTTGGCACATCTTCGTCGCCGTGATGATATTCTCCTCAAACCAGCAGATAAGGGTGGGGCCGTTGTGGTTTGGCGTAATGACCTTTACCTCCAGGAGGGCCACCAACAACTCTCCAATCCTTTCTACACTGCACGTACATCTTATTCGACTGTAACTAACCAGAAGGTTGTTAATAACTGTTACAACCCTTATCCTTAACAACGACCTTCCTACCACTGCCAAGTCTCTTTGCATCGATCAAAGCTATTTAGGCAAACCTGTTTTCTATATGCTGCCTAAAATCCATAAGGCATCGAATCCGGGTAGACCTATTGTCTCTGCTTGCTCTTGTCCCACTGAGCGCATCTCCGACTTCCTTGACAGCATTTTTCAGCCGTTAGTCGAACAACTGCCTTCATTTTTGAAAGACACTAAGCATGCACTACCATTTTTTCTTCCCTCCAGTTGTTTTCTGACTGTACCTATCGTCTGTTCTTGCTTGATGTCTGTTCTTTGTACACTTCTATACCCCATGCAGATGGTCTCAGGGCTCTACAGTTCTTTCTTGACAAGAGTCCTCACCCCTCTGTGTCCACTTCTACTCTTATCCGCCTTGCTGAACTGGTGCTTACGCTCAACTCTTTTGAATTTTATGGGCACCTTTTCGATCAGATCAGTGGTGTTGCCATGGGAACCAAAATGGGACCTAGCTATGCGTGTCTCTTCATGTGACATCTTGAAAATTTAGTTTGGTCTACCTATGATGGTCCGTTCCCATCTCTTTTCCATATATACATTGACGATGGAATGGGTATCACCGACATGTCCGAAGTGTAATTGTCTCATTTCATCAACTTCATCAGCAGTTTCAACTCTGCTATTCAATTTACATCTAATATCTCCACTACTTCTGTCAACTTCCTTGACATCATTGTCACCATTCATCCTCCTTACCTTTCACATCCGTTTACTATAAACCTACTGATGCACATGGCTTTCTTCTCTACACTTCTTCTCATTCTCCTGCTTGTCGCAACTCTCTACCGTACTCCCTGCTTCTTCGCCAGCATCGCTTATGTAGCGATTACGACGATTTTCTCGACAAGTTCTCTGAGATGATTGAGTTTTTCCGTAGACGATCGTTCCCTGACATAATTCTTTCATCCGCTTGGTTCCATGTGCGCCATTTGTCTCGCCTCGATACCTTGACTAACTCTCAGGGTTTTTCCTCCTCCTCTGATAGGGTTAAATTTGTTCTTACCTTTCATCCCCATAACTCTTCTGTTCGACGCATCATGCTCAAACATTATTCTCTTCTCCAGTCTGATCCTGACACCCGTGACACTTTCTATGACTTATCTCTGGTGGCTTATAGGCGTGATAGCAATTTTAAGGGCATCTTGGTTCATAGCCACCTTAAGTCTTCGTGACCATTTTGGCACTGTTCGTTGCTCACGTGTCCATTGCTATACATGTCCTTACGTAGTTCAGATACGCTCCATTTCATTTCCGAAGGCCACTTTCTCCATCGATGAGGCTTTTACATGTGAATCCCGTAATGTCATTTTCGTGATCATATGTAAACGCTGTGGCAAACAGTGCATATGGGAAACCGGCCTAAGATTGAGCGATCGCTTTTGAGCGAACACCCACTCCTGTGGCCACACACTTCAACGGCGATGGTCATCATGGTGCTTTTAATATTCAGGTCACCGCCATCAGATCTTGCACCACCGATGATAGATCTAGGTATGCTCTAGAAAATCGCCTCATTTTTTAATTGGGTACACTCAAGCCTTTTGGACTCAATTCCGATCATTCTTATGTCTAGTACTGGGTTTAGTGTGGTCTTTGTCTTTATTCTTTTTGTTCCGTGATCTCATCTTTTACTCATCTTTTCGTTCGTTTCATTTCCACATATATTTACGTTTTGTATGTACTTTCTAACCTTGCGGCATCTCATTTCCATATTTCCGTTGGATGTTGTGATAATTTTTCCAGTCGTCGTCTTTTGATGTTTTGTTTGTGTCTTGATAAAGACGTTTTGGTTGAAACGTTGACTGTGATTTGCGTATTATAATTTTTATGATTTCTTGTGTGCTCATCATTGCCCATCATTACCTACCAGTTTTAGCTATAGTCTGTTGTGTCCCATTGAAACGATATATAAACCTGTGTTTTACCTAAGTCTAGTTGTTGTTAGTTTCACGCAGTTACCTTGTTTTGATTGTCATATTGTTGAACTGTAGTTCTATATATGCGCTCATTCATCTATCTATGTTTTTGCTGAAGATTTTTCCTATTTGTCTTAAGAGTGATATGCCTCTATACTTAGTGCAGTCCCTCTTACTGCATTTATTCTTCCAGATGGATACAATCACTGCTGTATTCCACTCCTTTTGTGTCTTTTGTGTCTTCCGAATTACATTAAACAGTCTATGTAATCACTTTATATCTGTCACTGTTAGCATTTTTATTAGTTCTATAGGTTTCGTTCTTCCTTATTACTTCGGTCTTGTCTATATTTATCTTCTGTGAGCATTCACACAATGTTTATGATGGCGTACCGCAGGAAACAGTTCTATTCCTGATGCTTTGTTATTTGGTGCATGTTTAATTGCATCTTTAATTACGGATGTCATAGATGTATGGTTCCAGGTCTTCTTCTATTGTATTTATTGTTGTTATTACTTTTTCTTTCTTTAAATTTTAACCGCTGAATGAATTTTTCCATTCTTTCATGAATTCTTGGGGCCTATTTAGTATGTTGTCGTGTTCATTGTTAATTATTTCTGTTGGTTCATTACATGTCTCTTTTACTTCTCACGGTTTATACTTTCTTGTAGAACATCTTCGGTGCGATTTGTCTATCTTTGTTAAGCGTTTCTCCGTATTCTTGCCAAGACTTAATTTGTGCGTATTTAATGATTTTCTAGGTATTATTCTTTGTTGTATGCTAAGTAATTTTCATGCGTATTACTTGTTGCCCATGTCTTATATTTTTGCTTTTTATCTTTCATTGCGTTCTTTATTTCTTCTGTCCACCAAGCTGTTATTTTTGGTTCCGTAAATTTATTGTTTTTATATCCGCATATGCTTCTAACTGTTTGTATGATGGCATTTTTGAAATATTTCAATTCTTCTTCTATGTGCTGGGTGTTATCTTTGCGAATTCTTCATTAACCTCCTGTATATATTTTTCTCGCATGTTTGGTTCTTCTAATTTCTGTATATCTAGTTGCCCTTGGTGCCTTGTGCTTTTCATGTGCTTGTTATTTTTCGCTCTGTCTGTTTTAACTGTTATATTACTGCCTTATGGTCCGTGTCTGCACACACGTTAGGTATTACTCGTGCAACTGTTATTTTTCGTCTATTGTTTCTTATAGTGAGTATAAAGTCTTTCTGGCTCTTGCATTCCAAGTTCCATTTATTCCATGTGTACACTTGTAACTGTCTATGTTTAAAGAAGGTCTATCTATTTATCTATCTATACGCTGTGTCCCTTGTTTGCCTTGCGGCGTCAGGGGTGGAGAAGTTCTCTGGAGATGGCCTTCTTGTGCGCTGTTTGTAAGCTTGTTCCTGTGGCTTCTTTGATTTCTGTGATCCATCTTTTACATAGTCTGCCTCTGGTTTTATAACCGTTATGTCTATGTGTCATGGCCATTTGTTGCATGCTATCTGTTGGTAATCTGAAAGCGTGTGAAAACCACTTGATCTGTTGTCTTTTGATGTGTTCCAATACTGGTATTGTTTTGTTTATCTGCCTGATGTTTAAAGAAGGTGTTCGTTATAAAGAGGTTGTGCTGGATCCATGTATCTATTAGTTTATATACGTCATCGTTAATCTTGTTTCTTATGTCGCTTAGTGGTCCTATATATTCTTCTATTCCTTTTCTATTTGCGCCAAGATGTGCGTTAAAATATGGCAAAATACATAGGTCTTCATCATTGTTGCTGTTATTTATTAATCTGTTTACATCCTCAAAAATTTCCTCTCTTTTGGTTTCGTTGTTTGGTGTGTTACGTAGAGCATAGACCTGTATGAATGTGGTGTTTACATGGTCTATTGTAATTGTGCCTGATATTGATCTTTATTCTGATGTGTCACTTGAACAATGTTCGTAGCGAGTATTGGATCTACCAAAAAGTCCAGTACATGCTTTCCTCTGGAAACTGGATCACCTCCACTGTATACTAACGTGTAATTTTGATATAGTTTTTTACAGCCCATGTCTTTAATTCTTGTAATAATAATAATAGTCGTTAGCTGTAGTTATTAAGGTGATAATTCTAGAAGTAAAAGTAGTATCATCAGTAATAGTTATCAGAAGCAATATTAGTAGCAATAATAATACTCGTCAGTAGTTGTAGTAATAGTAGCAACAGTATTAATAGTAGTACACACTACTAGTAGTTGTTGTTGTTGTAGAAGTAGTAGTAGCAGTAGTAGTAGTAGTAGTAGTAGTAGTAGTAGTAGTAGTAGTAGCAGCAGCAGCAGCAGCAGCAGCATTAGTAGTATTAGCAGCAGCAGCAGCAGTAGTAGTAGTAGTAGTAGTAGTAGCAGTAGCAGTAGTAGTAGTAGTAGTAGTAGCAGTCGTAGTGGTAGTAGTAGTAGTAGTAGTAGTAGTAGTAGCAGTAGTAGTAGTAGTAGTAGTAGTAGTAGTAGTAGTAGTAGTAGTAGTAGTAGTAGTAGCAGTCGTAGTGGTAGTAGTAGTAGTAGTAGTAGTAGCAGTAGTAGTAGTAGTAGTAGTAGTAGCAGTCGTAGTGGTAGTGGTAGTAGTAGTAGTAGTAGCAGCAGCAGCAGTAATAGCAGCAACAGTAGTATTAGCTGCAGCTACTACAAAACATGAGTCTTTGTCAAAAACAATACTGCACGGAACTGTCGAAGAAGGAAGAAGCAGACGAGGGAAAATAAAGACATGGACAGCCAACATCAAGGAATGGACAGGACAAGCTATTTCCACACTCATCCGCATCGCTGTGGATAGAATTCGCTGGAGGTGCTTAAACATTAAAATGTGGTTCCCCTGCGACCCTAAAAGGTTACAGGTTCATTGATTGTAAGACAGACTGTCCTCAAGCTTTTCACCTCTAGATACAATGTGTTTGTAAAGTCTCCCTACACTTTACTAAGTAGAACACATTTTTAAAATGACGTCACATGACGTTACCAGAGAATGCACCAAAAAACAACTCATTACTATAGTTACAATAGTTACTGTTATATAACTCTTGGTGTGTGTATACATTTCTATGTATGTTTAGGTTTGGTTTTATATATATGTTTATGTCTATATTTGGTTTCACATTCATTCCATGCGTTTTCAAATGTTGATTCTTCTTGTATCCTTCCTTCTTCAAACCCACTCACCCCACCACCACACAACCTCATCATTACTCATCTATCATTATCATATGCCATTCTGGTTGGCGTAGGTGACCATGGTTCTCTGTTCACAGTATTGTTATCAGGATCGTTGTTTCCAAGCCTTGCTAGGTTGTCACATGAATATTCTCTCACGTCCCCATCTGTCTCTGTTCCCTTCAGTCTTGCCTGTTGTGACTATGTTCTTAAAACCTGCCTGTCTGATAAAGTGACAAAAGGGGTATTTTTCTTATCTTTTTCTTTTGTTATTCTTGCACTCATCTATAGTGCCTCTAATTTCCCACTTTCGGTTTGTTTATAATGAATGCACGCATTTTCTCTTTTACTAGATGCGTTGCCATCCCTGCGCTATGGAGACGGGGCTTGATGAAATCTAGTCATCTATTTTGTTTTTATTTTGTTGTTTTCTGTTGTTTGTCTCTTGAAAAAAGTTCAATTTGAGCCGACACGTGGAGAATTGTCCTGTTTAGTTTTATTGTATGTATTTTTATCTATACTTTTTTAAATATATTTTTATTAATAGGCAAGGTAAGTGTTTTAGTAACCTGTTTAATTCATTTTGCTTGACTTACTGTTATGGTCCAGCGCTGTTTTGGAAAACTGGTAAGTACCAATGGATATTTCATTATAAGAGGTTTTGGAAATGTCCACCACAGGCTCTACTGCATGACTGCACACGCCTCGTCATATTCATGTGCATCGACCGCCATTTCGAAACATTTGTTCGATTTAAAAAAACAAAAACTCTTTCTTCGGTTGATAAAGTCATTCTGTTTTGCGAGCAAAGAATTACTCCAGCAGACAACAGCTATTCAGTGCATATTCCTTCACAGTGGAATGTGGATCACATTTTGAAATGACGTAATATACGTAATTTTTTTTATGTATTCTCCATACAAAAATAAGTAAGACTGTATTTACTTTTGCCTAAGAACTCGTCCCTGGTATTTGCCAAAGAGCATATTTAAATACTTTACCGATGGCTTCAATGTCTTTACCGTATATCCTTATGAATCAGTGATTCTAAAATTCTCCCCGCACACCGGCTCCTTTCGCATAGATGCCACCAACTAGGGCCGTAAATAAGTCTAGAGGAATTATATCTATAAAACAGATATTTCTATTTTATTTTTATTAATTTTTTTACAAATGTTCACTTCATCTCGATAGCTTCATAGTCTCATTGGCAAAATACTGTTCACACATCAAGCACAATAGCAGTAGTTCTCCATATAAGGAAAAGTAATGAATCCATTTTTAAAGTATTCAACATTGCACTAACGACACTTCTACTTCTGTTTGGGCAGTTCATTCTCGGGTTGAGCAAATATATTTTAGAAATAACAATATGATTTATGAAAACTACCTGCTAGATTGTCCGACTAGCTATTATACAAACAACAATATGATTTATGAAAACTACCTGCTAGATTGTCCGACTAGCTATTATACAAACAACAATATGATTTATGAAAACTACCTGCTAGATTGTCCGACTAGCTATTATACAAACAACAATATGATTTATGAAAACTACCTGCTAGATTGTCCGACTAGCTATTATACAAACAACAATATGATTTATGAAAACTACCTGCTAGATTGTCCGACTAGCTATTATACAAACAACAATATGATTTATGAAAACTACCTGCTAGATTGTCCGACTAGCTATTATACAAACAACAATATGATTTATGAAAACTACCTGCTAGATTGTCCGACTAGCTATTATACAAACAACAATATGATTTATGAAAACTACCTGCTAGATTGTCCGACTAGCTATTATACAAACAACAATATGATTTATGAAAACTACCTGCTAGATTGTCCGACTAGCTATTATACAAACAACAATATGATTTATGAATACTACCTGCTAGATTGTCCGACTAGCTATTATACAAACAACAATATGATTTATGAAACCTACCTGCTAGATTGTCCGACTAGCTATTATACAAACAACAATATTATTTATGAAACCTACCTGCCAGATTTTCCGACTAGCTATTATATAAACAATATTATTTATGAAAATTCCTTCCAGATTATATGATTAACTATTATACAAACAACAGTATGATTTACGAAAACTACCTGCCAGAGTGTCCGACACGCTACTATACATACAACAACATGGTTTACGAAAGTTTTTTTTCCAGATTGCCCGACTCGCTATTATAATAACAGCATTATGATTTGCGAAAACTCCTGCCAGACTACCTGACTCGCTAAAAATAGGTACTCTGGAAATTCATTTTTTAAACTTAATGTAGTTAGTTCTTCAACAGGAGAAATTTCTATGGATACAAACAATAACAAACACAAGTTGAGAACACGCTAGAACACTTTCTACATAAAGTTTGCAAAATGAATTTCTAGGTTTCATTGCTTCTGCAAGCCAATGTTTTCTGCTATTGAAAACTGTTAGAATGTTTCCATAGCAATGCATTTAAAAAGCAGCCTGTTCTCAGCAGAAGCTTATCACTGTTCTCAATAATCTTAATTCGGCCAGCTTTCCGATAGACTTTGGTTGATATCAACAGAATTGCACTTCTTTCTGGTCTTATTGTGTATAAAAATGTATTCAGTGATTACTGTATTTATTGTGTAATTTGTTGTGTTTTGTTTATAATTTGTGACTATGCGTTTCCCCTTTAAGTCTGCGACCTCACTCCCACCCCACCCACACCCTCCATCCCAGGTAACATTATTTCCCACTTTGAAGAACCCTGTTATACACGAAACAAATACAATAAAGCTAAATACATTTCAATAATTAATATCGAAACAATAATTAAAAATCGAAGAAGAATCAAACAGAGAGAACACAACAACACTGCACTTGTTGCCTTTGTGTCCTATAACTATGAACTGTTTTCAAACCTGTACAGAAATTCTAAAAAATAGAATGTCATTGTTCAAACCATCCCTCAATAAGAAAATATAACATTAGATTCATAACCATAAATCAAGATTAAAATATGGTGAGACGTGTCCTTTTTGCACTGGTTTTCCAAAAGACAGCTAATCAAAACGAAGTATAAAGCCTTTTTTAAGGAACACGCCCCCCTCCCCCCATACACACACACAGACACACAGAGACACAGAGACACACACGTCATACAAAAGTAGTATCAACTGCTCACACTTTTTGAAATCACAAAACAGCCTTTAATATTGCTTTGTTAACCGGATTGATATCCTGCCAAATTTAAGCTTTCGTGTATGTCTTATGCTTAATTTTAGTTTATACAAAACTGAACTTTTCATATCTACGTTTTGGCAAAGAAATTATAAATCTGCAGGGGTATTAGTTGTTAAACACCAGACATAATATTACGGTAAAAGTATAGTAATTAATAATGAAAATACCGTTAATAAATTATGGCTATCGACATAAATGCCTATGAGTAGATAAAAACAGGCCTACAATGGTAATGTTTTCGGTTATTTTCTGGCATTTCACGAGTCGGCGTTAGCAAGCAACACAAATATATGCATGATTGCCATGCTGATATGTTGCCCGCAAGCCTAACAAATGCATCCGACAACATCTGATGTATGATGATCTTCTCAGGAGAAAGCAGCTGGTCGGTGGGCAGAATAAACTCTTCAAGGTCTCTCAAAGTCTCTAAACCGCCTCAACTTTGACGTCACATCATGTATCGATAATAAGTGACTGCTGTAAAGGTGTATAACAACAATATTTACGTGGAGCACAAGGTCAATCAGCTTTACAATAAACACATATACTATCAGACTATAGGTATGAATCAATACAGACAACAATATACAAGACATTTACAACTGGACTTTTCAACAAAATAAAAGACAAACAGTGAACAAACAGTAAAAACAGTAAATATAAAGGAAATATCACAAAAGTATTATATAGCAGATATTTAACAGCATAGGTATCTAAGGTAACATTGATGTGCCTGTATACAAGTATTCTTAACGAGAAATACATTAAAAATATGGGAAATGAGAAAAATATAAACAACTATGCACGAAAACAACATGAACTCCAATACAACAAAGGCCCGACCACCCAAATCTAAATTAATGAATTTTCTGTATTAAGACAAAATGGCTGTAGGGTACCAAACTGAAATATGTAGCGATTTTCAAGAGCGTATCGAGCTCTATCGCCTGTGGTGTAAGGTCTTATTACAATGACGTGAATGTCACGGAAACTACGATGACTAACGTCACTGAAATGCACAGCGGTAAGAACAAGCAATCGCGTGTTAATGGCACACATAAGTTGCGCAGAGACGGCCACCCAATCATTTTCCAGTTTCATCATTATATTTCATGTCATATCGTTATAGGTCGTTGATAAATCGCTTTCTCATTTGGCGGTGCATCTCAATGCTTCTGGTCATCATGGTGTGAATGACATTCAGGTCACTGCAATAAGATCTTGCACCACAGATGATAGTCCTAGATACTCCATTTACAATCGCTATATATTTCAATTTAAGCCATTTGGTATTAATACAGACCACTCTTTTATTTAGATTTTGGTGGTGATGTCGTTGTGTTGTCGCTCATGTTGTCTTCGGTCATAGTTGTTTTTATTTCGATCATTGAAACATAAGAACATTCCCCATATTGTTAATTCGCGAACTGCATGACAATGCTTGTGTATACGTACATCATTGTTACATTAGATGTCTCTGCTGCTTAAATATTTGCCGTTTAATGATTTTGTGATAGTGCCTTCATTTTTTAAAATGTTTTTTACTTTTTGTTCACTCTCTTGTGTTTTCTTGAAAAAGACCTTAAGGTTGAAACGATTAAACTGCCGTGTATACTGTTATATGTATTTTCATACCAATACCCTACAGTCTGATAGTATGTGTCCTAATTGTAAAAATCATTGAAATGTGTTTTACATAAGTACTATTATTATAACATTTACAACATATTTGCTTCCATTAGACACCCCCTTCAACCACAAATACGCTGTGTTCATCTTTTAGCACGATTCGGTCTGTTAACACTGATCTGTTAACACTAATGTGCTGAGTCACAATAGACATTGAATCACGGAAATACACAATTGGCAATGAGGCCATATTGAATAGATATATTCCTTTCAACAAATTCAATGCGTGAATATCAACTCTATCTACATGTGATGTCTTTTACAGAACGTTGTCCTCACTGCCTCTCGGTTCTGTGCAAACTGTCCAGTTTTTTTCTTATAGTGGCATGTTCAGAATGTCTTCAATTGCATGTGCCCATCGTAGTCTTGATCTTCCTCTTCTTCTCTTCCCTGGAACTTTCCCCTCCATGATCAATCTTTCTAAACCATTATGTATCTCTATATCTCCCAAAAATATTACCTTGTGCGTTTTTTTGGATAGTTTTGAGGAGCCGGTGTTCTTCTATGTTCTTCTTCTTCTTCAGCGTTCGTTCTCAAACTCCTGCTGGATTTCTCTTGTAACAGGACACTGGTTCTACAAATTTTCCAGTTGAATGTAGTCCAGAGATTGGAAATCCGTTGTGTTGCCGTTTTATTTGCGCCAATGGCCCAACACATCCGTCTTCGGTGGTCTTCTATATTCAGGTCTTCGCAGACGTCTGCGTTTATTTGTCTATGATATTCTTAGGACCTTACTATAACATTTCATTTCGAATACTAATATAACCTTTTCCATTACATATGTTATTGCCCACATCTCACAACCATATGTTGCCACTGGAAAGATATAGCGTCTTAATAATTGTAACTTCAAGGTCTATAAAGACAGTGTGTGTGTGTATGTACATATGTGTGTGTGTGTGTGTTTGTCTGTGTCTCTGTGTGTGTCTGTGTCGACATTTATATATATATATATATATATATATATATATATATATATATATATATAAAGTGGTTAGTGGTTCGCAATATGCCGTGATGTGTTACAAAGATTTGAGATTTGATGTCAGCATACAAGATGGCGGATCACGTTATCTACACATTAATTCACACAAACATACGCACAGAAATAGTCATACTCAGAGCACAAGTTAATGTTTTGGAGCCGACGCTATTGTGCTATGGGCAAATTTATAGGTGCTCACTTCCATATAGCACAAGATGGGTATGCATACTTATAGTTCCTCTGGCTCGCTTGTTAACTCTTTATCTCCATAAGGGTTCTGCCTTCCCGATTAGTATTTAGATGTTACTATAAAATGCAGGTTTTAGTGGGTTACTGATACAAGGGGTCTGCCTAACTAACTGTTTTAACGGATTATTGGAGATATGAGGTTAAAAAACATTCCTTGCTGCATTGCACCATCATCCAATCTTATTTGTGCCACGTTCAGGGCCATGGACACATCATCTGTAGGGATTGTAGTTAATTAAAAAAGGCAATTTTCTACTTTTCATTCACAATTCCTGCAATTCTAGGAGATTTTTACATATTTGTTTTTGGTACAAGCCCGTTAATAATGGTGGTGTTTTTTAAAAAAAATATATGATTTTATATATATATATATATATATATATATGTATATGGATATATACTTTTACCCTAGTACTAAATGTTATGTCTTTATTTTCTAAAGGAGGGGGTGTACCTAAGTTTGAACTCTCAATCCGAGACATTCGGCAGTAAATGACATCTGTCCAGAATTAATCAAGACTTCATTCATTAGGTTTTTAAAAATTATTATTGTTGTCTTTTTCGTTGGCCACTATTTATATTCTTGGAGTCTCTTGCCAAAGAAAAAATGACCAAGGCTGACCACCGAAACGCACGGAACTCAAATGTGCCTTTCAGATCATGTTTACCTTTTTTTTCAGTACACGTCTTATACGCTGGGAACCACCCTCCCCTGTTATCCCCGTCCTCCAATCGCTGACTGGATTCGACATCAATCACAGTCCCCACTTCTAACAGTGGTTCTTTAAGAAGATTGGTTGGTGGATATAAATTTAAATTGGGGTCTTTGTCACCTCTAATATTTTATGGTAGTGTTTCCTGATATAACCTAATTGGACTTTGTTTTCTGCTGGTTGAAAGGAGCATGCCTTTCCAAAAGAGAGGCAAACTCGTTAACTACCTACCTAGCTAGCTTGGTTTGGTTGGTTGCTGATCCAGCGGTCCATGGACTTATGCTCTTTGATCCAATACCATTAACATGGCATTATATTGCTGGGGTGCTTCAAGCAGTTTCAACACGTCTCTTTTATTTATTGTCAACTCACCGACTATAGGTCCCTTCACAAACATCTAGAAATACTAGCAGGACTTATGAACGCGTCATTCTAAGAGACGATTGTCAATAAACATTACCCTTACCTTCGGGATTTCCCATATTGAACCAATTTTCACTAGTATAGACAAACAACATGTTCAACTCTAGGATACTTTTGCACGCTGATCTCACGCAATGTAAATTATCTTGGCTTATCTCAGTCTCTCTTTTTTTTTTTTCATTTGCTGGTAAAACAAAGTATGCGCAAAGCAATAAATTGTCAGTTGTATTAGTCAGAATATGTGATACCGTATGAGATCAGCATGCAAGTCTTGTTCTATAGAAGGATTTGGATTTATTGTTTGGAACCCATATCTCTCTGCTTTTTTTAGGATTAATTCATCTAAATATTACATAAATTATTTATCAATAATTTTATTTTTACTTTCCTTCGCCGTAATGTGACGACGTGTTTCCATATGTGTTTTCTGGATTACGCGGTTTCAATGGTGTGGTTAGCGTATTGCTGGTGGCAGTGTGATGCCAAATTTAGTTCCAACCTGTTGGATCTGTTATTTTTGTTCTTAGTCGATTATAGGTGAAGTGTTAATTATTCAAGTTTTTTTTTCCGATTCGCGAACTCTTCGATACGTCTGAATCTTCGATACGTCTGAATCTTCGATACGTCTGAATCTTCGATACGTCTGAATCTTCGATACGTCTGAATCTTCGATACGTCTGAATCTTCGATACGTCTGAATCTTCGATACGTCTGAATCTTCGATACGTCTGAATCTTCGATACGTCTGAATCTTCGATACGTCTGAATCTTCGATACGTCTGAATCTTCGATACGTCTGAATCTTCGATACGTCTGAATCTTCGATACGTCTGAATCTTCGATACGTCTGAATCTTCGATACGTCTGAATCTTCGATACGTCTGAATCTTCGATACGTCTGAATCTTCGATACGTCTGAATCTTCGATACGTCTGTTTCTTCGATACGTCTGAATCTTCGATACGTCTGAATCTTCGATACGTCTGAATCTTCGATACGTCTGAATCTTCGATACGTCTGAATCTTCGATACGTCTGAATCTTCGATACGTCTGAATCTTCGATACGTCTGAATCTTCGATACGTCTGAATCTTCGATACGTCTGAATCTTCGATACGTCTGAATCTTCGATACAGACAGAAAATGTCGTCTCTACTATTCCAGTTAATGGTTAATTTCACAGCGTAGAATTTCTTCGAAAAGAGGCAGCCAAAAGGCAACAATAGGGAATGTCCATCCCTAGAAAGAAAGGTGTGACGGCGCGCGAAACGGAGGAATCTAAATGGATCAACGGCTCAGACAGCGAAACAGCAAAGTGTAGGGCGTACAAGAGGCAAGTTCTGGGAATAAGAATGAATATTGGCTTGCAACAGTGGAAAAGACTGGAAACTTACCACATACACCCCATAGGCAAGCAACGGATCAACAACATCTAAAGATTAGGAAACAGCATATTAGAATAGGAACATGGAATGTTAGAACACTACACCAGTCAGGGAAGCTAGAAAACTTAATATTGGAGGCAGAAGCATTAGATGTAGATATTCTAGGAATAGCAGAGACAAGATGGAAAGATGCTGGGTACACTAGAAAGGAAACTTTTAGTTTTATACATTCAGGAGGAGATTTTCATGAACGAAGGGTAGGAATACCGATCAGGAAAGAAATAGAAAAAAATATATCAGCGTGTACTGGACATATAATGACAGAATGATGATGCTAAAGATCAAAGCAAAACCTTTTGATTTGACCATTATACAAACATATGCACCAACTACAGATTACACTGAAGAAGAAATAGAACATTATTACGAAGCCCTACAACAATTACTCAAACAAGTAAAATCAACAGACATTTTAATAGTCATGGGAGACATGAATGTAAAAATAGGGAAAGGAAGACATAAGAACATTGTAGGTCAATTTGGACTAGGGACAAGAAATGACAGATGAGAAACGTATACAGTTCTGTGAGGAGAACAACATGATCATATGTAATACATTCTTTGAACATGAAAATAAAAGATTATATACATGGAAAAGCCCTGGAGACAGAAAGAGGAAACATATAGACTATATTATGATCAACAATAGATTTAGAAATAGTGTCCAGAACACTAAAACAAATCCAGGTGCAGATATCAACTCTGACCATAATCCAGTGCTGTGCACAATACATTTCAAACTTAAAAAGATCGTACACAGAAGAGTTCAAGAACCACAGATAGACGCATCAGCACTAAAACAACCAGACATACAACAAAAATACCTGGTAGATGTAAGGAATAGATATGAACATCTAATGATAGAGTGCATTGAACAATACAGAAGTGAAAATCCAGAAGAGAAAATAGACAATAAATGGGACAGCCTATGGAACAGTATTCAAACATCAAATGAAAATTTACCAATAAGAGAAGCCAAGCACAAACAAACGTTATGATAAAATATTAGAGAAAATGTCAGAAAGAAATAAAGTTAAAAATACTCCAAAATACTCAAGTATAGACAAGGAGATACGTAACATGTGCAGAACAGCGAAAAAACAATGGCTAGAAACAAAATGCAGTGAAATAGAGGAGATGTCCATACAACAGAACACAAAATTAATGCACAAGGAGATAAGGCTGATCACAAATAAGAAAAATCCTATAAATGGGAGTGGCTGCATTAAAGATAAAAATGGAAAAATAATATTTGATAAAACAAAAATACAAGCTGGGCAGATTATGTGACAGAATTGTTTGACGACCAACGGAACAAAAAAACCAACAATGATGGACCAGCAATACTGAAAGCAGAAGTAGAAAATGCAATAAATATGGAAAGGCTGCAAGCTCCGACAACATAACATAAAACATAATAAAAACTCTAAATGATTTTGGTGTGGATACTATCACAGAACTTTGTAATGACATATATGAAACAGGCCACATACCTAAAGACCTAACATCATCAATATTCATATCACTATCTAAGAAGCCCAGGGCTGTGGACTGTACAGAATATATAGAACAATAAGTCTAATGAGTCATTTAGCTAAATTACTCCTCAATATAATACATGAAAGAATTAAGAACGAAATAGACACGGAGGTCGGTGAAGAACAATTCGGTTTTAGGAACAACAAAGGAACCGGAGAAGCTATACTGAGTATCCGGCTAGTGATAAATAAATATATAGAAGTCCAAAAAAGTTTCTATATTTGCTTCATAGACTACAGCAAGGCCTTTGACGTTGTCCAACAACGAAAATTAATCAAATGTCTTCAAGAAATAGGCATAGATGGAAAAGATATCAGAGTGATTAGAAATATATATTGGAAACAATCTGCACCAATAATGTGTGAAAACAGCTGCTCACCATACATAGAAATAAGAAGAGGGGTAAGACAAGGGTGCAATAGACTTGGGTGCACCAAGTCAATTTAATATCTACACAGAGAATAAAAAATATAGAAGTAATGCCAGGACTCAAGATCAATAGGAAAATAATAAACAACTTTAGATATACAGATGACACAGTTCATTTGGCGGAAAGTGAACATGAACTACAAAGACTAATAGATCAAGTCAATAAATCAAGTAATGAATATGGACTGGATATAAATATCCAACAAACACAAACTATGATAATCAGCAAAGACACAGAAGAACAAGAGCTAAACATAAACATACATGGAGAGAAACTACAACAAGTAAAACATTATCAATATCTTGGACACATAGTCACAAATGATGGCAGATTTGAAACAGAAGTTAAAAGGAGAATAGGAATGGCTAAAAGTACTTTAAATGACATGAAGAAAATATTAACATCTAAACAAATTACAAACAAGTTAAAAATGATAATTTAAACAAAATGCTACAATTATTCTATATTAATGTATGGCTCAGAAACATGGACACTAAATAAATAATTAGAAGACCGAATTGATGCCTTTGAGACGTGGGTATATAGGAGAATAGGGAGAACATCATGGAAAGAGAAGAAAACAGATAAAGATGTGCTAAAGACACTTAATATTGAGAAATAACTACTAAGAGAAATAAAGATCAGGCAAATACAATATTTTGGACACATTAAAATGCATGACAGCTTATTGAAGACCTTACTTGAAGGTAATGTCAAAGGGAAGAGAGCAAGTGGTAGGCAGAGATACAACTGGGAGAGTAACATCACACGATGGACAGGTTACAGTCTAGCTGATAGCACCACCAAGACAAGAGACAGTGGATGTTGGAGATCCATGCAGCCTACCTTCGTTGCGGAGACGGCACTTGATGATGATCAATAATTAATTTAAATATAAATTGTTTATGGTTAGCGTTAGTGTTAAGGAAGACAAACAACCAACATATCTTGGAATCATATTTCATATGGAGTGAACACATCAGCAAAACAACAACAAAGACCAGAAGCCATTTAGTGATCCTGAGAAAACTAAGTGGAACCACATGGAGAGCAAATGGGAAAATACTTAGTAAAGTTTACCAGCGGGGCATTCAGGTATACACCTGGAATATGAGTTCACTGGATCTGTCCAGCATCAAATACTACGTTACATGAGCTAGATAAGGTGGACAACCAGGCCCTTAAGATCATCATTGGAGCAATAAAATCAATACCCATAGCAGAGATGGAGAAAATGGGGAAAGTAAAATACTGAGTGAACGTAGAGACACAAAAGTGTTAATACATTAGAAAAGTGTCACCTTGTCAAGTCTTCCAATGAAAGAAAGATTTCAAACCTTAGCAATGTGGGCTGAAAAGAAATAGCTTTTTCCATTAGGTCAGCCCCGTATCCATTAGGCCGACTCCGTAGAAACATCGCATATTTGCCGGAAGTTGAGAGCCCCCTAAAGTCTGTACCAGAACAAACCTTTGGAGAGAGGATAGTAGATTACCTATTCATACCCAAACTGAGGTGAAAGGAATTTTAAGTGAGAATGACAATAATAGTGTACAACGAAAGGCAGTTACTCTGTCTATCAATAAAAGGTATCTATATGCTGCCTAAAATCCACAAGGAATTGAATCCAGGCAGTCCTATTGTCTCAGCTTGCTCCTGTCCGACTGAGCGCCACTCTGAATTCCTTGACAGCATTTTCCAGCCCTTAGTCGAACAACTGCCTTCATTCTTGAAAGACACCAAACATGCCCTGACCATTTTTTCTTCTGTGCATTTGTCTTCTGACCGCACCTATCGTCTGTTTTTGCTTGATGTTTGCTCTCTGTACACTTCTATACCCCATGCCGACGGTCTCAGGGCTTTGCAGTTCTTTCTGGACAAGAGTCCATATCCTTATGTATCTACTCCCACTCTTATCCACCTTGCTCAACTGGTGCTCACACTCAACTCTTGAATTCGATGGTCATTTTTTCGATCAGATCAGTGGGGTTGATATGGGCACCAAGATGGGACCTAGCTATGCTTGTCTTTTCATGGGACATCTAGAACATCTAATTTGGTCGACCTACGATGCCTATTTCCATCTCTTTTCCACCGATACATTGATGATGGGATAGGTATTACTGACATGACAGAAACAGAACTGTCCCGGTTCATCAACTTCATCAACAATTTCAACCCCTCTATTAAATTCACATCTAACATTTCCACTACCTCTGTCCATTTCCTGGACATCATTGTCACCATTCATCCCCCTTATCTCAGCACATCAGTCTACTACAAACCCACTGATGCACATGGTTTTCTGCTCTACACTTCTTCTCATCCTCCCGCCTGTCGCAACTCTCTTCCCTACTCACAGCTTCTTCGCCTTCGTCGCTTGTGTAGCGATGACGATGATTTTCTCGACAAATCCTCTGAGCTAATCGAGTTCTACCGCAGACGTTCGTTCCCTGACAGCATTCTTTCATTGGCTTGGCTCCGTGTACGCCAGCTATCTCGCCTTGATACCTTGAATAATTCCCAGTGTTCTTCCTCCTCCTCTGATAGGGTTAAACTGGTTCTTATCTTCCATCCCCATAACTCGACTGTCTGTCGCATCCTGCTTAAACATTATTCTCTTCTCCAGTCTGATTCTGACATCCGTGCAGCTTTCCACCACTTACCTCTGGTGGCCTATATGCGCAACAAAAATCTGAAGGATGTCTTGGTCCACAGCCACCTCAGGTCTTCTGCACCTGACTATTTCGGTACTGTTCGTTGCTCACGCGGTGGTTGCTACATATGCCCTTATGTGGTCCATATGCGCTCCATCTCATTTCCCAAGGCTATTTACTCCATCGATGAGGCCTTTACATGTGAATACCGTAATGTTATTTACGTGATCATATGTAAACGCTGCGGTAAGCAATATATCGGTGAGACTGGCCTTAGATTGAGCGACCGCTTCTGTAAACACCTGCATGCCATTAAGCACAGAACACTCACTCCTGTGGCCAATCACTTCAACGGCGATGGCCACCGGGGTGTCCTTGACATTCAGGTCACTGCCATCAGATCATGCACCACCGATGATAGATCTAGGTACGCCCTTGAAAATCGTCTCATTTTTGAGTTGGGTACCATCATGCCATTTGGACTCAATTCCGACCACTATTTTGCTTAGTTCCCAGTCGGATTGGTCTTTGTCTTTATATTCATTTTCTGCCGTCATTTATGTCATCGTTTTGTTTCTCTCGTTCCATTATCTATATTATCGTCTTTGTGTACTTCCTGTTCGTATCCTTCCGGTATATCACTACCATATTTCACTCAGACAAGCTTCTTGTGTATTCATTTCTACTTGTGTTATTTTTATGTTTGTATGTTATGTGCGTATCCTGACAAAGACCCTAAGGCCCGAAACGTCGATTATGTCCTGTGTATTGTATGATTATATTCTGTGTTTTGTTGTGTATAATATATTAATTCATGTAGGCATCCGACAGTGATAGTGTGTTAGTTGTTTACCAGTAGAACGTCATTACCTGTCTCCCACGTGAGTATTACTATTATTTTACTCTGTCTACTGAAGTGTTTCCCAGAGTAGTCTATATGGGCCCCAGGAGTCGATTTCGATTTTAATGGGGTCAATGTCTGCAAGATCAAAAATTGGGGGTGCACGAGAATTAAATGGGGGTTCACATGAGCGGATCCCATTTAAGCAGTTTATCATCAACATTTATCAGCACCTTAAATGTCTTATTACATATAACACAGATAGTGTGTACATAATACGTATAGTACACATAGAAATTACCTCCTGGGTATGAAACCTCCTCACTGCACATATGAAGTAAGAGTTAATCTCTCGCAATTACCGGTGTTCGATAAGAAGAAGAATATATATATATATATATATATTATATTTCATAAAATGTATCAAGTACCTTTCTGTTTCGAGGTGTGCTACGTTCATGTGCAAGTTTTTACAAGTTTTCATATAAGCAGCAACGTATCATGCGCATAGCACCTGTTCAGGCGTGTAACATAGTTATCACTCGACATTTTAAAAACTCAGAATATAAACACGGTAGACAGTATGCTTGCTTCAATTTCAAATAGAGATGATGATCCAGGCGTCTTACAATACCTCATTGTTCAAAGCAAAAAAAAGGAAAGTCTCATACTATTGGGGAACAGCTTATTGTGCTAGCCGTGGAAGAGGATTAAAACAGGTATACACAAGTCTGCATATGATATACTCAAAAGATATCATTTGAGCAACAACACAGTTCAAAGAAATATTGATGAAATGAATGGTGTTGACAGCTTCTTGTGTAATTATCTGCAAACGAACAATTTCTTAATGCAACTGGACGAGTCAATGTTGATTGTAGTGAAGCACTACTATTGGTATATGTTCGTTTCATTATGGACCAAGAAATCCATGAGGAACTGCTCTTTTTTTGAGAACTTAAACAATAGACACTGAAGGTGAATAAATATTCAATGTTTTGACAGATTATTTAATTGAAAAAGCGATCCCTTTATCAAATATAATATCGACAACAGCAGATGGAGCACCATCCATGATTGTGTGCTATTGTGGGCTTAAGCCATTTAAAACAAAATTTACCCAAAAGGCAAACAACGTGTTTACAATCACTGCGTCATTCAAGGACAACATTCAATAGCTAAGAATCTGAGTGCCAGGCTGCATAAATCTCTTTAATTCGCCATAAACGCAGTAAACAAGATTTGTATCAGTGCGTCAAATTCTAGGTTACTTGCATTGTTGCGTGAAGATGCAATGCATTTCATCAATAACTCCTTCACAATGAAGTGCTAAGACTCTTGAAATGCTTATGTTTGACAAAATTATTCACGTTTTGAGACCGTTTTAATGTTTTGTATGCTAAAGATCCCATTTTGAAAGAAAATTTAATCAAATGAAAACCCGACATTCCTTATTTATCTGATTTTTTAAAATTAAATTTAATTAGGTTAATTTGCAATTACAGTGTGATAATCTGAATTGTATAAAAACTTGGTAACATTGTAGTTTTTCTTGCCAGAATGAACCTCATGAAGCAAAACACTGTACAGCGCCAATTTTTCAGAACTAAAATCCATCACATTGTGGATTACACGGACACGAGAAAGCATATCGTCTAGAGGGAACTGATGATGATCAACCAGATATGCAAATAAAGTACCATCAAGAAAACAGATGATCACGGCAATTAGAAAGTTAACCCCAACTCAGGATGACTACCAAATTATAAACAGACCAGACCAAGTTATCATTCTGCGCCTCAGAACAGGACACAACCGACTCGGCAGACCTGTTTATTCAAAGTTCAAGATTGGATATACGGCCATGTGTACATGTGGAAAGGTCCCACAGACAACAGAATATATTCTTCAAGAATGCCAAGAATATGAAATGCTGAATCAAATACATTGGCTCAGAGAAACAACATCAATGGAAGAAAAACTCTACATACCTCTGTACAAGTTACAGAACTGAGTAGATCGTATATAGAAACACAACTTCAGATATAGGCATGTTCCAGGCGAAAAAAAAAAGAAGTGTTAGGGGTTAGGGCTAGTTATGTAAAACATAACTAACCCTAAAAATTTTTAATTTAAATTAATAAATGATAAACATAAACTGATAAACATAGCCAAGGGAAATAATCTCATAGGTGGACATGGGCTCCAAACAAGAACCGAATTTATTACTGTACGGGAGATCCCTGCAATAAGTGCTGAGAACCGCCCCATACTACGACGACCTAGTTAGGCCTGCCTTGTACAGTGAAACCTCGGTTTTCGTAAATAATCCGTGCGAGAATAATCGGCGAAATCCGACGCAGACGTAAACTGGGGAAATTATTTACATATTAATCAATGTAAGTCCAATTAATTCGTTTTAGACACTCCAAAATACATACAAAAAACACATTTTATAGAGAATAAATATAATGTTTAATATTAAAAACAGTAAGAAATTAATAGAAAATGAATATAAAAGACTAAAGTAAAGAATAAATAGTTAACATTGCATTTACTTTTACGGCGACTCATATTGACATATGGAAGACAGCGAAAAGGGGGGAATTTTATTATTTGGAAAGGGGATCGCCTTCCGTAAGGTTCTTAAATATAAAGGCGCTAAGTGTGATCCATTCAGTAAATTAAAATCGAATGATAAAATCAGAGAAGAGACGCCACAAAATTTCATCACAGAAGTTATCAGAAAACGCCGTTGGTCCTACATCGGTCATGTTCTACCCGCAGACATCGACAGAATACACCATCAATCTCTTGAATGGATACCTACAGCCAAAAGAGCCAGGGGTAGACCAAAAGAAACACTCAGAAGAACAATACAGAGAAAAAGTAAAACAATCAATATCCATACTATTCAAGAACTGCACAGAATAGCTTCGGACAGAAATAGAGAGATCTGACCTCTGCCCTATGCGCTAACTTCAGCGCAAAAAGAAAATGAATGAATGAATGAAATCTGTAATCACTTCCGTTATGGGTCTTTTGGTACTAGAAAATGCTCAAAATCTGAAGTAACCGACGAAATCTTTCTCGAGACAAATTTTTCTCACACAAAAGAGACGAAAATCGAAAAAGACCATAACCTATGTCAACGAAAACTGAGGGTTCACTTTATTTCTAAATGTGTTTTAGTACAAAAATGTCTGATGTGAAAGCATGGCATATCTTACAAAGATTGAATTCGTCAGGATGCGAAAGAACCCTCTCAAAAATACTCCCACCCCTAAACAAAATTTGGTCATGGAAACCAGGTCTCATCGCTAGAGCAAAGAAACAAACAAACAAAAACCAGGAGCAAACAAACAAAAAAAACAATGATCTCTTCTAGCAGTTTACAAGCAAAAATGTTTCTAATTTCAAAATATTAATTAACTCTCAGATAAAATATTTGTTTGTGTATTTCAATTCAAATACGTTTTTATTGATGTTCACATTGTGCTCACTTAACCAAGCGTAAAAAGTAATCTTCTCACCATTTTAAGTACCAGCTTGATGGCCAAAAAAATGGCAATATTTCTAGTGTGAAACAGTGAGCACCATCTTTGCCAATTCTTCGAAATTAATGAGTTATACGATAGAACGTTGTGAAGAGCCCACAATTTCGTTGTGATTACAAGAGATGACTTTGAAGATTACAATGGCAGTACTGCGTTTCGATCTAACTTTAGTGATTTTTGTAATCAGTTTTTGGTGTAATAATTCTGAAAATGGTCGTTTTAAAAAAAAATGTATACAAATTATTATGTCCTTTGGTGGCTTTTAGTCCTTTTCTTGTATTAAAAATGGAAGAAGGGAAGGATTGCAACACTTAAAAATATGATTGGTGCGATACTTTGGTAGTGACTATTGATCATCCTTCTTCATCAGCTGGTCATGTCTGTGGTCGACTATGAATTAGAAATCCTCACGCTCTCACGTTTGCAATAGGAGCGTTTAGAACGTGTGCAGAATGAGGGAATGAGAATAGTGCTTTCACACTTTCTCACACGTATGTGGGTGGGTTTGCGGAGGAAACGTATACTTGTAAAGGATCGGAGAAATATATATATATATAAGGGGTCGTGAAGAGAAGTATATACTTGTAAAGGATCGTAGAATGGAATATAGGCATATATTTGTTAGTGTTTGGATGAAGAAATATATAATTCTAACTGGTCTGCAGAAGAAACATTTACTTGTAAGGGTCATAGAGATAGATTTTTACATATTTATATGGTGTTTTATAAAGAACTATAAATATGGGGTCTTAGAGAGAAATGTATACCTGTTGGGGGTTCTGCAAATATATATATATATATATATATATATAGAGAGAGAGAAAGAGACATCATAGTAAGAAATATACATATGTAAGGTGCCATACAGTGAAATATACTTCTTTAATGGGTTGTCGAGAGAAATATATATGTTTATGGGATCTTATAGAGAAATATACGAGTATATCTGTAACTGATCGTAGAGATAAATATATTTCCATCTCTAATATATCTCTATGTAAATAACAAGTAAATATTCCTCCCTCGGACACCTAAAAATGTTTTAGGTGTCCTAGGGAGCAATATTTACTTGTAAGGGTCAAATAATTTTCAGAAAAAAACTTGACAGTTGCTGCCAATGGTTGACGTCACAATATTGTTTTTATATACACCACCAATATGGTGTTTAAAAAATGCCCCCCAGGCTGTGACAGGTCAACTCGACAAGAATAATGGAGAATTTAGAACATTCATAAAGAAGTCAACGTTCTGGAACGAATAAGGCACCTGATATATTTACAGCAATTTACAAAACTTGATTTTTAAACATTCATTTTCCAATTGTGAAACAAACTATGTAGTTTTTTTCTACTTTTTCTGTTTAAAAAAAATAAGAAGTGACGGAAGTCCCTTTTTTTTGTCATAATTAAGCAGGTGGATCTTTAGATTCTTGATAAGTGGGGGAGGGGGTGAAATAATGTTGACATAATGTAAGAACAGATCCTTAGGAGGTGGATAGCTACACAAACTTTTGTCATAATTAAGCAGTTGAATTAAGTGAACTCTTGACACGGTGGGGCGAGCGGGGTGTAAAATAATTTACAAAGAAGTATTGATGTAAAATTGAAGGAGGACCTCTAATGATGATCATTATCACAAAGACGGGAACAATAATTAAGTACGAACATTGAAGATATAAACCATGATAATTATAAGATTAAAAAGTAGAATAATCTTAAGCATAATTACCTTAATGTATCCCAGCTTCAAGGAGACGTTGTACAGAGATGATTTCATATATTACACAGAGTCCGGGAATATTCAATAAAACATTGTCAAATATGGTACAAGATTGTTTCCTGTGTGTTCATTTGCTTCACGTTTCTAGCGTTACAAAATGTGCGTAAAAAGTATGTTGCTGTTGAATGTAACAATTTTCATTTATGATAATATTCCAAATCTTATAAATGATGAAAGTAAAACACCCACTTCATTCTCGAAATAATCCTGAATAATGTTTTTATATTCTTGTTAACGCCGAAGACTGATGTTTTGGGACATTTGCACAAATACAACAGCGATATAACTCATTTCCGTTTTCTATACTGCATCTTGTTAAAAATCTAGTAGGAACATTGTCCTGCTACGAGATCCAGCGGGAGTTTGAGAATTAAGAATAATCGTGTTATTTACATGATTGGGGTGATCACAAAACGAGCTGTCCATAAATTGTGTCAACAATTATTTTTCTGTGATCAAAGTTAGACTCCCTCCCCACCTGTCAACAAATTGTCCAAGAAGCCAGACACTTATTTTCGACACAAAAATTCACATTCAAAAAATACAATTGGCATATTAAAAATGTGGAACTGGTATGGAATTGATGTCTACATATTTGATTATTTCCCTTTGCTATATCAGTTTATGTTTGTCATTAATTAATTTAAATATAAATACATTAGGGTTATAGTTAGGATTAGTTCTGTAAAACATAAGTAATCCTAACACTAACCCTCAAAAATGAATATTTAAATTAATTATTGATTAATTATTGATAGAATATTTATATTAATTAACCATAAAATACGTAGTAGGCACTAATTGCGAACAAGAACCCAAAAACTTTTGGTGACGTCAACTTTTGCCAACACCCCCACCCCCTCTCCCCACCCCTTGTCAACAACTGCCTAACTTCTATAGAGCACACTTCCGTCTAAAAGTTGACATAATTTATGCCATAAATGTAATTGAACAAATTCAATACAATTTTTTAAAGATAATTAGATGGCAATACAGTAGGGCAAACTACTGAAGGCTGCTGCAGTAGGGCAAACTACTGAAGGCTGCTGTAGTAGGGCAAGCTACTGAAGGATGCTGCAGTAGGGCAAGCTACTGAAGGATGCTGCAGTAGGGCAAACTATTGAAGGCTGCTGCAGTAGGGCAAACTATTGAAGGCTGCTGAAGTAGGGCAATCTATTGATGGATGATGCAGTAGGGCAAACTATTGAAGGCTGCTGCAGTAGGGCAAGCTATTGATGGATGATGCAGTAGAGCAAACTATTGAAGGCTGCTGCAGTAGGGCAAGCTATTGATGGATGATGCAGTAGGGCAAACTATTGAAGGCTGCTGCAGTAGGGCAAGCTATTGATGGATGATGCAGTAGGGCAAACTATTGAAGGCTGCTGCAGTAGGGCAAGCTATTGATGGATGATGCAGTAGGGCAAACTATTGAAGGCTGCTGCAGTAGGGCAAGATATTGATGGTTGCTGAAGTTCGTCATAGTGAGTCTAACACTAACTACACTGAGACATACATCACATCCCTATATAATCGACTCAAGGATTGAACCTACTGATGAAGTTCGTCATAGTGAGTCTAACACTAACTACACTGAGACAGACATCAAATCCCTATATAATCGCCTCAAGGATCGAAACTGATGAGTAAGCGCAGGCAAACGTTTTATACAACGATTAAGTGGAAAAGCGCAAGAGACATCTACAAGATTGTTTCAGGCACAAAGTAAAGGCAAGATAGAATGATGTCTCGACATTCTTAGAGCCATTCGAAATGCTCATGTTAAGATCTACTAAAACTTCTTTACGCGAGTTCAAGTGATAGGATGTTATATTGAGCAAATCCTTATTTATGGAAGAGAAGCATGGACAGGAAACAAAAGTGCTCAAGATAAGCTAGAGGCAACTGAGATGCGATTTTTAAGACGAATTATGAAAATGGCATGAACAGCAAAGAAAAATAATGTAGAAAATATCGATGCTGGAGTAAAACGACAAATTGAAGCAAAAATTAGAAGAAGACGATGCAAATTGTTAGGTCATGTGATGAGGAAAGTAAAACTTGAACATTTAGTAACCACCGGAAAGATCAGGGGGAGACGAGACTGATGAACATAACAGAGAGATTCTGGATTGGTTGTCACTGTGACACAAAAAAGAAGTCACAAACTGAACTTGTTACCAACACAAAAAGCAGATAGTTATGGAGAAGCAGGATCGCATACTTCACTCGGCATGACACGATTGATTGATTGATTGATTGAAAACTTGTTGAGTTCTAAACAGGAAATCAAAATCCGGTCAGTCTTTCACTAATAGTATAACACACACTTGTTATTGGTAGTGATTCTGCTGGTCATACTTTATGTCTTGATCGCTGCTCATAAATAACTTTATCTCTTGATGGCTGCTCATAAATAACTTTATCTCTTGATGGCTGATCATAAATAACTTTATCTTTTGATGGCTGTTCATAAATAACTTTATGTCTTGATGGTTGCTCATAAATAACTTTATGTCTTGATGGCTGTTCATAAATAACTTTATCTCTTGATGGCTGTTCATAAATAACTTTATTTTTTTATAGCTGTTCATAAAAAACTGTATCTCTTGATGGCTGTGTATAAATAACTTTATCTCTTGATGGCTGCTCATAAATAACTTTATGTCTTGATCGCTGCTCATAAATAACTTTATCTCTTGATCGCTGCTCATAAATAACTTTATCTTTTGATGGCTGTTCATAAATAACTTTATGTCTTGATGGTTGCTCATAAATAACTTTATGTCTTGATGGCTGTTCATAAATAACTTTATCTCTTGATGGCTGTTCATAAATAACTTTATTTTTTTATAGCTGTTCATAAAAAACTGTATCTCTTGATGGCTGTGTATAAATAACTTTATCTCTTGATGGCTGCTCATAAATAACTTTATCTCTTGATGGCTGTTCATAAATAACTTTATGTCTTGATCGCTGCTCATAAATAACTTTATCTCTTGATGGCTGCTCATAAATAACTTTATCTCTTGATGGCTGTCCATAAATAACTTTATGTCTTGATGGTTTTTTATAATTAACTTTATCTCTTGATGGCTGCCCATAATAACTTTATGTCACACTTTATGTCTTGATGGCTGTCAATAAATAACTTTGTCTTGATGACTGCCCATAATAACTTTAGATCTTGATGGCTGTCAATAAATAACTTTGTCTTGATGACTGCCCATAAATAACTTTATGTCTTAATGCACATAAATAACTTCAAATTTTTTACCAACTCACCCATGTTAATAACCTGTTAAAAATTGAGGAATACCTCCTCCACCCCCCCCTACTGATGAATTATGCCAAAAACAATCCCCACCTGAACTAAAAAAAAACTTGTTCTCGAAAAAGTACCCAAAAAAACTGCATGATGTTTTTAGATTTATCGAGAGAGAATACAAAATATTTATTTAAACAATTTAATTGATATATAAAGAAATATTTGTTGACATTACTTTTGTCCACATCCACCCTTCCCCCTCTCTTTTGTAGTTCTATCTAGATATTTGCTGTTGCAATAGCAAGATCTGGGGTGCTCTGAGATTTCCATCATCTTGAGTAACAGGTTGGCTCTGATAGATGTTAAATATAAGAATTAGTCTATTTTCTATCATCCAGTTTCTATTTCTTCTCTCTGGTAAAGTTGCCATAGTCTATAGTTAGGTACCACCAGTCCAGAGAATGACTTGAAATCTTCCAATATAATATGGTTTGATGTTGAGAGGGGTATTGTCCTGAGGTATGGTTTGATGTTGAGAGGGGTATTGTCCTGAGGTATGGTTTGATGTTGAGAGGGGTATTGTCCTGAGTTATGGTTTGATGTTGAGAGGGGTATTGTCCTGAGGTATGGTTTGATGTTGAGAGGGGTATTGTCCTGAGGTATGGTTTGATGTTGAGAGGGGTATTGTCCTGAGGTGTAGTTTATTGTTGTTTGGGTAGTAGACATTTGTCACTAACAGAGGCTCTGGAGTTGTGTGCAGTTTTATGGTGAGATGTTCAGAGTCATATGAGGTCCGTGCAGTTTCTCTCTATATGCACCGTGTATGCTGTTCAGTACCATAGTGATGCTTCCTCCTCTGTTTCCTAGTATGTCTTGTCTGAAGCATTTAAACCTCTAATAGAGAATCATTCAGAGACAAAACGATTCTCCTGGATGCACATGCCATTATTTTTTGTCTCTTTCGATGAAGTTCTGTAGCTCAAACGTTTCTCTTAACTACACACTCACTGTTTCACTGCATACATTTTATTTACTTGATTTGTGTGGCTGGTTTCTCTACTCTGTTTAATCCCGGGTACCTGATACACAGAGTCATTAGCGGTAGTTTTCGGTGGACCCATTCGAGACTGGAGGGGGGGGGGGTCTTGATCTCATGATGTATGTCGATGAACCATAAAGACAGTCCAATATCGTGTAACGAATCCGAGTATAGTCACCATTTGTATAGTACGTACATGCCCCACTTCCCTTACCAGGTATACCTTCCTGTCTAGGCTGACATGTTCCGTCTTCAGTGGGACTTTCATATTTAGATAACGAGACGTGTAACGAGACGTGTAACGAGACGTGTAACAAAGCAAGACTCAATTTCTAACATTATTTTGAAAAGAACAGAGGGGGGGGGGATGAGCAGAGGAGAGGTGATAATCCTGTATTTATAACATCAAGGAACGGTTTGGGCGTAGTTTTTACACTCTTCCGAATGCCTTAGGATAGAATTGTTTGGAGAGCTTTTTATGATGATGCATCCAGTGTGCCACACCTACGACCCTGAAAGATGTTGTTCGTCCCTCGAAGTAGACGATAACCATTCAGCTCAACTGAGATGATGATGTTTACGGTGTGCCCGACTGTGATTACTGAGTTCCATGCATGCCTGGAATTGTCTACCACACTCTGAGATCTTGCCTTCTATTCTTATGTCCAGATTATGCCACGAAAGTGCAGATCTGCCACGAAAGTGTCAGATCTAGACTATGTCGACGTTAGGACGAATCCGCAGAAAAGTAGTACCCTAAGTCATCACATCATCAATTTCCTTTAGCGCTGAAGTCAGCGCATAGGGCAGAGGTCAGATCTCTCCAATTCTGTCTGTTCAAAGTTATTATGTGCAGTTCTTGAATAGTATGAATATTGTTTGTTTTACTTTCTCTAAGTATTGTTCTTCTGAGTGTTTCTTTTGGTCTACCCCTTGCTCTTTTGCCTGTAGGTATCCATTCAAGAGATTGGTGGTTAAGTACCCTAAGTGCCATAGCCGAAATAAAATTATTGGGCATAAATGTTTGGGGAGGGGGGGGGCGTGGTGAAAGAATTTTAGTGTGAAATTTCAAATGGACTATGAGACAATCAAATTCATTAGTTTGCCGAGACACATAGTCCCAACGTTTCACACATGATTACACATAGTCCCAACGTTTCACACATGATTACACATAGTCCCTACCTTTCACACATGATTACACATAGTCCCAACGTTTCACACATGATTGATTGTCGTGAAAGATTTAATGGATTATGTTTACCCAGTTTTTTCTCAAAGGTTACCAAAAAAAACACAATGTTTTCACTATCAGAACTGCCAAGCCGTCAGGGTAAGAAGATAATAGAAGATCTAACTGCTAAACGTAAACAGTCCTTCATTCAGCACGTTTTTTATTAGTGTCACGTTTTATAATGGTTACTATTTATATGCTTGGATTAGCCTTGGATAATTTTAGCATGTGAATTCAACTATAGAAATATTGACCAACGGAAACCATGGGAATAATCTAGAAAAGTAACGAATGTAAGGCCTCAATCATTCTTTTAGAAGGCATGTAGTGGTCTGTCAAGAAATCCACGGTCAAGTACTAGATAAGGAGGTTGGTGTGTTCAATTTCCCTCACCAGGAGGTTGGTGTGTTCAATTTCCCCCACCAGGAGGATGGTGTGTTCAATTTCCCCCACCAGGAGGATGGTGTGTTCAATCTCCCCCACCAGGACGTTGGTGTGTTCAATCTCCCCTACCAGGAGGATGGTGTGTTCAATCTCCCCCACCAGGAGGTTGGTGTGTTCAATTTCCCCCACCAGGAGGATGGTGTGTTCAATCTCCCCCACCAGGAGGATGGTGTGTTCAATTTCCCCCACCAGGAGGATGGTGTGTTCAATCTCCCCCACCAGGAGATTGGCATGTTTAATCTCCCCTGACAAGGAGGTTGGCATGTTCAATCTCCCCCACCAGGACGTTGGTGTATTCAATCTCCCCTACCAGGAGGATGGTGTGTTCAATCTCCCCCACCAGGAGGTTGGCATGTTCAATCTTCCCCACCAGGAGGTTGGCGTGTTCAATCTCCCCCCACCAGGAGGTTGGCATGTTCAATCTCCCCTACCAGGTCGATGGTGTGTTCAATCTCCCCCACCAGGAGGTTGGTGTGTTCAATTTCCCCCACCAGGAGGATGGTGTGTTCAATCTCCCCCACCAGGAGGATGGTGTGTTCAATTTCCCCCACCAGGAGGATGGTGTGTTCAATCTCCCCCACCAGGAGATTGGCATGTTCAATCTCCCCCCACCAGGAGATTGGTGTGTTCAATCTCCCCCACCAGGAGGTTGGCATGTTCAATCTTCCCCACCAGGAGGTTGGCATGTTCAATCTCCCCCACCAGGAGATTGGTGTGTTCAATCTCCCCCACCACTCCTTAGTAAATCAGAACATGACTTTTAGTACCAGAACCAGCCATACCCCCCTCCCCCGACTCCAATCGATGTTTCACAAGACGGTCATCTAATCTTTCATAAAATAGCTAAATATATACAAAATACGCAGGAATGGCTATTTCTTTTTATTTATTTTGTATTTTATTTAGGTAAAACCCGACCCTTATGGTTAACGTAACCTACAGTCCTCAGTAATGTCCATATATCAGGATAGGTGATATAAAAGATCTTAATTTTTAGGACACCTACTCCGCAAGGAGCTGAAAGAGGAAGAGAACTATTACGATGACAATAATATGATGATGATAATAACGGCAGATGTGAAACAATTTAAAACACATAATCACACATAATGGTAGATGTTCTTCTTCTTCTGCGTTCGTTCTCAAACTCCTGCAGATTAGCCGAATGTAGTCTGGAGAATGGAATGCGTTTTGTCATCATGGTTTACAGCATTGCTGAGATATCTGCGCATTTCGGCCGGACACATCCGACTTCAGCATGGCTTTGGGTCACTGACCCTATATGGGATAGGACAGCTAACTCCATCCCAAAACTTCCTTAGTCACCTTTTACGACATGCATGGAAGGTAAACAGTGTTGCTATTCTTTGCTCCGCTTTCGGACCCCGGCAACACACGGGCAAATGGTAGATGTGAAACAGACGTTAAAAGGAGTATAGGAATTGCTAAAAGTTATGTCAATGACATGAGGAATATACTGGCATTTAAAAAAAAAATTACAAATACATTTTTTTCAGGCAGTATTTTTTCCAAAAATGGAAGACTAATCACAAATAGAAAAAAAATGTACGAGAAAACAAACACAATGACCTAACCAACTTTAACCAGTACTTCTTCACCCAAAGATAATAATGAAAATCAAAAGACAGAAAACATCTAAATTTTGTTATATATGATTATTCTGCTAATATGTCAAACATGGTTGTAACAGCCTCGCAGCAAAGGAAAATATTTAGATGTGAAATGAGGTGTTTCAGAAAAGTTGCAATGGTTACTAAACTTGATGAAATGAGAAATGAATAAATTAGAAAAATGGTATAATATCATGTAGAAAAAAAGGTAAGTAAAATGGTTCGGTATGGATGCGAGTCTTGGATAATAAACAAATAGGACAGTGGGAAATTAGAGGTAATAGAGGTTTCGTTCTACAGAAGAATACTGAGAATAGCATGGACTGCCAGGAAAACTAATGAGGAATTTTAGTTGGTGGCGCCGAAGAGTCAAATACGAAACGGACCGTAATCAATATTATAAGAAAAGGACAAAATGCATTTTTGGCCACTTTATGAGACAAGAAGGTTTGGAGAACATAGTCACAACTGGCAAGATTGAAGGCAACAGAAACAGACGGCGACATGGTGAGAAAATATTTGACAGTTTAACAACCTGGCACAGCGAGGAAACAAGAAAGATCTTGAGACATAATACCGGAGATAGAGAGCTGTGGAGAGCCATGATTGCCTACGCCTGCCGGCATGACATGGCACCCGATGATGATGATACCAAGAAAACAGTGGATATAAAACATCAAATAGCCTTGACCAAACATGGACTAAATACAACCAAGGCGACACATATGGCATTGAAACGAAAACTGAGGCTCTCATTCCTACACCTAACGGCAAGTGTGAATACTATCAATCATCATTCACCTGGGACAGACAATATATAACAGATAAACATATTACAAACAAGCTAAAAATGAGAATGATAAAATACTGCATCTATTCTATATTAATGTATGGCTCAGAAACATGGACAATGAATAAATAACTAGAAGACAGAATTGATGTCTTTGACATGTGGGGATATATAGAAGAATAGGAAGAACTTCACGGAAAGAGAAGAAAACGAACAACATGGTTCTAACATCACTTCGTAGAAAGAAAAAAAACTATTAAATGAAATAAAGGTCAAACAAATAAATTATTGTGTATTGTAGACATATTAAAAGACATGATACCTCGTTGAAGACCTTACTTGAGGATAAAGTTGAGGGGAGGCGAGTAAGAGGTAGGCAGAGATACAAGTGGGAGAGAAACATCATGATGTGCAAAGGGAATGGAGCGAGAAACGGAAAGCAGTAGCACTATGGCAGAGAAAAAGAAATGTGTGGCGACTCAGCTCATGGAGACGGAAGAAAGATAACTTAGTTCAACCATTCAAAGAGATTCAAAAGTCAGCAAAGGCGTCAAAATGGGAACAATTTTGCCAGGAGATTACACGTGAAAAGTCACTAAAAATTGTTCTGGAGTTTACACACATCCATAAATGGTCTCACAAAACGCACGACTATTGCAGATTTCCAGATCGCTGATATGGTCTGGCAGAAGACGGACGAGAAAAAAAGTGCGGCTTTGCTGGCACATTATACCACACAAATTGGTCCGAAAAATGCGGAGGCATATCAAGAAATCGGGAAAAAGATTATAGACACGTGTAAGAACTTGAGCATGGAAA
This sequence comes from Meghimatium bilineatum, assembly GCA_034231615.1. Lineage (NCBI taxonomy): Eukaryota > Metazoa > Mollusca > Gastropoda > Stylommatophora > Philomycidae > Meghimatium > Meghimatium bilineatum. The sequence goes on along the minus strand of CM067317.1, from coordinate 43,320,949 downwards.
AACATATGATAATCAAAGTTGAAGACATTAGGACATCGCTGAAAAGTACAAAAAAACACAGCACCTGGACCAGATGGTGTTACATACGATGACATTAGTCGGAGAACGGATGAGGAGTTGTGAGAGTTGGTGGACATGTTCAATACTAGTCTTGTAAAGGGCACAGTAAAAGAAGACTGGTTGTTCGGCTATTTAGTTCCACTACCCAAACCTTGGAAGGATCACACCAGGATACAAGGCTACAGAATAATAACAATGCAGAATACGATAGGCAAGCTTTTGGAAAAAATTGTTGCCTGGAAGGTATCGTGTTATCTTGAAAGAAATAAGTGTTTACCAACGTTGTTAGGAGGGTATCGCCCAGGAAAGAAGACATGGTAGAATGCAGCCATATTTGCGCAGGATGTTTTTGAGGGGTTCGATTCGCGCATGAAAACATGTGCGGTCACAATAGATCTTGAGGATGCTTACAATAGGGTGTCCTTGGATAACTTGATGGAACAACTTTTATATCTTGCATTAAATCTTTTGTCGTGCGGTGGGTTGGTGTTGCCATGATGCACAGGATAGTAGTTCTTAAGTGTGGTAACTGGGTATCGGCACTAACGGTTATTAGCCCCGGTCTGCACCAGGAACCGCCTCTATCTCCTGTGCTTTTCAATGTATACACAGTACATATCACTAGCAGTCACATCACAGGTGCTGACAGAACGATGTCGTTCGCCGATGACACCCTGGTGTATAGGCAAGGCAAAAATCGAGAAGAGTGCGTTGTGAAACTGCAAAAGGAGCTGGACAGACTGACGAATTGGTCTAGAGACACGGGAGCAGTGGTACATCCTTCTAAGGCATTTTTGCCGTGAATTTCCTTGAACAATCACATGGTAACGAATCCCATGCAACATGTTTCGTTGTACAGGAAAAGTTCAAAAAGCGCAACCACGATGAAATATCTGGGTGTGTTTTTTTACAGGAGTCTGAGTTTCAGGGAACATGTTGATCACGTTATCATAAAGGCAGGAAAAGGCTTAGCGGGAATGAAGGTTATGGCTGCTGCACAGTGTGAGCAGAGATTGTTATTTCTATTGTACCAAGGTTTGGTGGTGGCTGTGATGGAATATGCACTGGCAATTCTGACTCTTAGTCATACTCAGATCCAAAGACTTGATAGATTCCAGAATGCAGCAATGCATATCATACTTGGGTGCACAAGAGACACATCGACAAGAGCGGTACCTACTTGACTGTCCAACAGCAGAGCACAGAATTACAGTATTGCCGTTCACCTTCAAATACATGCAGATAAGGAGCACCTGTTACATTCTGAAATACAGAAAGTTAAAGACAGCAGACTTAACACAGGGAAGTCGTGGATGTGACGTGCTGAGGATGTCATACACAGCGTATGCATATTGCAAGATGTGGCAGCAGGTGCGGAATGGATAAATATACCCACATATTTCGAAACTTGTTTGAGAGTAGTAATATCACTTAGCAGGGAATGCAGAGAATGGTGTCCCACAGCTGTGGAGAAACATGTGCAGGCTTTGGTCAATGAGAATACCAAAGAAGGGGATGTGATTATATACACTGATGGTTCTGGTATTAGACATGTTCGCAGTACTTGGGCCTTCACATTTCAGTGCGCAGGTAAAATGATCACGAATGAGAGTGGTCCCTTTGCGGTTACTATGAGTAGCATGACCATGGGGACAATGGCGGTGACTAGGGAATTTGAGTGGGTATACACACAGAAGGTAACGCAGGTCTGCATCTTCAGTGACTCTATAAGTTTGATTAGGAAGGTACAAGTTGGTCTCGTTCGGGAACAGTGGATTGAGGCCTTGAGAAAGGCGAGGCTGAAAGTGGTTCCATTTATTTTCGTGCCAGGACATGTGGGTGTTCGAGACATTGATAGAGCAGATAGATCAACTGGCGTCATGCGCGATTTTGGCACATGGCGATGGGGCAATGGATCGAACTGACTTTTGAACTCCTTAAGAGATATAGCACGCGAGACTAATGTGGATGATGATTCCTTTTTAATAGCCAGGATTAAAGATCAGTGTTTAAAAAGCGGTGTTGCTAGAACGGAACATTTTGAAGGGCGCAGAAGAATGATGGTCAACCAGCAGAGGACCAGTACTGTAAGTGTAATGGCGGATACACTCAATGAGAGATCGGAGCAACTATGGACGTGTCCAGTTTGCAGTGATGATGATTCAACGACTAACTAACTAACAAACATCACGAGATGGACAGGTTACAATGTTTTGGAGAGTAGTTGGGCGACACCAACAAAAAATTCTACCCACTGAAATGCTACATTGTAACTTTATCACAATATGAATTGTATTATTAATTGTTGTAGAATATACATATACATTGGTATCATAGCCAGTATTTTGTGGATGTAGTGATTCTCTAGGCAATATAAATACATTAACTAGTTTGCCATTGCTTTCTGTATAGTCAGAATGCACAATTGTCTGCAACGAGATATAATATACTTAAAAGTCACAACAATTAGTACAGTAGGTAAATAAACAGTTAATGTTATCTTTAAAACTAAATATATATAGATATTATTTTGCGTTTTTATATACGCTCAGGAAGCAAGCCAGTGTTAAATATCTACCTGATTATGAGGACATAAATGTGTTAATTTTACGAAACAAATAGTCCTAACTTTTCCCGCATGATTGTTTGCCCAGACAAATACTATGGAGAAATGTTATTGCCGATTTGTACTAACCCTCATCTTGTCTCTTTGTTGATTCCAAATGAAAGACATACGTTTGGAAACGATCGGAACTGCAGATGTCAAAAGATTGTTTAATACATCTTTGACCGCATTAGGGTTCCCCGCCGGATTTTCTGTAGATGTTTACTCCCATAATCTAAGTTACTCCCATGCTAACTCGTTAGTCGGTGGGGGGGGGTGTGAATAAATAAGACAGAAGACAAGTAAGAAATTAGGACACGACATGCAGACGATCACTGGTGACAGCTTATCTCCTCAACTTTCCTTAATCGCCTCTTACGACGTGCATTTAAAACTATATATAGGCCTATCATCTATGTATAACTGGAAATTATAACATGAAATGTCAACTTTTAGCACTTTTACAGATAATCAAAACTTTAATTACCGAATTCCATCACTGAATACAACTTCCTAAAATCGTATAACTTTCATAGTCTAAGTTTACTACAGCTTCCATTCCGAACTTTAATTACACTCCATGCCGTGCTGCGAAGCAATTCTGAATGTATGCAACTTTCCTTTTACAAAACTGACGCGTCACAGGAACTAACTACACAGGCTGCGTCTAAACCAATCGGTTTGACATTACATCCGTCATGTAGTCATTATTATATGCAATAACATGCGCATAAAACCAGACGGGTGCAAGTCGACATTTTGAAAACGAAAAGTGGGACAAGTTTGTAAAGCTCTGTACACAATTTTTTAAGTGATACAGTAAATAATTTCCCATCATTCAAGTGTGTCCTTGCATATAATATACAGCCATAGGCTATACTGTTTTCATCTGTTTATTTACTGAGTTTGCGTTAATTTGAATCGTGATTATTTTCAAATTAACAAATACAATGAACAATTTAAAATCGTGATGTTAGTTCTACAATTTGGCGGCAAATTTATTTTAAAACAAAGGTGATACGGAATGGCGAGAAATGTGTAGTTTCGTTACACACTAATACAACACATTGTTCTCGTACCAATCCGTGCATAAGGTTCGTCGAGGTTCCTGATAGCTAATTCACGACGGAAGCAGACAAGCGTTTCTTTGTGAATTGGATTTATTGTTTCACGTGCAGACGACTGCGTTGTGAGTGGCACACAACAATGGTTGGTGAACAGCTAGTGTCTTAAGCTATAATGTCGTATGTTGGTGAGAAGTGATGGAGGAATTATTAGATGTGTCTGATATATAACACATCTGATACGTCGTCATCATAGTGCCGCCTCCGCATCGAAGGTTACCTGCAACGGACTTTCAACATCTTCTGTCTATTGTCTTGAAACTATAGTGAAAAAGTAAATGTGTTAGAGAAACCTACAAATAACGGTACTAATGAAAAGATGCTTAAATATATATATATATATATATAACATGCGTAGCGTATCCTCTTCAGAACGTAACCATCAACCCATCGTTTTAAGCTGTAATGAATTTTCTAGGCAATATAAATACGTCCAGTATGTTGCCTATGCTTTCTGAATGGTCCGGGTGCACAATTGTTTGCGGGATTCGAACCTGGTACCATTATCGCTACAGATGCACACTGTACCTTGCCGCCACGAAGTCCAATTAAAAACAATAATAAAATTAATAAGGACGAAATTGGTTGACGTTTAGATCTATGATATTCGTCAGAACAAACATCGAAGGAGCTGTCAATAGATGCTGTCAAGGTTTTTTTTTTTTCTTGAACATTTTTACGATTTCCTGGAACTGAAAAAAACGTTAACAATCCAAGTACTCGATCCCCCCTTCCCCCCCCCCCCCCCCCTTTGCTTAATATTCGCTACGGAGTATTTTTAGTGCTTGAGCGGAATTTATTTATTTTTTGTACATTCATCACGTGAATAAGAAATGGTAGTTATAAATATATTTAAATTGTAATGAAATTTATATTTTTTGAAACATAAATGGACAGAAAATGTGGTTATTGTAAGTTTATTTTGAAGAACGTTACTTGTGTTATTGGAAAATTAATTTTAAAAATAAAATATTTATCTATAAATTAAATATTTACATAATTTTGGACGTAAAATGTGAACTTACCAAACATCCTAATCAATAACTTCACTCAATCTGTATCAGTTTTATAAATAATCCTATTATGAATACAAAAGCATATAGTATGGGCATAGTTCTTCAATTAGGTTTGTTATTAATAAAATTTCGATCCTGGTTCTTTTGAGATTTCAAAGTAGGACTAGAATTTTGATCGATATTTATCAGAGAAAAGAGTGTTGTACTTTTAAATCTTCACAGCCCGGATCGGGTATGTTGTAGTATATACCAGGTTGGATTTCAATAATTAATGCGACCAAGGTAAATAGAATAGTTGCACTTGCTCGAAACATAAGTGCGCTTGAATATATATAATATATAATATATAGGGAAAATTTCCATCATATACCACTCACGTTCATCTCACTCACACACATCACATACCACTCACATTCACCTAACTCACATCCATCACATACCACTCACGTTCATCTCACTCACATACCATCACATACCACTCACGTTCATCTCACTCACATACCATCACATACCACTCACGTTCATCGCACTCACACACCATGACATACCACTCACTTTCATCTCACTCACATACCATCACATACCACTCACTCACATACCATCACATACCATCACATACCACTCACGTTCATCTCACTCACATACCATCACATACCACTCACGTTCATCTCACTCACACACCATGACATACCACTCACTTTCATCTCACTCACATACCATCACATACCACTCACGTTCATCTCACTCACACACCATCACATACCACTCACGTTCATCTCATTCACACACCATGACATACCACTCACTTTCATCTCACTCACATACCATCACATACCACTCACGTTCATCTCACTCACACACCATGACATACCACTCACTTTCATCTCACTCACATACCATCACATACCACTCACGTTCATCTCACTCACATACCATCACATACCACTCACGTTCATCTCACTCACATACCATCACATACCACTCACGTTCATCTCACTCACATACCATCACATACCATCACATACCATCACATACCAATCATACAGAAATAATATGGGCATATTTTACTTTCGATCGGAACCATCCTTGTGTTGATATAAATACTGAAAATGATTAAATACAATTTTAGAAATGTCTGCGTTGGTTTATTGATTACTTAATTTGAAATGGTGTGTATTAGTCCATCACACGTGATGATGACCATTTGTTACACCTTCTTCTTCTTCTTCTGCGTTCATTCTCAAACTCCTGCAGATTAGCAGGATGTAGTCCGGAATACGGAATGCGTTGTGTCATGGCTTACAGCATTGCTGCGATATCTGCGCCTTTCGGCCTGACACATCCGACTTCGGCATGACTTTGGGTCACTTACCCTGTATGGGATGGCACAGCCAACTCCATCCCATAACCTCCTCAGTCGCCTTTTACGACATGCGTTGAAGGTAAACAGTGTTGCTATTCTTTGCTCCCCTTTCGGGCCTCGTCTACACACTGGCGTTGTTACATCTAATTTTGAAAATTCAATTAGAGTTATGACCATGCCTAAATGCCTAATAGTTTGTAGATGGCTAATGAGCCCTATTCGAGTTGTAAATGTCCTTGAACAGTTCGGACATGAAATGACTACTGTAGATGGATTTTGGTCTATCCGTGACATTCTAGCTACTCTCCGCTATTTAGCTGCAGCATCTCTCCTCTTTTCATAAGATGATGAGCCATTTTTACTGTACAGCGCCATTTAGATCTATTTTGTGCAAGTTCTACCCATGTGTCTTAGTCTATTCTAAATGCTTTCAATAACGAATTTTTTTATTGGTCTTTAACGAATCCTTGTAGTGCTTGTTTTGGCCACCTTTAGGTCGTTTACCCTTCTCCAGCTCACCATAGAGAAGTATCTTTAGCAGGCGATGGTCTCGCATACTTACCAAATGACCTGTCCAACGAATCTGTGTCTGCATCAGGATAGTGTCAATGCTGGGGATACCAGATATGTCAAAGACAGTGGTATCTGGAATCTTGTCTTGCCATCTGATGTTCATAGCTTTTCTGAGACAAGTTATGTGAAAGTGATTGAGTTTCTTCACATGATGTATACACACGGTCCATGTTTCACTAGCGTATAACAGCACTGGGGGTACCACTGCTCTGTAAACTTTCAGCTTAGTCTGTAGGTTAATGCCATTTCTACTCCAAACATTTGCATGCAATCTGCCGAAAGTGTTGCTTGCCTTAGCGACCCTTGTATACACTTCATCATTAACGTTGACATATTGTTATAACATACTACCTAAGTATATGAATCTATTCACAACTTTCAGTGCTACACCTGTCGTAAAAGTAGACTAAGGAGGTTATGGGATGGAGTTTGCTGCCCCATCCCTTATAGGGTCAGTGATCCAAAGCCATGCTGAAGTCGGATGTGTCAGGCTGAAAGGCGCAGATATCGCAGCAATGCTGTAAACTATGACAAAACGCATTCCGTTCTCCACACTACATCCTGCTATTCTGCAGGAGTTTGAGAATGAACGAAGAAGAAGAAGTGCTACACCAAAAATGATTTAAAACCTTCTTTTAAAGAAATAAATAAACAGTCCGTATAACAGCCTGGCGAAGGACGGAAGAATCATGACCTTTTGGACACACTTTGTGCTATACGCCAAAGAATAAAATTGTTTGCACTGTATAGATATTGAGCGCCGTGAAGAGATATAGAATACTAAAACAAGGAACCAGGATAATATCTAATCACACACATGAGAACGAGACACAATATAATAGGGTAACATGTCAGTCATGGTTTCAAGATTGAGCTAACGGACGCGGAAACAGTAGAACACAACAGATACAACAACATAATAACAGACCAAAACAACATCCACATCAAAAACACAAGACTGATACTTGATTAAACAAACGTCAATAACTATACCATAAACACAAGTCAAAGTTACATGAATATTCATGTAATGGTCTACTTGTTTTAGTATCTTTCAATATATTTTTATGTTTAGATTTTACTTATCTGTGACTTTGCTGATTATCAGGGTTTGTGTTTTATGGATGCCGATATTTAGTCCATCATTTCTGCTTGATTTATTGATTTAGTCTATTAGTTCGTGTAGTTCCCAGATTTAAAAAAATATATGGAAAGGAGCAAATTGAAAAATAAAAGTTACAACTATTAAGAAGTTATATTTTTCCAGTGGCAATATATGGCTGCGAGACGTAGACAATAACATCCGCAATTGAACAGAAAATACCGGCATTCGATATGAAATAAAAGCTCATAAGAGTATTATAAAACCATGATAATCAGCAAAGACACAGAAGAACAAGAGCTAAACATAAACATACATGGAGAGAAACTACAACAAGTAAAACATTATCAATATCTTGGACACATAGTCACAAATGATGGCAGATGTGAAACAGAAGTTAAAAGGAGAATAGGAATGGCTAAAAGTACCTTCAATGACATGAGGAAATTATTAATATCTAAACAAATTACAAACACGTTAAAAATGAGAATTATAAAATGCTACATCTATTCCATATTAATGTATGGCTCAGAAACATGGACACTAAATAAACAATTAGAAGACAAAAGTGATGCCTTTGAGATGTGGGTATATAGAAGAATAGGGAGAACATCATGGGAAGAGAAGAAAACAAATAAAGAGGTGCTAAAGACACTTAATATGAAGAAAGAACTACTAAGAGAAATCAAGATCAGGCAAATAAAATACTTTGGACACATTAAAAGACATCACCTTATTGAAGACCTTACTTGAGGGTAAAGTCAAAGGTAAGTGAGCAAGAGGTAGGCAGAGATACAAGTGGGAGAGTAACATCACACGATGGACAGGTTACAATCTAGCAGAGTGCACCACCAAGACAAGAGACAGGAGATGTTGGAGATACGTTGCAGCCAACCGCAAAGGCATGAACATAAAAGAAACCTAGCGCTTCAAAATTATCACCATAGAATGGTGATGGGAAAAGTTTCAGGATAGAGAACAAGACGAAGACTAAGAATACGAAGAACACAAGATATGGAAGACCTTCTGTACATAACTCTAGAAGAGGTTGGCAGCTTTCGCAGAACCGAAAGGCTTACAGAGTGGCATTGATGATAACGTTCTGTAAAGGACACGTAATCTAGATAAATTTAGTTCACTTACTGCTAAAATAACTGTTCCATCTTATAGCGTAGATTGTTTATTATTTAGCATACCTCAAGCATATCCACTTATCTAGGAATCCGTGCTCGTAAACAGCTCGCAAGCCACAAGTTCCGAATTCAGGCCCAAGTCGCAAGCTTCAGTGTGATGTAAATAGTATAAAAACGCACATCTTACCATCTGCTGTTGAGATTATGATTGACTCCTTAATGAATGAATAATGAATGGTTCTCAAATGTATAACATATTGACAGTACGCAAGCTTCAATTGCTGTCTTCGAAAAGATAAAATTTTGTTTATGGTTAGGTTTTACAGTTGCATGGACGTACGATGTGAACACTGGAAGAATCAGTGGGATATCATAAAAATGGTGGATTAAAGGAGTGACTTACATGGCTAAATAAATAATATCACTCGCTATCAAGCAACTCACAGGGGTCCTTGCTGTGTAGACGAACATCAGTCCAAGAAACAACGCAACGTGTTTCCTGTAGCTAGGCGAACATCTGTTCAAGAAGTAACCAAAATTGTTCATTGTTGTGGGCCGAACATCCGTCCAGGAAGCAACCCAAAGTGTTCCTTGCAGTGAGCAGAACATCAGTCTAGGAAGCAATCTATAGTTTTACTTGTTGTGAGCCACACATCAGTCTAAAAAACAATCAAGTGTTCCTTGTATTAAGCAGAACATCGGTCCAGGAAGTAACCCAAAGTGTTCCTTGTAGTGAGCAGAACATCAGTCCAGGAAGCAATCCATAGTCTTACTTGTTGTGAGCCACACATCAGTCTAAAAAAAACAACCCAAAGTGTTCCTAGTTGTGAGCCACACATCAGTCTAGGAATATCAACCAAGTGTTCCTTGTAATAAGCAGAACATCGGTCCAGGAAGTAACCAAAACTGTTCCTTGTAGTGAGAGGAACATATCCAGGATTTTGAGCGACAAGTTACAAATCGAAATAGACTCAAAAAATGCCACACAATTTTACGACATACGTGCAATAGAGTGGGTTTTATCTATGTATATGTCTATCTATCTGTATGTCTGGCTGCAACTGTCTGCCTGTCTGTATTGCTTCCCTATATATATATATATCCATCTATCCATCAATCTATCCTTCCATTCATATATATATATAAATACATATCCACCCATTTCATTATGTATGTATCTATTTATCTATATATCTGCTTGCCTTGCTTGCATATGCATCATGTCTCTATCTATCTATATATAGGCCTTACTGACACTGTCATATGTCCAAAATGTGGCAATGAGAACGGTACTGGGGTGAACTAAAGATATACCCATCACTACAGTTCTATTTGTGCTCGATCTCCCCAATATTATAGCGCGACGTCAAGTAAGACAAGTGAAGTCATATCTAAAATAACAGAATATACTCACCACCCATTACACCAACGTCTGGATGAGACACAGGAAAAACGAATCAAGTGGCGTAAGCCATGGATTGCATCAGCTGAAGACACATTGTGAATGGTATGTAAAAACGAATAAATAGGAAAGGGCGGGGAATGGGAGGAGGTAGACATTGAGAAAAACATTCACTGAATAACTCAATAATTCAACTAGATAATTTATGTAGGAAATGGACTGGCGTATCGCAGAAGTTACAGTACAAGAGCTCGCCCAGCAACACTTGAAACCACAAGACATAATTATATACACATATTGCTCAGTCAACAGAAATAGAAATAAATGAAGTTGGAGTTTTGCTGCCTACAGAAATGGCTTGAAGTTGGTTGAAAGTTTATCTGCATATTGCAATATCACATGATAGCATGAGGATGGAGATAGAGGTAGGTTACAGGAGCACTAAGTTTGTTGATAACTGATACATCAACCCACTCGTTAATACTCACGGACTCTCAAAGCATGCTGCGCAAGATAGAAAAGTACATGCTGAGAGAGGAATGGGTTGCGTTATTGAACAAAGCAATTGTACAGAACATTACATGGATTAAATTCAGCCCGGGTCATGCTAGAGTCAGAGGAAACGAAAGAGATGACTCACTGGCAGGCAATGCTGCGATTGACTGCATAGTATTGAGAAGAGATAGGGCTGACTTAATTAAAGCAGTCATAAGTTCATTGCAAAATGACGATGTCGACAATGAAACTAAGAAAGGTACACATACAAAGAATGACAGAAATAAAAAGATTAGAGGCGATGGAAGAAAATGTAGTCTTTTTGGAAAGAACTGGAGATCACTGCAATCAACAGCTGACTGAAACTTTGAGCCTACATACACTCGAATGGCTGCGGGAGTTGATCACTTATGGGAATGTCCCGTGTGCTGTTGTTACTAGTTTGTACTCAATACTCAAGAATCTATCATTGTATGCAGACCGATAGATATAATATATATATATATATATATATATATATATATATATATATATATATATATATATATATATATATATATATATATATATATATATATATATATATATCACAATGAGATATCTGGGTGTGTTTTTTTTACAGAAGCCTGTGTTTCAGGGAACATGTTGACCACATTATCATAAGGGCAGGCAAAGGCTTAGCAGCAAAGAAGGCTATGGCTGCTGCGCAGTGTGAGCAAAGATTGTTATTTCTTTTGTACCAGGGTTTGGTTTTGGCTGTGGTGGAATATGCACTGGCAATTCTGACCCTTAGCCAAACTCAGATCGAAACACTGGATAGAGTCCAGAATGCAGCAATGCGTATCATTCTGGGATGCACAAGAGACACATCGACAAGAGCTATGCGATACCTACTTGACTGCCTAACAGCTGAACATAGATTACAGTATTGCCGTGCACGGGCGTACCTTCAAATACATGCAGATAAGGAACACCCGTTGCATTCCGAAATACAGAAAGTTAAAGGCAGCAGACTCAAGAGAGGAAGGTCGTGGATGGGACGTGCTGAGTATGTAATACAAAGCGTGTGCAGTATACAGGATGTGGCAGCAGGTGCGGAATGGATAAATATACCCACAGATTTCGAAACTTGTTTGAGAGTAGTAATATCACTTAGCAGGGAATGCAGAGAATGGTGTCCCACAGCTGTGGAGAAAGAAGTGCAGGCTTTAATCAGTGAGAATACCAAAGAGGGGGATGTGATTATATATACTGATGGATCTGTAATTAGGCATGTTCGCAGTGCTTGGGCCTTTACAGCTCAGTGCGCAGGTAAAGCGATCAAGGAGGAAAGTGGTGCCTTTGCGGTCACTACGAGTAGTATGACCATGGAGACTATGGCGGTGACCAAGGCATTTGAGTGGCTACGCACACAGAAGGTAACGCAGGTCTGCATCTTGAGTGACTCTATGAGTATGATTAAGAAGGTACAAGTGGATCCACCGTTCGCGAACAGTGGATTGAGGCCTTGAGAAATGCGAGCTTGAAAGCGGTTACATTTATATTCGTGCTGGGACATGTGGGCGTTCGAGGCAATGAAAGAGCGGATCAACTGGCATCGTGTGCGATTGTGGCACAGGTCGATGGGGCAATGGATCGCGCTGACGTTTTAAACTCCTTAAGAGATATAACACGCGAGAGTGAGACTAATGTGGATGATAATTCCTTTTCAATGGCTAGGATTAAAGATCAGGGATTGAAATGCAGTGTTGCTGGAGGTGAACATTTTGGAGGGCGCAGAAGAATGATGGTCAACCAGCATAGGACCGGTACTGTCAGCAGAAGTGTGATGGCGGATACACTGAAGGAGAGATCGGAGCAACTATGGATGTGTCCAGTTTGCAGTGATGATGATCCGACGACTAACTAACTAATTATATAATATATATATATATCCATCCACCTATTTACGCGTATATATCCATACATCTATCGGCCTATTATTCATAATTCATTATGCATACATCTATTTATCTATCCATCGATCCATGTATCCATCGTCCATTTACCCATCATCCCTTTATCTATCTATCATTAATTTATCTGTATATACATAGTCCGTCTACGTTGAGTATGATGTGTAGGTCACAAGTCAGTGTTCTTCAAGTTTCAGAGTTTTATTATACGCCACATCCTTAGAATGACATATGTTATATAAAATAACTGACGATGTTCAAAATCTCTCACTCTCTATCACTTTCTTTCCGTCTCTCTCTCTCTCTCTCTCTCTCTCTCTCTCTCTCTCTCGTTATGAAAGATTTTGACGGGATTAGCCAAGCAGCTGACAGGGTACGTAACTCTAATAGAGTATTACGGGATTAGTGACTAGATGACCTTCCCAGGATCTATGTGATTTCATATCTACAGTGTTATGTTCACAGATTGGGTGTTCATCAAGCACTTCAATACAGCGTTACCACCCAACATTTTGAAAAATCCCAAGATCTGAGGAAAAAACAAGCCAAGATAAGCTAAGTTCTTATATATATATATATATATATATATATATATATATATATATATATATATATATATATATATATGCAATACCATCTTGTATTATTTGTATTATGTAGTAAACTTCAGTGATATGGATTTAGCTATGACACTATCTGTAAATAATTTTTTTAAACACTCCACTAAATGATCAACATGTAAAACGGACATGCTCCGTCATAAATGCTGTCATTAACAATGTTGCATTCGCAACATTTTCTTGTAATGTCGATTCTTTTAGAGGTAAAAAAAACAACGAAGCTATGTTAGTAACTTTTCAAATCAAAATTTTTACTATGTTTCTTTGTTAATTTGCGAAACGTCAGTGAACTTTTGTTCTTATTTCTAAAATTAATGTTACACACTTTACAGTGAACAATGTATCTGTCCGTAGGATCATATTTTATCTATTCCTTTAGCCCTTCGTCTTTGAGCCATTCACTACAGAATGGTTGCTTATACCATGTCTTTGTTGTTTTACGTCTTTTACGCGGACTCAATGATAATGATGATGATGATGACGCAATACTTGAACCACCACCTTCTTGATTTCCTTCCATAGATTATATCCTTAATAATTATATGAGATAGATTTAGTAAATAAACAACACAGTCATAAAGTTTGATTATTTCAAAGCACGATTCATATATACATTTCAGTGATGAGTAAGAATTGCTAATATTTGTACATATTATCTAACTTTCAGAACGACACCAATTATTGAAATCCAGAAGGGTCGATGAAGTAAATTAAACATACGAGGGAATCAAACTCAAAACTGAAACGCAACACACACAAACAATTAATGGTACTATTGAGGAACAGTTAGAGATAATTTAATAAAGATTTCTATTTAACTATTTAAGAAATTGGCCATAAAAAAGCCACATTTTTAAGAAAATAACCCACGGTCTGATAGAAAAAGCCAAGAACTTGGAAAAAAGCTAAGAGTTGGTAACACTGCTTCAATATCTTTATTCCCGCCAAAGGGTGTTGAATATTTTGCGGAGACAACACATGTGGATATAGTTTGATTGTCCATATAAATTATACGCAAAATGACACACACAAAAACAAGGGAAAATCCAAATAGCGTCACTTTTGAAGCGTGAAACCAATGATTCCATAACATGACAATGAAACCAATATTGTCTTTCGACAACATGATTGACGAAAGACTCGTCTTAAGTCGGACTTGGCAGGGTGTGCCGATCACAGTATATAACTCCGTAGCTCAGTACATAATTCACAAAGGACTTAACAAACATATCGTTTGTAAACAAGATTGTACAATCAGATTTCGAACCTGCTACCTTGTTAAATATTGCTTGTACTCTTCTTCTTCTTCTTCTTCTTCAGCGTTCATTCTCAAACCCCCACTGGATCTCTCTTGTAGCAGGACCATGGTCCTATTAGATTTCCAGAAGGATGTAGTCCAGAGAATGGAAATGCGTTGTGTCGCCGTTTTATTTGCGCCAATGGCCCGACACATCCGTCTTCGGCTGAACTTGTAATCAATATTGTAATCAAGATTGTACAATCAGATTTCGAACCTGCTACATTATAACTTCTTCTTATTCATTCGTTCACTTGAAACATGTCTATATCTGTAATTCTCTCTCCTTAATCAAACTCACTGTCTTTTGTAGTTCATACAGTGTCCCATAGAGCTTTGATTCCAGTGTTGTTTCCTCTGGCCAATATGTCTGCCTCAGCGTTTCATGCTCAGAACACTCTTGAAGTATATGTTTGGCACTCTGTGCTGCCTGTCCACATGTACACATGGCCGTGTTGCCAATCTTGAACTTTGTATACATGTGACTGCGGAGTCGGTTGTGTCCTGTTCTGAGACGTAGAATTATAACTTGTTCCGATCTGTTCATAAAATGATAGTCATCTTGTGTTGGTATTTGTGACTTTCCTATTGACTTGATCATCTGCTTTTTCTGATGGTAGGTGATTGGTATATCTGGTTGGTCTTCGGCAGCACCTTCCTTAGCCAGTTGGTCTACTTTTTCATTGCCTGGTATTCCACAGTGAGAGGGTATCCACTGCATGGTTACCCTATACTGGTACGACAATTCGCTAAGTAGTTTTTTCAAGTCTGTTAGTTTTCCAGACTGGAGAGCTTGAAGCACTGACCTTGCATCTGTCAGGAATACCACAGGCTGTAGGCCAGAGTTGGAGTTCAGCAGTTTTTTAGCTGCCACACTAATTGCCTGGATTTCTGCATCATAATTATTGCCTACCTTGTAACAAAAATATTTCTTGTAATCAGGGTTGTGCAATCAGATTCTAAACCTGCCATCGTGGTTTTTTCTGATCAGATTTCGAACGTGCCACTTTGGCTCTTCTGCTTCTTCTTCTTCTACATTCGTTCTCAAACTCCTGCACATTATTAGGATGTCCTCCGGAGAACGAAGTCCACAATGTCATGTTTTACAACTTTGCTGCGACATCTACTCCTTTCGGCATAACAAAACGTACATTATTTAACGAAACGATGGGTCAAATGGCATGAGCCCATGGACCGCTGGATCAGCAACCAACGAAACGAAATATCGATAAAGACGAATTTCACAGTAGCTAAGACTACTGGCGTATCCAGTGATCTACCCACTACACACTGAGAGCTCCACCTGTCCACTCCCTCCCTGAAGGACACATGGGGACGGGGGGCTCTCAGTGCATAGCGCACTGATCAATGCAGACCTATCGACTTTTTAATATGAGTTCAGCTAGGTCACGAAATCTGATTGAAGCTACACGTAATATTAAAAAGTGGAAATCTTACCACTGCTCGCCGTGATGAACCAACAAAACATGCTAACAATAAGACAGTGACGGGCGAAGTTTCGACTAAATGCCTTCATCAGAGCGGAGACAACAGACAAACAATATACGGAACATAGCAAATTACATATGGAATAACGATGGTATGAGGGGGGATTAAGGCGTACTATGAGCCGTACCATAGGAGTGAAAAGGATCGAGGCCAGATTGGTCCAGGAAGATAAAGAGAAGACAGACAGCATGACGAACGGACAATAGAGTAATAATGAAGAGAATGGTTTAATAAGCACATACCCGTCATTCTATTCTGACCTTTAGGGGCCCTCGGCCGTGGTCTTTTAATGTACTGAAAGTACAGGTTTATGTTGTAACGTCATAGGCCCCTATTAACTGAAATATGGTATTGAATATACCACAGAAGACGGGTATGTCGGGCCATTGGCACAAAAAATCGGCAACACAACACACTTTCATTCTCTGAACTACATCGTGCTGCAAATATAGTAGGACCATTGTCCTGATATAAGGTAGATCCAACGGGAGTTTGAGAATGAACGCTGAAGAAGAATACATAATATTCGTAACGTAGATGTCTTATAGCTCGGATATCACATGTCCTGTGTTTGTGTTCCATGCCATTAGATGGCAATACCCGCCGAAGACGGATGTGTTGGGCCATTGGCGCAAATAAAACGGCAAACACAACGCATTTCCATTCTCTGGACTATATTCAACTGGAAATCTTGTAGTACCATTGTGCTGTTGCAAGAGAAATCCAGCGGGAGTATGAGAATGAACGCTGAAGAAGAAGAAGATGGCAATACAATGTTTTCATTTGCATTATTTTCGATATTCATCTTCTTCTGTAGTGCATCTAGTATAACCACATATATAATTTATTTATCTGAGCTTATATGATATTCTGGAAATCTAAACATCAAATATGAAATGAAAATATAATATAATAAGTAAATATACCAAACTACGACTGTTTAACTCCAATGTAATATATGTATTAATATATGATTGCGAAACTTGGAAAATAACAACGGCACGGGAGAAGAAATTAAATCCATTTCACAATCGATGCCTTAGAAAACTCTTAAATATTGATCCGGACGAATTCAAGTCAAACAAACAAATACGATTAGACACCACACAGCAATATATTTCTATAACAAGAAGACAAAGATGAACTTATATTGGGCATGTTCTAAGAATTAATGAAAACAGACTGCCATCACAAGTATTAAAATTGGTACAAAATGGAAAACGAAAATGAGGGGAGACCAGGAGAAACTCTTCGCGGAACAACTGTCAAAAAAAGTTAAGAGTATCAACAACATGCACGAATTACACACGGTAATAATTACACACGGTAATAATTACACACGGTAATAATTACACACGGTAATAATTACACACGGTAATAATTACACACAGAATTACAATTGTGCAATCACATTTTGCACAGTTGTGAATTTACAATTAAAACGCATATTGTAATAACACTCTTAACTACATATATACATTAGCTACATCGAACAAGATACCACAATAAAAACACATCGAATATACGATACTCCTTTGACAGGCAGAGCCACAACATAGTCCATACAAGGACTGCATCTAGGAGGCCCTACAGCGAACCCGGCTAACAGAGCCACATCCTAGCAACAACCAGGCAGACAAGCCACAAAAACCACACGTCCCCAACCGCCTCGATATAACCAATATGGACACCAGTCCTAGGTTGAAAGAGGCGGGTCTCGACCATATGAGGCATAAACCCCTACTTAACAAACAAACAAAGATACGCCTTTGAGTAAACTGGAGTTTGGCTATTATTTTAAGGTGGAACAATTACATTATCCAACAAAAAATGCAGAACCACTGATATTAAATGTCCTGAGAATGTTTTTTCTATATGCATACCCCAGTATTTTCGTTCTTTTCATTGGTGACAATCTTGATAATACATGACAATGACCAATGAAAAACACGAAGATATGCATGCCAAATAAATTCAAGAAATATGTCAATAACAATGAATTCTCTAAATAAACGACAAATTCACACTCCTGGATATTGTGATTTTCGTTCCAAAATTAGTCGACTTGATGACATGAAAAACAAAAACATAATTGCATTTCACAACAAATAAGGCTTATTTCCCATCATCAACCGGGACTGTCGACATACTCTGGTGTAATGTTGTGAAACGGCAAATTACGTACATTCACAAACTCTTTATAAATGTATAATTTATAGAGAAAATGTTTTAATCTAGCTACATTTTTAAAAGGCAAAAAGATGGCACAAATAGGGTCATGGAGAATTCCAAGTTGAATTCAAAAGATCTTTTGATCTAACAAGACGTTTTCGAGAAAATAATTCCAACTGAGAATATGAATTATAGAACTTACTATAGTACCTTGCCACTTATGTTTCATTTAGTTCTAGTACAATGCCACTTATGTTTCATTTAGTTCTAGTACAATGCCACTTATGTTTCATTTAGTTCTAGTACCTTGCCACTTATGTTTCATTTAGTTCTAGTACCTTGCCACTTATGTTTCATTTAGTTCTAGTACCTTGCCACTTATGTTTCATTTAGTTCTAGTACCTTGCCACTTATGTTTCATTTAGTTCTAGTACAATGCCACTTATGTTTCATTTATTTCTAGTACCTTACCATTGTCCGGCTCTGTGGCGAAGTGGTACAAAGCGCGTCTGTGACGACAAAGGTACCGAGTTCGATCATCACCCCAGGCAATTGTGCATCTGGACCGTTCAGAAAGAATGGCAACCACTGAACGTATTTATATTGCATAGAAAATCACCACAGCCAACAAATGCTGGGTTGATAGCTACGTCCTGGATAGGATATGCTACCTATTTTTTTTTACCTTGCGTGGTACAGGTACAGCGTGGTACATTTATTTCTAGTACCTTGCCACTTATGTTTCATTTATTTCTAGTACCTTGCCACTTATGTTTCATTTATTTCTAGTACCTTGCCGCTTATGTTTCATTTATTTCTAGTACCTTGCCTTTTATGTTTCATTTATTTCTATACCTTGCCTTTTATGTTTCATTTATTTCTAGTACCTTGCCACTTATGTTTCATTTATTTCTAGTACCTTGCCGCTAATGTTTCATTTATTTCTAGTACTTTGCCACTTACGTTTCATTTATTTCTAGTACTTTGCCACTTATGTTTCGTTTCATTTATTTCTAGTACCTTGTCACTCATGTTTCATTTATTTCTAGTACCTTGCCAAATATATCTAATTTGTAATCAACTTTTAATTAATTCTTCAAGCACTGTCTCTGTATCGAAAGTTGGCTGCAACGAACCCCCAACATCCTCTACCACCCAACACTCTCTACGACACAACATCCTCTACCACCCAACATCCTCTACCACCCAACATCCTCTACGACACAACATCCTCTACCACCCAACATCCTCTACCACCCAACATCCTCTACGACACAACATCATCTACCACCCAACACTCTCTACGATACAACATCCTCTACCACCCAACATCCTCTACCACCCAACATCCTCTACCACCCAACATCCTCTACCACCCAACATCCTCTACTACCCAACATCCCCTACCAAATTTTGCTGTGATGATTAACGTTAACATTCGTTATCTTGCCTATTTCATATTCCCCTCCCATTTTCATTCCGCTTAATTCTAGCTCGCCCCCCCCCCTTCCAAATCAACTATACCTCCAAGTAAGGTCTTCAAAAAGATGCCGTGTCTTTTTATATGTCCACAACAAAAATGACACCATTTCTTAAATTTGGCCGTGAATTGACCGAATATTTGCAACCCTGACGTGAACGTCCAAATCGCCAAACATAAAAACATGTTTAACTGAACGACATCAATATCGCTTGATATCTGTTATCGACTAAATCAATTCATGTCGCTAGCACGAAATATACGGGACGATTTACGGCTACCTGTAACACGTTTCTATGAAGTCGCTGCTGTTCCAATAGTGCGGGATGCGGGGTCTCGGGGGGGGGGGGGGGGTAGGGAAGGAGTGTGAAGGGTCAGGGATAGTACATCACAGCGAGTGGCAGCCATTTTCCACACATGAAGTGAAGACTATTTGACTCCCTAACTCTTTCTAATTCACGTATAGAACTACCCGTGACCATAGCCAATATAAAACATGTAGGTTAAACTGAGAATCATCCTTCTAAAGTGACGCAATTAACTTTTTTTCCTTATTTACACTGGCTGTCAACACAAAGTATACCCAAGGAGACCAATGAAAATAACGAGATAAGTAAAATGCGTCACTTAAGAAGGATGATTGCCGATGAGCCAGTAGGACTGTATCAATCAATCAAGTGCCATGTCGATTGGCGCAGGCGATCATGCTTCTTCGCAACTGTCTTTATGTGTTGTTAATAAGTTCAGTTGGTGATTTCTTTTTGTGCCAAAATGACAACACATCCAGAGATTTCTCCCTTGATCTTTCCGGTAGTTACTAAATGTTTAAGTTTTACTTTCCTCATCACATGCCTTTAAAAATCTTGATTGTCTGTTTCTAATTTTCGCAATAATTTGTCGTTTAACTGAAGCATCTCGAAGAACTTCTACATTAGTTATATTGGCTGTCCATGGAAATTTCATCATTCTTTTTTTAAAACCTCATCTCAATTACCTCCAGGTTATCGGGGGCACTTTTGTTTACTGTCCATGCTTCACTTCCATAAAGAAAGACTGGCTCAATATAACATCCTAGCACTCAAACTCGTGTAGTATGCATTTATGTTTCTCCATTTCATAGATATTTTCTCTTTTTTTTTTTAAATGTTGATTTGGCCTGTGCTATCCTGTTCTTGATCTCATTGGAGCACCTGTAATCTGATGTTAAAATGGTGCCAAGATACTTGACTTTATCCGCTTGATTAAATTTTGCATCAGTGATAGTAATATTAAAATAAACACTAAGAAGAACAGTACTTAGAGAAAGTAAAATAACCAATATTCATACTATTCAAGAACTGCACAGAATAGCTTTGAACAGACAGAATTGGAGAGATCTGACCTCTGCCCCATGCGCTAACTTCAGCGCAAAAGGAAAATGAATGAATTAATGAATAATAGTAATACTCCATTTTGGCAGTGTGTATTTCTTTGAAACAACCATTACTTCTGTTTTCTTCTTTGTTTAGACTGGGGCCTTTGTTTTCACATTCTTGTACTACCGTGTCTAACAGGGCTTGCAGTTCTTGTTCGCCCCCCTTCAATCAGAACTGTATCGTCCTCTTCCGGGAAAGAGAACAAAAGGTAGACCAATACCACGATAGAAGCAGGACAGCAAATATCTTCTGAATATGAAAATGGAAAAGACTGACAGCCTGCACAGAACGGGAAACCTTACAAAGTGGTAGTGAGGACAATGGACTGCAAAGGATATGCCATATAAAAAGTAGCAAACCTTGTCACAAACAGAACGATTTTACCAACCAGCCAGTAAGAGTTAATAAAAAGTATTTGGCGTAAAGCGAGAGTGACAACCATGTTGACTAGCTATTTCCCTCTAAATTTGTTCCTGATTGCATAGCCTATACGACCAGGATCTGCCACAACTTCCACCCGCTTTCCTTCTGCATACAAATAGTCAGTTGGATCCTAGGAGGCGATTTTCTGTTTACAAGTGTATATTTTGAAGATCCCTGGGGAGGGCTTGAAACTACGGAGTTACGTGCTTTGAGTGGTACTTATAGCAGGCGGCGTGCCGCTTCGTTGAGAGGGAAGGAGTACATACGGGGAAAACCATATGAAGTAAATACGTCAGATCATTTTTAATCTTTTTTGTCTCGGAAGACGGATGTGTCGGGCCCGTGTCGTAAATAATACTGGGACGCAACGCATGTTTATTCTCTGTACTACATCCTGTTTGAAGAGAGATCAGCGGGAGTTTGATCATGTACGCTGAAGAAGAAGAAGAACGGCGATTCCCAAAAAAACTAACATGTCTTATAATAACAAAGGTCACGGAACAACTAAGTCAATCCTTTTTTTTTTAAGCCTTTTTTTTCTAATCGATATCGATATGTGGTCCATCCGCTAAACCAAACGTAAATATTCCACAACTCCGATTGGGCCAACCAGACGCTATATATACATATATATATACATTTGTTTAAAAAAATCATATGCTGCGTTGCGTGTCACATATTGAAGATTGATATTTTTGGCGTAGCTCATCCAACAGATGGTATTGACAGAAGTATGTACACAATATTCATGTGACGGGTTTCGATTTCCTTACATTTGAATTTTCTTACCTAGCCGAATAGCGGAGAAAATATTCATTTCGACGATGTTTGAGTGCCGTTGTGAGATTGAAGGTACCAACTCCTGACTCTAGCTTGTGGTGGGTCAACAGACTCGAGATCATTTATTGATTGATTCATATTATAGAGCGTGTGAAATTATTCGAATTCTAACAGGTCGGTTTTTTTTTTTTAATGACAAGGCACAAACATATGGTTTAATATCAATGTTGCCACTAGGAATGTTGTCTGTTTTAATGTCAATTTTGATTTAATGTCGATGTTGATATTAATACTAGTAATTTTGCCTCGTTTTAATGTCACTGTTAATACTAGAAATTTTGCCAGTTTTAATGTCAAGTTTGGTACTAGGAATTTTACCCGCTTTAATGTCAAGTTTGGTGCTGGGAATTGTGCCAGTTTCAATGTCAATGTTGATAATAGGAATTAGGCCAGCATGTGCAATCTATGACTCCAGCATCCAACCTCCTTCTACATAAACTAAATTCATTCTAACTGTGGAGCCTCTGTGGATTGATTTTGGAGAATGACAGTGAAACGGGCGTCCATGTGACCAAGCTTAGTTTTGGCATTGTTAAATGTACACGGAGAAAAAAAGCAGAGTTTCTGGTAGTGCGTTCTATCATCTCAGCATTTTTTGGCTGTAGTCTTCCGCGTTCGTTCTCAAACTCCTACAGATTTGCAGGATGTAGCTCAGAGAACGGAATGCCTTGCGTCACAGTTTACAGCTTAGCTATGGTGTGTAAGGATTAAGGGGGGGGGGGGCTGTGCATGTGCTGTTTTCAACTTTGTCCAACGTTTTTTTAACGTTTTTTCTGCTTTCTTGTATAAACTTCTTGTCAGATATTATAACTTACAACTATCTTCTTTAATGTCTTCCTTAATTGTTGCTTTTGTTGATATTATAACTTACAACTATCTTCTTTAATGTCTTCCTTAATTGTTTTTTTGTTGATATTATGATTCGTGGTTCATCTTCTTCCTTCTCAGTATAGTGGTTTCCAAATCTGGAATGTCTGTTGGTGTTATTGGTACTTCTTCTGATGTTCGTTGTGCGACTGAACTAAGTGAGGCTGGTTCCATCTGAAACATTAACTAAGTCTTAGATTCTAAAAGAAATAAAACTGTGTTACATATAGATATCTTTAATAACAATTTTCTTTCATGGACATCAATTACGTCAGAGCAACCTATTTTATGACATATAACACATATAACACATATATAACACATACAAAATAACAAAAGTGCAGTAGTTTTGGTGGACAACCAGTACATTTTAGAATCTCATATAGAGCTGGAATACTAACAGTGTCCAATGTCTTAGATACACAAAAGCCATAAAGATTGGCTTCCCCTGTTCACGACACTTTTCCTATAGTTGACGAAGGGTAAAGATCATGTCGGTGGTGGATCTTTTGGCTCTGAAACTACACTGTGACTTTGGTAGGACATAATCGACAAGAATACGTTTGGACATCTTATGAGGATGAACTATCAACTTCCCATAAGAACTTATAACAAGATGGAATCATGATACAGAACCAAGGGCAAATCTAGGAAAAGGTGGGTAGACAACATCAAGATCATCCTGAATAAGCAAGACTACACCTCAACCAGAGCAACACACCTGGCTCTGGAACGCAGACTACATCTCTTCACAAACCCTTACGCTTAACAGCTAGTGTGGAAGCTACAGCAACACCACCTGGGAATAGACAATCCCTGGGTTTCAAGACATAATATTTTCAATAGTTTCTCCATCGAGGCCAACTCCTTGATGTGGAGATGGAGACTTAATCCAGCGAATAGAGGCTAGGAACTAAGACTGGACAAGCCATCACTTACATCGATCAGGACCAGTCTTGCCCAAGTAAACATGAGTGCTGAAGTCGGAGATACCAGACCGAGAGGTGCACTAGCTACCACAGTACAACACAAAACGCTAAGATCATGTCATGTCGTCATGTTGCTTGCACTGTGACACTCCTTCAAGTAGGAATAGTGCGGAATTCCGAACCTCCGCAGAATTCATCCCCAGCTACTGGAGGTCTTTCTAGTCTACCTTGTGAAACCAAGAGGTAGATGAGGAAAGCAACCAGTCCACCAGACAGGACCACAACCTCTCTAAACATCATGGACTAAGCCAGTTGAGGCCGGAACACTGGCCCACAGAGACATATCCACAGAAAGTTGTATGGGAGTCTTGAAGAACCTTCAAATACAGCAGCATTTATCCAGAAAACTGGACTTGCTGTGTACACATATTGAACTACGACCAAGAAGAAGACTACTTTCATTTTCTTCTGCATTTGTTCTCAAACTCCTGCTGATTAGAAGAACATAGTCAATAGAAGAGAATGCATTTTGTCATGGTTTACAGCTTGCCTGATCTGCGCCTCTCCTTCGGACACATCTGACATCAGCATGGTTTTTGGGTTACTTTGACCTATAGTGATATAGTGAGACAGTAAACTCTACCAATCCCCCCCCCCCCTTTCCGAAATTTATTTAGTCGCCTCTTCAAATATACATGTCACAATGTCAATCTTTACTTCCCTTTCTGTCGCCTTACAACACACAGACTTCTAGTGTCTAATCCTCAGAGTTCTAATCTTTCCTTCCCCATATCACTTAGATGGCATCGAGAATGTATTAATGTCCACTTAGGTGGCATTTACAATGTATTAATGTCCACTTAAGTGGCGTCGAGAATGTATTAATGTCCAATTAGGTGGCATAAAGAATGTATTAATGACACTTAGATGGCATCGAGAATGTATTAATGACACTTAGATGGCATCGAGAATGTATTAATGACACTTAGATGGCATCGAGAATGTATTAATGACACTTAGATGGCATCGAGAATGTATTAATGACACTTAGATGGCATCGAGAATGTATTAATGACACTTAGATGGCATCGAGAATGTATTAATATCCACTTAGGTGGCATTTACAATGTATTAATGTCCACTTAAGTGGCGTCGAGAATGTATTAATGTCCAATTAGGTGGCATCAAGAATGTATTAATGACACTTAGGTGGCATCGAGAATGTATTAATGTCCACTTAGGTGGCATTTACAATGTATTAATGTCCAATTAGGTGGCATCGAGAATGTATTAATGACACTTAGGTGGCATCAAGAATGTATTAATGACACTTAGGTGGCATCGAGAATGTATTAATGACACTTAGGTGGCATCGAGAGTGTATTAATGACACTTAGGTGGCATCGAGAATGTATTAATGACACTTAGGTGGCATCGAGAATGTATTAATGACACTTAGGTGGCATCGAGAATGTATTAATGACACTTAGGTGGCATCGAGAATGTATTAATGACACTTAGATGGCATCGAGAATGTATTAATATCCACTTAGATGGCATCGAGAATGTATTAATATCCACTTAGGTGGCATTTACAATGTATTAATGTCCACTTAAGTGGCGTCGAGAATGTATTAATGTCCAATTAGGTGGCATCAAGAATGTATTAATGACACTTAGGTGGCATCGAGAATGTATTAATGTCCACTTAGGTGGCATTTACAATGTATTAATGTCCAATTAGGTGGCATCGAGAATGTATTAATGACACTTAGGTGGCATCAAGAATGTATTAATGACACTTAGGTGGCATCGAGAATGTATTAATGACACTTAGGTGGCATCAAGAATGTATTAATGACACTTAGATGGCATCGAGAATGTATTAATATCCACTTAGGTGGCATTTACAATGTATTAATGTCCACTTAAGTGGCGTCGAGAATGTATTAATGTCCAATTAGGTGGCATCAAGAATGTATTAATGACACTTAGGTGGCATCGAGAATGTATTAATGTCCACTTAGGTGGCATTTACAATGTATTAATGTCCAATTAGGTGGCATCGAGAATGTATTAATGACACTTAGGTGGCATCAAGAATGTATTAATGACACTTAGGTGGCATCGAGAATGTATTAATGACACTTAGGTGGCATCGAGAATGTATTAATGACACTTAGGTGGCATCAAGAATGTATTAATGACACTTAGGTGGCATCGAGAATGTATTAATGACACTTAGGTGGCATCGAGAATGTATTAATGACACTTAGGTGGCATCAAGAATGTATTAATGACACTTAGGTGGCATCGAGAATGTATTAATGACACTTAGGTGGCATCGATAATGTATTAATGACACTTAGGTGGCATCGAGAGTGTATTAATGACACTTAGGTGGCATTCTCAGACTCCCACCACATGTTGCAATAAGATAGAAAGGTGCAAGATTTTTTTTAAATGGACCATCTACTGAACAACTTGGTTGCCTAAAGTATTATATGGATATACTGCCCTGGCCATGCAGGGGTCAGAGGCAAAAAAAGAGCAGACTCATTGATGGACAATGCTGTGGTTGATGACGCAGGGTTAAGGCCAACCTAATAAAAGCAGCCATTGATTTAATCATCATCATCAAGAAAATTCTGGTCAATAATGGGAGATGATGGCATGCTATCTCTACTTGCCGAACAGGAAGTAAAGTTCTGTGTTTTCTAGACAGACTATGTGATTTATTTTCTGAATGGGATAGATTAAAACATGGTTTAATCATTTGGTACTAAGTAATACCGCTTGTAGGAAACAATGGAGCAGCCAATCCTGGATTACATCAGAAGAGATTGAGTGGTTTTCAAACACTTCCAGACTACGATCAGATAGTGCCTCTCAAAAAGCATTACTATACAGACACGATGGATACAAAGCCAGGGGCAGACCATGCAAAAGATGGATTACAGAAATAAAAGAACCAACAAAAACAATTATATATATATATATATCAGGCACACAAAAAGGTAATCTCTAGAGAACTCTTCTACCCCTGACGCTGCAAGGCATAAAGAGGTATAAATCGAATAGAAAAAGATCATCATCAAGTGCCACGCAAGCGGTTGCATCTGTGAGTCTCACCAATGGCCCACAAGACAAACCACTAATGCAAAAGAAAACCTTAGTGGATGACGTGCTGTTATATTGAGGTTATCTTATAGATAACCTTATATTACTTCCCAGCAATATAAGGCCATTTTATTGGCATTGAGTCAAAGGGAATGAGCACATAGATCGCTAGATCACCAACCAACCAACCAACCATCAAGTGCTATATCCACAACAAGGGTTGGTTCCAATATCCCGTCTCTTGCCTTGATGGTGCACTCTGCTAAACGGTCTCATATCCATCATAATCCATCTCAATCTTTCTCTCCCACTTATATTTCTGCCTACCTCTTGCTCGCCTCCCCTCAACTTTACTCTCAAAGTAAGGTCTTCAACAATACAAAGTGCAGAAAACGATGCTGGAGGTGATAACATACACATACAATGACAGACATGAGGGTGAGCAGGTCTGAAGGGTGAAAGTGTATCCTCTCAATAAAGATCTAAAAATAAATCACATAATCAATAGCTGATTGGAACTTTAAGTTTGTATACTCTTGGATAGCTGCTGGAAAGAAGAGCAGAGCACTTATGGGAAAGTCCCGAGTGCCATGATGCTGATTTCTAATCAAGAAGATGCAAAGGAAAATTTGGCTGGGGTTTAAAGTGTTAATATAATTGATATAGATGACATGTTATTATAATATATATATATATATATATAATTGATATAGATGACATGTTATTATAATATATATACATATAATTGATATAGATGACATGTTATTATAATATATATATATTATAATAACATGTCATCTATATCAATTATATATATATAATAATAATAATAATAATAATAACATGTCATCTATATCAATTATATTAACACTTTAAACCCCAGCCAAATTTTCCTTTAAAAAAACTCTTCCACTGGGCTCCTGAGCAAAAAGTACACAAAAACAAATACCCCAATAGATCTTAGTTATTTTAACAAAAATAAGACAAAATTATGTTCTGGTATAACATTGACTTACCTTAGCCTGGACAGTGTTTTTGCTTTATGTGCCAGTCCTCCCAGCTTTTACAACCTTCCTTTAGGCACAGATAAGTGGTGCAATAACTGCATCAACATTTTGTCTTTACTTTTTTGACCCACCGATAAACCAATATTAGAAGGGGAAGTCAAAAAGTCACAAATTTCTGTGGGATGGCAGGGAAATGTAGTAGGTGGTTCTAAAAGTTACATTAGGTGACAGCAACATTGAACTTTTTGTTTCCGTTCGTTATGTGGTGCCAGATGTCGCATGCACAGCGCATAAACAAAATTGCTACTGTACTTACGGAATGTAAAAAGGACTGCTTGTAAAAAGGACATTCATAAGGATGTCCTTTTTAACTGTATAAACATTTTCTCAAGGAAGCTCTAAAATTGTTGATGAAGTCTGATCTGACCACCCTGTTCAGATTGCAACAGATTCACCCGTGCAGTGGGTGGAAATGGTTAGAGGTGACAGGCGAGTAATGATTGACTCAGTTGCAACTGTAATAGGATGCTCACATAGTTCAGCATATGAAGGAGAAGATACGCTGAACAGGATTATTACTGAGAAGGAAACATGATACATTACTACCAACCCGAACCAAAGTGTGCTTCAATAAAATGGAAACATCCTTCTTCGCACTGTGTCCAAAAAATCAGCAGTGAAGGTTATATTGACAGTATTCTGGGACTGTTAAAGAGTGGTTCTAACCAATTTCAAGAAGACAGGTGACAATGTGAATTCTGAATTCTACTGTGAAGTTCTGTTGATGCTTCGGGATGCAATTAGAAGAAAACACCCAGGTCTGCTGACTAGAGGAGTACTGCTCCTTTATGACAATACCAAATCACATACAACTTGTTTAACTCAGGAGAGAATTGACCATCTAGGGTGGGAACTTCTGGAACATCCACCTCATAATCCTGACTTAACATCTAACAATTTCCACCTTTTTGTTCCACTGAAAACCCACCTTGGCAGGAGACATTTCGCAAATGAACCAGAAGTTGAATGTGAATTGAAAATATGGATTTGAATACAGAGCACACAGTTTTATGCAGCAGGTTTGGGAGGACTGATAAAACAATGGGATATGTGCATCCATGTCAGTGGAACTTATATTCAAAAATAAAAGGGAAAATGTAGGATTTTAAAAGAAATCAGTTTCCAAGTTGTTATTATCTTTTTTTTAACAGCCATTTATACTTACTTATTGACTTGGCCTCATACATGTCATAATTTATAGACCAACTTATGAACAATCCAATCGCTCAGGCCGAAGCGATCAATCTGAGTCTATTTGCATATCATTTTCAGAATAATCACCATCTAAATCTAATTCATCGTTCTCTGAATTATCAAGCACAAACTCAACAACTTTTTCAGCTGTTTTTGAACATACAAAAACATTTCATGTTCTAAAACTAATTATCAAATTAAATTCTTATCAACATGAGGTCACTATTTTGCAAACTTTGTAGACTATCCATCCCACAATGCAATGCATGCCTCACAACGTTGGTAAATATTGTAAATTAACTTATTAATAATTATTATTAAGAGATAATGTTTTGAGAAGTCAAAATACCGAAATTCAATATCTTGAGGTAGCAATATTTAGTGTAAATCCCTGAATTTTGGGATAGCGGGTTCTAGGGGTTAATATAAATATTTATAAATATATATATATTATAATAAGATGTCATCTACGTCAATTATATGAACTCATTCGGTCCATAAATAATGATATATCGTTGCAGATAGAACCCCCATTCTGGAAGTATTCACAACATATCGTTCTTGCAGATATGCCATCTAAATCTACTTCATTTGGATCGTAAATTAATTAATATAAACTTATTTAGCTGTTTAACATTTAGAAATCTGGCCAACGAAAGGAAACCATCATGGTACTGTGTGATTAGACTCGTGTGACATATTTATTTCAAATTAACATTTAAACAAGGTAGGTTAAGCTTTTGTGAAATTGCAAAATGGTTTCATTTTCCACTAGTAAGAGAGCTGAAAGATTTAGCAAACATCAGGCTTTATTATTTTTTGAGTTTTATAATTGAAGTTATTATTTCAAATAATGTGTCGAAAAGCAAGTGTTTTAGATTTTTACAGTGGAGATTACCAACTTGTTGAAAATCAAAAAAATAAATAAACCTAGCCCTAATATTAAATTTTAGGGAAAAATAATAGCTTAATAATTGTAAAACTGTTCCCACTGAAATTATTTCTAAAGAATCAGATAGGGCTAGTGACAGCAATGATAATCTTCCACTACGTTATACAGAAAATAGAGTTGGACCTAATAATAATAATAATAATATTGAGTGGAATATAGTTCAACTTTGGAAATCCAATACTTGAGAATATTTTGTAAATTTTTGCAATATTTTGTTTAGTTCTGAAATGTGAAATGAAACACACAAAAATGACATAAAACACTCGGCAGTTGATAGATTTACTTCAAATAAACTAATTATGATTAGGAAATGGACAGTCAGGCATCTACTTTAGCCAGATTGGATATAAACATTTCAAGACAAGTAAAATTGTGGAGGAGTAGAACAAAATATTTGTAAAACAATTTTATGTTCATCTAACATTTCTGTTTGTGGTGTAAATTTTGTATTTTGTTGTTACAATTCTTGTACTTTTATATTGTATATATATATTCCATATTCAATTATCTTTCTTTTGATAAATTAGAGCCTATATGACCTTCCATAGCTAATTGTCTTCAGGAAGCTTGCACCTAAATCATCTTGTGGTCCACAAATTTAGCTCGAAACTAATTACATCCAACTACATCCAAAATGTGATGGGATGACAACAACTAATATGACTAATGTTTTGATTCACAAACAATATACTAGAAGTAAAACCCAAACAAGATCAACCAAATTTTAAACAGTTTATATTCTAGACCGATCACCAAATTGCACATGTACAACAGAATTCATGCTCGAACACTGATTGGCTGAATACTGCCACAAAAAAAATTATTACAGTCAACAAATACATCATGATTTTACTACAAACACAAATTTAATACACTTCTAGAAACTCACAAATAAACAAAACAATACATACATGTAAACAAAACATCAAAAATGTGGTTGCTTAAAAGAAATACAGTTCATTACAATACAATCTTAGATAGCGGGGAGGTTCATAGAAGCTATTTAAGCTTACAATTAATTGTTGCTTGCTTTAACTCTGCTGCAGCCTAAAAATGATAAATGTTATTCATATAGAAACAAACAACTGACTCACATTGTTGAAACTTCCAGCCTGCATTAGAGTTCTAATTACCCAGCTAAGCATCCCTCATGTTTTTAAAAATGTCCCACAAAAACTGACAATACTGAATGTTTCCCACAATGGAGATGCAAGGATGCTTGTGATAAACAAGCATGCCATAGCTGTCACCACATTATGTACAGGGTGATTTTTTAAATTAAATAACACTATTTTGTTCTACAGTCCCTAGGAGTCAAACCCTGGACCTCATGGTTGTGAGGTCAATACTCTAACATCTCAGCCATGCGCTACACAGTAAATTATATGTTTGTAACCCAGCCAAAAACAACTCCAGAAAATAAAGTAATAGAACACACAGACATGCACAAGCAGATTGATCTGTTGGTAAGATAGGGCTTTTTAACAGACATTCTGTTACATGAAGAATAACCAGCAATGAAGAAGAACAATGAAGATGTAGTTTCTAATAAAAAGTGTTAGGTATACCAGGGACTGCTACAAGTGATGACGAGATCAATGTAATAGTGGATGAATTTAAGGTATGGTTGGGTGAATTTAATGTATGGTAGGATGAAGTTAATGTACAATTAAGTGAAGTTAGTGTAAAATTGAGCAAAATAAATGTATGGTTGAGTGAAGCTAATGTTGATGTGCTGACTGAAATCAAACATGGTTATGATAAGTAGACATGTTCGAGCAATAAACAAAAGCCAAGATCAATTAGGAGGTACTGAACTCAAACCGGCAACGAGATGATGATTGAAGCCAGGAGGGAGAAGCTGAGTGAAGCTGGCAAGGAGATGCTGAGTGAAGCTGGCAAGGAGATGCTGAGTGAAGCCAGGAGGGAGATGCTGAGTGAAGCCGGCAAGGAGATGCTGAAGCAGGCAAGGAGATGTTGAAGCAAGCAAGGAGATGCTGAAGCCAGCAAGGAGATGCTGAGTGAAGCCGGCAAGGAGATGCTGAAGCCAGCAGTAAGATGCTGAGTGAAGCTGGCAAGGAGATGCTGAAACCAGCAAGGAGATGCTGAATGAAGCCGGCAAGGAGATGCTGAAGCCAGCAGTAAGATGCTGAGTGAAGCTGGCAAGGAGATGCTGAAGCCAGCAGTAAGATGCTGAAGCCAGCAGTAAGATGCTGAGTGAAGCTGGCAAGGAGATGCTGAAGCGAGCAAGGAGATGCTGAGTGAAGCCGGAAGGAGATGCTGAAGCCAGCAAGGAGATGCTGAGTGAAGCCGGAAGGAGATACTGAGTGAAACAAGCTAAGAGAGGCTGAGTGAATCACAGCAGCTGATGTCATCCATCAAAAACTTTCTCTACATTATCTCTTCTCACCCACTAAGCAGCTAAAATCTACAGTTTGGAGATATGCTGTGCCAAAAAGTCGCTCAAATAGATATTTTAATATGAATTTACTATCGTGCTCTGACATAGCAGAAAAACCTTACGTAGTCAAAGAGGGATTTCTATGTTAGAAGTCTCCAAATATTTAACATCAAAGGTTTGTGTGTGGTGGAGAACACTATTTTCAGGTAATGGAATCAAAGGTTTGACACAATTTAATAACTTTCTCCTTATCAATGGTTAGCTTTTAATTTTACAGTTCAAGATAACTTGTGATTTGATGAGCCAATGCAAATTTTAATTATAAATCATCTGGGGGGAGGGAATTCCACCTCTGACTGCAAGTTTACATCTACTTTTTCTGTGTGATAAATTACACAGTATATATATGTGTTCAGGGCCGGCCCTAACAATTGCAGGGCCCAATGCGAAACGGATTGCGCAGGGCCCAGTCTGGGTAGGGAAGAGGATAATAAAATAAATTCTAATATTAATTTATGGGCCTATGAAGTGCGGGGCCCAATGCGGCCGCATAGGTTGCAATGGCCTAAGACCGGCCCTGTATGTATTCATAGTCTAAGAATCAACTCAAACGGATGTGTTCATGGTTCAAGCTCAACAAAAGTCATGCTATTTTACATAATACTGCCAATGTTATCCAGACCAAAAAAAAAGGTTTAATATACATTCACCATCATCAAACGAGGTCTCCTCAATGAAGTTTGATTGCAATAAACATCCAACATCCTCTGTCTCTTGCCTTGGTAGTGCACTCTGATAGACTGTATTCTGTACATCTGATGATATCTCCCTCTCACTTGTCTAAGAATTAAACCATAGTCTCAGCCAATAATGGATGTATCTAGCCACCAGCATAAATAAAACGGCATCACAACGCAATTTCATTCTCTGGACTATATTCTGCTGGAAATCTAGTGGCACCATTATCATGCTACAAAGGAGAACCAGTGGAATTTGAGAGCAAACAAACACAAAATAAAAACCATAGTTGAAACGCAATGTCTTATTATTATTATTATTATACATTTGGCCATCTTTCTATTTTATTTTTCTATCTTTATTTTTCATTCATTCTGAAACGCAGATTAGTAGGATGTAGCCCTGAGAATGGAATGCATTGTTTCCTGTTTTACAGCCTGGATACTTTCTTTTTTTGTGTTCATTACTTGATGTCTACACCGTCAGACAAGTCTTATGTTCACTACTTGATGTCTACACCATCAGACAAGTCTTATGTTCACTACTTGATGTCTACACCGTCAGACAAGTCTTACGTTCACTACTTGATGTCTACACCGTCAGACAAGTCTTATGTTCACTACTTGATGTCTACACCGTCAGACAAGTCTTACGTTCACTACTTGATGTCTACACCGTCAGACAAGTCTTATGTTCACTACTTGATGTCTACACCGTCAGACAAGTCTTACGTTCACTACTTGATGTCTACACCATCAGACAAGTCTTATGGATGAACTCCACCACTGTCTCCAGCTCTTCATTAGTTCCACATATCTTTGGTTGCCCCGTCGGGTCTATACGTCTATCTCAATTGTTCATACACTGTCTCCAGCTCTTCTTTGGTTCCACATATCTTTGGTTGCCCCGTCGGGTCTATACGTCTATCTCAATTGTTCATACTGGGGACAGTTCTGCAGAATATGCTCAGACGTCTCTTCATCTGTTCCACAAGTGCACATTGGTGTGACACATAGTCGTATCTTGTGCATGTTTATGCAGTCTGTTGTATCCTGTCCTCAGGCAAAGGATGGTGACCTGTCTGTGTTGATTTAGTTAGTGGTAGACATCATCTCGTCATGCTATGTTCAATTCTGATGGTTTATATTACTCTCTTCTTGTCTTGATATGTGACTTCATTGTTGTCCTGCATACTCTCTCTCCCTTCTTTGGTCAAATCATCAGCTCTCTCATTTCCTGGGACACCTCAGTGTGATGGAACAAGTACAGTTCTTTTATTTATTTGCTGTGTTGTTTAATTTATCTCTTAGGTGTTGTAGTTTACCACCCTTGAGAGCCTGCAGAACAGATAGTGCATCTGTGAAGATTATCACTTGCTGACAGTCACAGACAAGAGCATTATCTGCCCCTTTCAGCCTACCACACATTATTCATTAAGTTAAAAATGAAATTTAATTTTAAAACATGTTTAAAAAATAAGATTGTAAATTTTGTGCATGCAACTTATACAAATTAATTATTCAGGGGCCTTCATATTATATCCAGGGACTCACATAATGTATTCAGGGATCCCCATAATGCATTCATAGGGTCAAAGATAATCACATTTGAGAGCTTTCCATTCATAAATTAGAATCATGTAAAATATCAGTTATCTTCACAGATTACCAACTTTCCAAGTGATCTTGGTCCCAATAAAAAAAGGTAATGTTTAATTATCTGGAACATATTCTCATAAAAAAAAGGACTCAGCACCTGAGAGCTGCACAAACTGTAAAAGTAGAGAAAAATCTAGCAGTAATTGACCTCTAATTCGAAAGTTTCCTCTTCTGATGTTGCACACTTTGTTGAGAGCCCCAAGACTTTCAGATGTGAAGAATTCTTCCCTGAAAAAAAAGGGGGAGGTTTGGAAACGAGCAATCGCTCATACATTCCGTCATTTAAAACAATAACATCTGTTGGGTTGAGACTGCATATTTTGCATATTATACAAAAGCTATAATACCACAGACACCAACAATTACAGGCACAATAAATTATGTTGTGTAGATTCACACAATTTAATAAAATAATAGATAGATATTATCATAATTTAAGCAAAGCAAACAATTTAATGGTTATCTCCCATTCATGTCCTAAATGATTTTTCTACTGATTGCTTTGAGATAACACATAATTTCTCAACAGATTTTAATGTGCCATAAATATGTTTAGTGTTTAAATTGTTACTATATAAGGTACAATACAAGAATCAGTGGACAAAATATGTGACAAGATACCAACTTTTTAATTTCATATGCTATTGCACTATGTCGGAAACTTAAAATACCGATCTAGTGATTTGCGCGAAACGAACAGGCCATCCACCTCTCACTCAGTGTGCAGTGTGCATGTCGAGCGGTCATGGGATCTCATCGCGCAACGTGTTGAATTCGTAGGTATATGCGTCTTTATCGAAATTTTGTTCCGTTTCCTTATTTTAGCTATTTGTTCCGTAGAAACCTGTCCACTGATTCATGTATTGTATGCTATATACTGTCAAGAATTGTTATAGGTACTCATAGGTGTAAACTAGTACAGATTTTCCGTATTGATAAGGATCTTGGGTCCATTAAAAAAATGTTTGTTTTTTAATAAAAGGCCATTTGTTGCCAAATATTAGTAATTACTACTGATGTAGACATTTTTTAATCTCACACAAACATATTGATGAGCCAAAAAAAATTGAAAAAAGGTCTGCCGTTTTTATTAAAATACGCATTTAAATTGTAAAACATATGAATTTATGAAACAAATAAGTTGACCTATAGATACTTCTAAATAAAAGGATACTTGTCAATAGAAAATAGTTTAGGAAACAAAAGGAGACAACAGTTACGATTTGTCACCTTTCTGTTAATTCTGAAGTATCCAATACTCTTTGTACATAAATAAATAATTCTTGCAGCCAGTATCACTCTGTGTGTCATGTGATGTATTCTTTCCAGAATGTAGTTATCCTTATGAATCTCCTGAAATTCTTGCGGTAAATTGTCCAGCATCACTTAGCGACATGTGCATGCATTCCTGAATACCTCTTATCCGGCGACATCTCTGTCGACCTTTGCCTCTACTGTCTTCTATTGCTTCCTCCAACAACACTCCTTCCCTCTATATAATACTGGGAAGTCTGCAGTGTAAGAAAATTTTCTTGAATTCCAACGACTGCAAAAAACAATACATTCTTCACCTACACTGAAATGTGTAAATTCTTCACCTACACTAAATCGACACTACATAAAAGTTCAAAAAACGACCTAAGTTTCTGCTTAATCTCTAGAAGTTGCGATGACTGAATTACTAGAACCACAATCTCCATTTTTTATGTTTTTAAAGATATGATATAACCAAATAGGACTAACATCAATGGTTGAAAGTAGCGTACCTCACCATTAGATATACATGTTGTAGTTTAAACACAGTGCATGTTGAGTGCCCATTACTTAAAATATATTCAATATTCGGAGGTCAAGGTAACTGAATTACCACCAGAACTGTAACCTCCACTATTATTTTATGGTTAAAACCTCTGATAGAACCAAATTGGACTAATGTCTGCATTTGAAAGGAGCATATCTCATGTACTTTTAAGTGCATATTTATAAACAATTTCTTTGCTTGTTGTTTTTCAGCATAAAGTTTATCACTCATATCATTCTACCACCATTCAAAACTAAAACAACAGACATGAAACACAGGGTTCTATTAAGTAGAAGCAAGGTCACCTTACAAAGTAAAAAATAAAAAATACAGGTTTCTACAAAAAATTCCGCATAAAGGAAAGGGTACAGGGTAATAAGATTAAATAGGAGTATATAGCAGAAAAAACATCATGAACAAACCTAAAAGAGTGACTACATTATGAATGACATGAATATACTGTAAAAGATAGAAAATATGATAATCTTATAATGAGATGATAAAACACGGTACCAAGCAAAGGAATGTAGAGTATTAATTCAGATAGCCACAAGGTATAATATAGAAATATAAAATGATTTCCACTACCTAACAGGTTAGAATAGGAGTGCCTAAGGAAGTAAAAAATTACATAAAATCAGGAGGGAGACCCTAAGGGAGTCGAGGGTGTATTAAACCATCTTCTGTTATATCCTGCAGTTCTGTTTGTTCCCAAGTGTATTTGTGCCACGTTTCCCTTGGGACTAATCAACAGAGCCAAGAGGGGTTAGTGCAAATGGGCAGGGCATTTTCTCCATAAAACCTGCTCAGGCAGGCAGTCACATGTGAAATGTAGTGACTTTTGAGTCTCTGCAGAATACACTGGCTTCCTTCCTGACCATCTGTAAAAATGCACAAGCCCATCATCAAAATGACTACCATAGGAAAGGTTGGCGCAGTATTAGAGTTGATAGTGAGATCACCTAGCTAACCCAACTTGTCAGACTAGGTGGTTTGAACCTATTGTTCTAATTAACTACATTGTTCCAATCATCCACATTGTTCCAATCATTCACATTGTTCTGGCAATATGATTGGATCTATTAGTGGAGACTCAAAAATTCAACAATAGTTGAATAGTTAAGTCCTGTAAAGAAAATGCTTCAATTATTATTATATTGGGATGTGTCATGATTGTATGGAGTTTCATACCTAATATAATCAGTGGTATTAACTCTTAGTGGACTAGGGGAAATAGGGATATATAGGAAAAATGACAAATAGGTTGTCGCTTGGTCCACTACGAGTTAAATAAAGTTTCTGGCTGCGAATGAGTAAAAGCAAGCAAAGTACACAGTGTAGTTTAACAACAACCTAGCATATTATTGGTTTGTTAATTGATAATGGTGTTCCTCCTTCACAAGCAAAGATGAACAAGGGATTGAAAAAAAAAGGTAAATTAGGTTTAGTATTTTTGAGTCGGTGTCTAATCCATACGCTGAAAAATCTGTTGTAGGTTGAATAGGAATGAAGGTCTTGCGACGACGAGGGGAAAATGGTCTGAACTCTCCATGTTATTTTTAAATTGTCTGCATGTTTTCCTCTGTTCAAAGCTTGTAATACCCACATTGATTTTACCATGCCAGACTTGACATTCAAGAACTGTAGTTTCCCAAGTAAAATTTTATTTTCTGCAATCATTTTCAAACTTCCACTGCTTCACAGAACTAAATATGTCATGTCATGATTTACAGCTTGGATGCGATATCTGAATCTTTCAGCCAGATACATCTGACTCCAGCATAACATTTTTTTCTCAATTTGACCATCTCTAAGGGTTTAAATAGTCAACCATATGCCAAATCTCTTTAGAAGTTTCTTACTATATGCATGTCACACTATTGCTATTCTTTGTTCCCTTTCAGTACCCAGAAATATACAGCAAATTCAATCTCTAATTTTCATGTTCTGTATCTTGACACATGATGATGATGAAATATTCCCTTTAGCTGTGAACAGGTGGCAATTAACAGCCCATTATTTTTCTGACAAAAACACAGGTTCTTAGTTGTGTTACAGATGTTGACACCCATACTCATATAAAAACTCAAAGATGTGTAAGAGGGGTTTGCAGACCTTGAACGGAGACATTCCCAGTGCACCAGTATCCCTAGATTCTACAACCTGTCACTCAGCACACCAGCACACACTTCTGGGCCAACTATCTCATCATTCTTGTGTCAGAGTTGTTGGCCCTTCTGCAGTGATGGATATATGGATATATATATATATATATATATATATATATATATATATATATATATATATATATATATATATATATATATATATATATATATATATATATATATATATATCTATAGCTTAACAAACATACAAAATTGCTAGAATATTTCTCCACCGATTAAATTTTAAAACAGAAAAAAATGTCACCTACTAGTGATTCTACATTGTAATATACAATAGCATGTAAATTAAGCTCCCCAGAATAATGACAAAAGCTGATTGATGAAATGAAAATATGTGAGAATTATCAAACAATAACAACATACACATTACAAATATTGTTTGAAAATGTATGTTGGGGATAAAAACTACAGAATTACTTTACGGATATCACACAACGACTCATAAAAGCTGGAACACTGATAAGCAAGGTATTTAATAATGTCAGGGGAAGGGATACTAGATATTCAATAATGTCAGGGGAATAATATCAGATTTTAAATTCAGGGGACAGGATACCAGATATTCAATAACGTCAGGGAACGGGATACCAGATATTCAAAAATGTCAGAGGAAATATCAAGTGACATATTTTTTCCAGAACGTTGTCTTTGTCATGGATACTCTGAATGCCTCTCTGTTCTAGGCAGGCAAGCCTGCATTGGCCAGAGACATGTGCATACATTCTTCGATTTCACTGGTCCATCGTCTTCTTGGTCTTCCTCTTCTTCTCTTGCCTGGCACCCTGCACTCTAGAATCAGCTTTTCAATACCATCATGCCACTTCTTATGATGATATTTAGAAGTCACCCTTCACTTAATTTCATTAATTACAAAACTTCAATGTTCTTCTTTTTCTCTGTCCATGATATTTGTAGGATCTTTCTGTAGCACTTCATTTCAAATGAATTTATTCTTTTAGAAATTGTCTTGTTTACAGTCCAGTTGGGGGAAAAGATATCAAATATTCAATAATGTCAGGGGAAAAGATACCAGATATTCAATAATGTCAGGGGAAAAGATACCAGATATTAAGTGTCAAGGGAAAAGATACCAGATATTCAATAATGTCAGGGAGATATCAGATATTCAATGTCAGGGGAAGGGATATCAGATATTCAATGTCAGGGGAAGGGATATCAGATATTCAATATGGTCAGGGGAAGGGATATCAGTAATTAAATAATGCCAGAAAAAGAAAAGGATATCAGATATTCAATGTTTAGGGGAAGGCATGTGAATGGCATTAATTAAAAAGCATTTTTACATGTGTACTTTAACTTTCTAAATATTTAAAATGTTGGCAAAGTGCTTGTATTATCCATGTGAAAACACATTTTTTTTAAATAACCATAGAAATACATTTTAATGAGTGCAACCTTATGAACAAATGTAAACTTGCTACTGTTCTTGCTAGCCATAATGATAATTCTTGCTTCGAAGTGTAACACTTTTTGCCATATAAATTTGTCATTACTCAAGTCTGGATGTTAATTGGACTTATAAATTGTTTCAAGGTAGAGCCATATACACTAGACTAGCTCCAGCAATGACTTGGCAAGATGTAACTGCACCGAGATTTGTATCACCACTCATTAGTATGTATCACAGTTGAATCAATTCTAGAAGCTAAAAAATCAATCACAAAACAAATCTACATCTAAGTATGTGACTTATTTCAATCAATTTTCTATCCATCAAACTATGATTTGTTTTAATTAATAAATTTGTGGATATTTTATCCAGTAAGTATGAATTATTTAAACTAATAAATTTGTGGATATGATATCCATTAACTACAGGTTGTTTTAATTAACAAATTAGTGGATATGATATCCAGTTACTAAGTTATTTCAATGAAAAAAATTAGTGGACATACTATATGGTAATTATAAGTTGTCTCAATAACAATATTTGTGGATATTGTATCCAGTAATACAAGTTTTTTTCAATGAATAAAATAATATATGCCACTCAAAAAATGTGAGTACTTTAAAAAAGAATTTGACAACACAGCATAATTTTTATCCTGGAAATGAATGTTAGGATAGAAGTGGTGAAGGAAATCTTGCTCTCTCTTTCTCTGTTGAATTTATTCTGAGGCAGCCTCGACGTCCGTGTGTTTCACTTTTGAGGAATCAAAGTCTTCACCAGTAATACATTTGAACAAGCGCAGCACATCATTACATGTTGTTTCAAAATGTGTTGTAGCATCATATGATGTGGAGATGAAAATCTGAAAAAAGTGAAGTATTATTAATGCATTCCTTACAACTACAGTCAAATCTCAATACAACAACTTCATCAAATGCTTTTATAACAACTTCATCACATGCTTTTATAATAACTTGGTCAAATGCTTTTATAACAACTTGGTCAAATGCCTTTATAACAACTTGATCAAATGCTTTTATAACAACTTGGTCAAATGCCTTTATAACAACTTGATCAAATGCTTTTATAACAACTTGGTCAAATGCCTTTATAACAACTTGATCAAATGCTTTTATAACAACTTGGTCAAATGCCTTTATAATAACTTGGTCCAATGTCTTTATAACACTTGGTCAAATGCCATTATAACAACTTGGTCAAATGCCTTTATAACAACTTCATAAAATGCCTTTATAACAACTTCATAAAATGCCTTTATAACAACTTGGTCAAATGCCATTATAACAACTTGATCAAATGCTTTTATAATAACTTGGTCAAATGCCTTTATAACAACTTGATCAAATGCTTTTATAACAACTTGGTCAAATGCCTTTATAATAACTTGGTCCAATGTCTTTATAACACTTGGTCAAATGCCATTATAACAACTTGGTCAAATGCCTTTATAACAACTTCATAAAATGCCTTTATAACAACTTCATAAAATGCCT
Source organism: Meghimatium bilineatum (assembly GCA_034231615.1). NCBI lineage: Eukaryota > Metazoa > Mollusca > Gastropoda > Stylommatophora > Philomycidae > Meghimatium > Meghimatium bilineatum. The sequence continues at coordinate 43,278,524 of CM067317.1, read as the reverse complement.
TTATAACAACTTGGTCAAATGCCATTATAACAACTTGGTCCAGACCAATGAAATATTTAGGCCTATAGGATGATATAACCATCTTGATTCTTGTTTAGTTTGATGCAGACCTATGCATTCAAATAGTTTGTTCCTTCCTTTCCTTTCATGCCGCAGGCGACTCAAAGGAAAGAGGTTTTTATTCTCCATGTGTTGCGGTCCCACTGCCTGCAGCTTTAGTTCTTGTATGGTCTTGCAGCCTATTATTTCTCCTTCTTTAAGTATAGTGATTTTTAGGGTTGCTTTAAGTCTTCCTCGTTTTCTTTTACCCTAAGATGCCCATATAAGGGCTTGTTGGTTTATTCAGTCATGAGAGTCCTGCCCTGCTCGTACCACCTCAACCCCTACTGATACAGGGTTGTTTCAGACAATCTCTCAAGATGAAAAAGGCCATATACAGTGCTTTTCCTTTTTGTTACTCTATTCTCATTTCTGATAGTTTCATGTAGATTACATAATTCTATGTAGTCTTCAGCTAATTGTTCCTTCAAGCCTGTGTGTGTCCCTATATGGAAAAAGACCTTTTGGTCAAAACATTGATTCATTCTACCTTTTTTTTTCTCTTAAAACGTTTCTTTAACCTTTTAGCTGCTACACACAAGTTTACTTGTTCCTCTATCTGACTGCTATTGACAAGTTAACCTTTTTTGTGGTTACTATCTCCCCATTACTAAAAACAATTTCACTATGAAATAACCAAGCGTCAGTACACATCAAATATTCCATCCATGCGATGTATATTTTCTACCGTTAACAAAAAGCCAGTATTGTGGAAGCATTCTTACTTTTGTAGGACAATAAAAGAATTTAGCACAGACGAGATAAGTTACTGAGAACAATGTTTAGTTAGTCATCGGATTATCATTACTGCAAACGGGACACATAGTTTCTCCGATCTCTCCCTGAGTGTATCTGCCATTACACTTCTGCTGACAGTACCGATCCTCTGCTAGTTGACCATCATTCTACTGCGTCCTTCAAAATGTTCACTTTTAGCAATACTACATTTGAAACCCTGATCTTTAATCCTGGACATTGAAAAGGAATCATAATCCACACTAGTCTCACTCTCGTGTGCTAATTTTTTTTAATGGAGTTCAAAATGTCAGCTCGATCTATTACCCCATTGCCCTGTACCACAATCGTGCATGATGCCAGTTGATCTGCTCTTCCATTGCCTAGAACACCCATATGTCACAGCACAAAAATAAATGTTGTTACTTTTAAACTCGCCTTTCTCAAGGCCTCAATCCACTGTTCACGAACGAGACCCACTTGTACCTTCCTAATCATACTCATAGTCACTCACTCAAGATGCAGACCTGTGGTGCCTTCTGTGTGCCTACCCACTCAAACGCCCTGATCACCACCATAATCTCCATAATCATGATGATGATGATGTTCCTCCTTCGCAAGCGAAGATGAGCATGACATGAAAAACAATAAATGCAATGAAAAAAAATAATAATAATAATTAAAATTGGTAATTATCTAATGTGGTTTGTGAGTTTGTAGATGCCCGATGAGTCTGATTTGTGCACGGAAAGTTCTATTACAGTGCATGCAGGAGTGCTGAAGGTTCGGGGTAGAAGAATTTTTGGATTTGTCCCTCCACTTCTTGTGCTTGTTGATTGCCCACAGTGTTCTTTCTTTATCAAATATCGTGATGCCAGTAGTGATCTGGGTATGCCAGGCTGAGCGATCAAGTGCTGTAGTCTCCCAGGAGCTAGGATCAATGCTGCAGTGCTTGAGAGAGCTTATTAGGCGAAAATCATACTCACAGCAAAGGTCCCACTCTCCTCCCTGATCATTTTACATGTGCACTAAGCTGTGAAGGCCCAAGTACTGCAAACATGTCTAATCACAGATCCGTCAGTGTATATAATCACATCCCCCTCTTTGGCATTTTCACTGATAAAAGCTTGCACTTCTTGCTCCAGAGCCGTGAGACACCATTCTATGCATTCCCTACTATTTGCTATTACTACTCTCAAACCAGTTTCGAAATCTTTGGATAGACTTATCTATTCTGCACTTACTGCCACATCCTGCAATCTACACACGCTTTGTATGACATCTTCAGCATGTTTCATCCACAACTTCCCTCTCTTAAGTTTGTTACCTTTATCCTTCTTTTGGAATGCAATGGATATTCCTTATCTGCATGTATCTGAAGGTATGCCTGTGCTCTGCTGTAGGACAGTCAAGTAGGTACCACATAGCTCTTGTCAATGTGTCTCTTGTGCACCCAAGAATGATGCGCATTGCTGCATTCTGGATTCTAACCACTCTTACGAGCTGAACAATGTTTGTAGCTTCTTCTTCTTTCGTTCACTTGAAACATGCCTAAATCTGTAATGTTGGTAGCTAAATGGTTAACTTTTTTTATATAATTTTAAATTATATAATGATTTGAGAAATACTGCTACTCAAGGGAGGTAAAAACAACTGTATCGATGAATTGTTATGGTTCTTCCGCAAGAAGAAAACCTCACTATATAGGCATGTCATCTATTGGTGATTTTCTGATGTATAGTGGTATTCTTATTCAAAATGGTTTTCTGATGCACTGGTTGTCTTATGCATGGTGGTTGTTTTTTTTATGTATGGTGATTTTTGGATGAATAGTGGTTGGTCTGGTGAGCTTCTGGTGACAATTTCCGACCTCCATGCAGAAAGGATTTACCTACAGTTAAAGATCTTTTTATACAGAATGTTGGTGGTCATGCTTACCTTGCTGTCCTGGCCATCATCTTGTGGTTCATATAAGTCAGAAACGCTAACAAACCTGTAAATAAAGACATATTCTGACTTAGTATGAGAATCACAACAGAAATATCTTTTTTTGTTTGTTAGATCTATAGATCAGGAGTTTCTCAGAATAAGAGAGTGACCCCTTACAGAAAATATGGAGAAGAGACCCTCAGGCAGTCAATGGTGTATTAAATCATCTGCTAGTATCTCCTGCAGTTTTTGCTCGTTTCCAAGCGCATTGCCTTTCCCTTCGGACTAATCATGAGAGCTGAGAGTTTGTTAGTCCAAATGTGTGTGCAAGGTACTTTCTGCCAAGGCAAGCAATCATGTGAAACTTTCAAGGCCTCGTTGTCCATTTGAAATTGTACACTGGCCTGTTTCATGACTATGTAACTATACAAAAAGCTACCATCATCAGATGTGTACAACGTCAGACAAGTCTTATGGATGGACTCTACAACTGTCTGGAGTTCTAAGAAATATTTGATAAAAATATAAACTTTCTTGTTTGTATGTCTACTTGTGATTTCCAAGATAGTACAAAATATGCACTCTTTAGCATTCTATCTCAACTAAAATGTAAAATTTGAAAAGGAGTAAAGCAATGAGTTCATTGTACGTGGGTTGCCCTTGATCCCTCTCAGTGAAGTGAAAGTTGCCTTTGAGAGTACCACTCATAGCACATAACTCCACAGCTTCTATAGATAATCCTCAGTTATCTAAACAAAAATTCCACCTTGTGAACAAGATGTCCCGAGTAGGATTCACACAATTACCTCTTGAGCACAAAGCAAACGGCTTACTCACTATGCCAGGTGGATCCATTTCTACTACATTTAGACCACCCATGTGTTACTAGGACCTAAAGGGAGCAAAGAATAGTAACGCTGTTACCTGCCATACGGTGAGACTAAAGGTGCTTGAGGATAGAATTGACTATCTCACCCATATATCAAAGTAACCCAAAAGCCATTATAAAATAGGATGTGTCACGCCAAAAGACATTCAGTTGGAGATCGGGGAAGAAGAAGAATACAAATAAACCAGATTTGTTGTTATTTTGATTTTTCAACACTGAAGTCGAATGCGTTGGACTATTGCTGCAAATAAAAAAATAAAACAACGACACAATGCATTTCTATTTGCTGGTCTACATCCTGCAGGAAATCTTGTAGAACCATTGTCCTGCAATTTCTATTTACTGGTCTACATCCTGCAGGAAATCTTGTAGGACCATTGTCCTGCAATAAGAGAGATCCAGTGTGTGTTTGAGAATGATGGCCCAAAAAAAAATGTTCATCTCCAAAAAATATGAGATATTAGTTCATACTATCTACATGTTGTGGGTGGCTTATGGAGAGCTTTATTTCATAATCATGAGACTGACTCCCGGCAGATTGTAATGCCTTAAGTGGGCCTACTGAATATAGAAGAAGACTTTATTTCCTCATAACTATCACAAAACACAAACTAACATATTTCAGACATAAAGAGACACAATGGTTTAGAAAGATTAATCATAGAGGGAAAAGTTTCAGCAAAGAGAATAAGCGGCAAATCAAAACTACTATAGACACAGGATATCGAAGACCTTCTGAACATGACACTGGAAGAAGCTCTGCAGCTTGCATAGAGCTGAGATGCTTACAGAGTGACAGTGAGGATAATATTCAGTAAAGGACATGTCACATAAATAGATAGATAGATAGAAGCCTTCTACTTAAAGAAAATGTATTATAGTAGATAACACTTTTTATTCCGAATTTATTATTTTAAAAATATGTCAGCAATATCATTACAAAGTTACTCACTTCTCTTCTATCGTGCCGAGTAGGTCAAGGCCTGGTTGAAGTTCTGCTTCTGGGTTATTGGTTTCCACAGTGGTAGCCACAATAGCCAAGTAATAATTTTTGGCGCAGACATTGTGAGTTGCTGACACCATGCAGACATATATATCTACAATGAGGGAACAGAATAAGGTTAAAATTTACAACACAACAGAAGATGCTAAACTATTCTATACATTTCTCTACTATAATTATTAGCAGTTGACAAAACTTAACCTTTAGAATGCACCGGGCTAAATGTTTTGCCCGAATTGTGTCCATATCTTGAATCCTGAAGGCGAAATCCTTCACCCAGTCCTCGGAACGTGAATACAAAATAATTAAGCTAGATTTATAATTTTGTTGAGAAAATGTTATGGCAACTCTCAGTAGATATATTATTTAACTTCTTGTTTCTGTTACTAAAATGGCTATAGAAGATGTTGTGTGATTATGACATTGAAATCCGAACAATCTATAGCCATCAGCATAGAGGCAAATCGACATGACAGTGAATCGGGTTTTATATACTTTTGTTTTATTGTATATTCAGTGAAATCATTATTGATTGCACTGGTCAACATCAAATTTGCTATGATTTTTTTTACAGATTTAAGATAATTTTATTGTGCCGAATCCAAAAATAACATTGGTTTTGCTCAATCAGGTTTTTTATCTAGCACCACATGATGTTTTTTTTTAATAGGTGGGTCATATTCCATGTCAAATAAATCAGTAAAATGACAATTGATTTTTACACATTTGATCAAAAGTGTGCTTTTTTCCTATTTAAAAGGACAAATGATATAGTAAGCAAGTATTCTATTGTCACGTGTATGGATATTTTCATGCCATATGTTGCAAAATTTCTTAATCTATCTTGGAATATAAAAATTATTAAATATTTCACATGTTTAAATTTCACATCCTTTTCTACCAAAATGAGCTTTAACTATCATGTTCATGATCTCAATTTGTTGAAGTCCTCAGCTGAGCTCTTGGCATACAGATTAAAAGAAAAGATCCTCTTGTCTGACAGTACACGCATCACTGTTTATCGCAACAGGCATCAAGAGTTCCTCCATTTTGTCTTTGAAGAGAAGGACTTGGTGTACTGTACAGATATTGTTCACCTTCTGCAGAAACTTGGAGTGCAACATTATGAACTCAGAGATTGGAGACTGTTCATTGACAGCTGCAAGAGATTACTAAAATGTGTTCTGCTTCACAATGGCAATCAGTTTGCTTCTGTACCCCTCGACTACACTGAAGGAGAAGTATGAGCGGTGAAGTATGTGCTGGATAAAGTTTCTTATTATCAGCATGAGTGGTATATTTATGCTGACTTGAAATGGTGAATCTCCTATTGGGACAACAGACTGGCTTTACAAAGTACCCCTGCTTTCTGTACATGTGGGATAGTAGGGACAGGCCTCAGCATTATACCAAGAAGGACTGGCCTGCACGAGAAGAATTGGTGTCTGGTAGATCAAAGAACATCGTCAACAATCCTCTGGTAGACAGACACAAGATACTTTTCCCACCGCTGCATATCAAGCTTGGCTTGATTAAACAGTTTATCAAAGCCCTGGACAAGGATGGTGGGTGTTTCACTTACTTGTGCTGTGCTTTTCCAGGATTAACCATAGAGAGGTTGAAAGGTGGCATTTTTATGGTCCTCAAGTTCGACAGCTCATCAGAGATCCTGAGTTTGAAAAATCAATGAACTATTTGGAATTGAAAGCATGGAAGGCCTTTGTTCTGGTTGTGAAGAATTTTTTGGGAAACACAAAAGCCAGTACCTATGAAGAAGTTTTCAACAATATGCTAACTGCTTTCAAAATCCTTGGATGCAACATGAACATAAAAATGTATTATTTATTTTCACATATGGATCGGTTCCCGAAAATCTTGGATCAATGAGTGACAAACGGTGAGAGGTTCCATCAGGACATAAAAGATATGAAGACTAGGTATCAAGGACATTGGGATGCAGTAATGATGGCTGATTACTGCTGGACTCTGAAGAGAGACATCCCTGCTGCTGAGCACTTGAGAAAGTCAAAGAAATTGAAGTTTATGTCTTGAATTTTGCTCAGTGATGACATAATTTACATGTCCTTACCTTTTTCAATGTCTTCTCTTCATTTATATAATTCCATGTTTGTAACATTTAATAATTAACATTCTGTTAAATACTTTTTATTTGAGAAATGTAACACATTAATCAGCTACTAATATCACCAAAATGTAGTTATGAATAGAAGGCTAATAGTCAGAGAATATAATTTTTTAATCAAATTAGAAAAAAAAACCTGACGTAATTGAGATAAATGAATGTCATTTTTGGCTTCAGTGGCACAAAATGCTCCTAATTCAGTTAAAAAATTATGGACAACTTTCAACTTCATTTTTTTTGTAAACCAGTGTTGTGATTCTAAAGAGGAAATCTTGAGAGGTAAGTTCTTCAAATAGATTAACCTTTAGCATGTTATGTTTACAATTATGTATTTTCTCTCCTGCCACTGAATTACTCTTTGGAAATCTTACGTTATCATTGGTGGCTGTTTTGAAAGTGTGATAACTTTTTAGTTGTTAGAGATATTTAAATAATATTTGCACATATAAATAAAGAATTTAATTCTGCATATATTGGTGTAAGTTTTGTTTGTGTGTGTGATACGAGACGTGTGAGAAAGTGATAAAGACAGATTTGCAGTAAAATCGTTATGTAAATCTAGACCTATTGTATTTTGGGTCGCTTCAAATCTGTTGAATATTATATATTTTAAATAACGAAAACCTCGTGGTCTATTTTATTTAATCTATTTGAAGAACTTACCTCTCAAGATTTCCACTTTAGAATCACAATCCAAAATTATTTCACTGAATATACTATAAAACAAAAGTATATAAAACCCGATTCACTTTCATGTCACTTCACCTCTATGCAGATGGCTATAGATTGTTTGGATTTCAATGTCATAATCACATGACATCTCCTATCGCCATTTTAGTAACAGAAACATGAAGTTAAATAATATATCTACTGAGAGTTGCCATAACGTTTTCTCAAAAAAATTACAGATCTGTAATCATGTATTTATGGCCCTGTAATCACCTATCTGTAACCACCCCCCTCCTTTATATATAGACATGACATGACTTAAAAGTTTCAAATGGCATAGAGAATTAACTTCATTGTACTCATGTTGCCCCATAAGTACTCTGCCCCTCAATGAAGCAGAACAGTGATTTTAAAAAGTATCATCCATAGGGTTAACTCCATAATATTAAAGGATAATCCTCAGGAATCTCCCCCAAAAAAACTCTGGATAAAACCCACGACCACCTTAGCACAAAGCAAATGGCTTAGCCCCTGCCCCCCAGAGAAGCTCCAGACATGAACATTGAGTTGCTAAGAAAGAAGTCAAAAATAAACCCTTACAGCCTTAGTAATTTCCCTTAAAAAAAATATTAAAACTTCACGAGCATGGTTTTTCAATTTGTTTGTGGTGTTTCACTAATATCTGGGTGTGTTTTGTCTATTTTCTGTTTGTGGTGTTTCACCTCTGACCTTCTAGTTTTAACTCTTCCTGACTATATTTAGCTCTGCCATCTGAACGTCAATAGTGTTGTTCTTACTCATCGCTTTTTGTTATGAATGTATTCTTGATAAAGGCTTTAGATCAGAACATTAATTTGTGTGTTATTATATGTATTTCCAGTGATTAGCAAAACTTCACTACGCAGTTCCAAGTATCACCTGTTGGATTTCTATTTTGCTGCAGTGAGTGCATATTTGCAAAGTTTACTGTTTTCTTAACCCTTTACTAATCAATTTTGATGGTTGTCAAATTTTCATTATATACTTCTGGTGACCAAATTTAACTATCGTTGAATCTGTATTATACTATAGAAATATGGCAAGTGTAGTGAGAGTATTACTAAGAATAGCTCATCCAAGATAGACCATTCCAAAATGGCAGCACCTACAAAATACAGTCTCTACATGGCTTATGGGTTTTATTCTTGAAAAAAACCCAGATATTCTGTGATATATAGAAAGTAATATTAATCCACAAACCAGCATTATAATAAATTGGATTTTGCTCTGTATTTAATTCTGAGGCTTTCAAATTCATTCAGGAAACTCAAACATTCATTATGGCACATGGAAAATTTCAAAACTATATGACTTGAGTTTAATTTTATACAGATTTTTAAATATGGCGCAGTTGATGTCTCAACATTTTTGAAACACCCTCTGTAAAAGAGAAACGTACACCTCAGATTTCTGGCCAGCAAAGTGTTAAGCAATCATTCCCCCCTTTCTTCCCAACACAGTTGTATTTATAGCCTGTTAATAAGGTCACCAGGATTGATGGACATTGATTAATTTATCTCTCGCAAAAGATAAAAGAGATGAAAGAGTTACCATCGTTCCTGTTGACTTGATTCTGGGGGATAATAATCTGAACTGATTGTGCATTCTTGGTGTTTTCAATGGGATGGTTGAGTATGCATATGGCACGAACAACCTGCAATACAAATAATCATTCAATCAATAAGCATATGGTATGAGCAACCTGTCAATCTAAACAATTCTTAAATCATTAAGTCTATCGAATGAGCAACCTGTCAACCCAAACAATCATTCAATCAGTAAGCATCAAGAGGCAGCATATCATACACTATTTAAATATATATTCTGATGAGTAATTTTCTGAACCGACAATGGTGTACTCCAGGCATCCCATCTCCTGTAAGTTCTACAAATAATTAAGGATATGTATGTTGATGATTGGTTGGTTGCTGATCCAGTGGTTCATTGTCATCTGTCCTGATATCTGTGATTGTGAAGTCAGTCTGTCAGCTCTTTCATTTCCCTAAAATCCAGCATCCTCTGGACAAAATATTCACATAAGTCCTTCCAGGGAACATATGAAACCCAAATATATTCTATCCACTCAACGTGCAGTCATTCATTCCTGAATCTTGTGAATCATATCTTGAGAGTTTGACACAATAATGACTCTGACCACCGTTTCAGAGACCCATTTTAGAGTCAATCAATCAATCAATAAACCCATAACCCTTCAGGGTCGTAAGGGTACCACATTGGATGATTCAGCACAGAGTCCTCCAGCGAATTCTATCCTCAGCGATGCGGATGAGTGTGGAAATATCTAGCCCTGTCCATTCCTTAATGTTGTCTGTCCATGTCTTTATTTGGACAAATTTGCAAAGTGTGCAAATAAAGGACTCCTCTGCTTCTTCCACCCTCGACAGTTCCCTGCAGTATTGTTTTTGACAAGGAATCGTGCCTGCATACATGTCCGAACCATGCTAGTTTTCGTCGTTTCACTATTGAAAGCAATGGCTCCTGGACACCTGCACACATCTCTACTTTATTTCTTACGTACACATTGGTCTTATGTTCCCTATAGGAAATTCGTAGAATTCTTCTGTAGCATTTATACTCGAAAGCCTGTAATCTTCTCTCCATGTCCGCAGTGAGTGTCCAACTCTCACAACCATACAACACAACAGAAAGCACCAGCGACCTATACAGTTTGATTTTCACTCCAACACTGATGATGCTTTTCCAAATCACAGTTTGACAAGGACGCTAAAGCCATCTCCAGCCTTATTTTTAGTTCTGCTTTGCATTTACCATCGCTGCATATACTGGATCCGAGGTATTTGAAGGTATTCACCTCTTCAAGCTTATGTCCATTCATCATGATATTAGTCTGGTTTTCTGTGTCTCTGCTGTTTACCAAGATTTTGCTCTTATCTGAATTGATTTCCATTCTGTACTTACTGGTAACTTTTTCTAACTTTGATGTTAATTCTTGCAATGATTGTTCTGACCCAGCTATAAGATCAATATCATCAGCGAAACGCAAGTTGCAAATAGGGCGACCTCCGATCGATATAGACGTGTTGTAGTCATGTAATGTCTCTTGTATGATGTGCTCTAAGTATATGTTAAAAAGTACTGGGGACATTATACATCCCTGTCGAACTCCCACAGTTATTTTGAAGAACTCTATGAGGTTGTTGTCTCAGCAATGATTTTTCCGCATTTACTCAGTACTGTTAACGCAATTCCTCAACCTTTGCAAAGCCTGAGCTCTGGTACCCTACTTCCCTGTGACTGCAGAACCACTGCAGTAATTTAATTTAATTTCAAACCAATAATAAAACTCAAAACATGGATCTCCAAATGATGTAACACTACAATAAGCGGCTACCTCGCTATGTTGGTCTAATGAGAAATATCAACAACAAAAAATAAACTTGCAACAAACATGAAGAAAGCATCTTAATTTATTTTTTTTCTTGGTCAATCATTTCCTATGCAGATGTTATCCACCACAATTCCAGGTTATTAAGAATCTTGGTTTTCCCCTACACTTCTTGTTCTTTAACTTTCCTGTTTTCATGCTGTGTTCCATCTTCTTTCCTCTTTTCGTATGTCCAAAATATATGAACTGTCTCTTTCTGATGCAAGTGAACAGTTCTCTTTTAGAATTACCCACTTAGCCCCTCGATTAGGGTTACATGATGTTGCAACTGGCAGATGATGGCCAGATGCAGCAAATACTTGAAAATGTGTTTCAGAAATGGTCACTACTTCAACTGTGTTAAGCAGAGGATGCCATTACAGGCACAAAAGTTAAGACAATCCCCTCAGTATGGGCACTGTCCTCACAGATAAAAGGGCAACCAACTGAGTATTAATGCAAAGCAAATATCATATACGAGGCGTGTTCAAATGAAAACGGGACTTGTTACACCACGCGTGATAGAGCGCACTGATATTGATGACATTTTGCACTAGTAATGAGTATCCAATAATTTACATACGGTCACGTGTTCATCTTCCCAGCATGCATATGTGCTGCAGAAGACTGTTAACAATATGGCGGGTGTGATTCCGAACCCGTCCAAAGTGAATCAGCGTGCTGTGATCCAGTTTCTTTCATTTGAAGGATGTCAAGCAGTAAACATTCATCGGAGAATGAAGGCAGCATATGGTGACAAATGTTTGTCGAGGACCAGAGTGATGGAGTGGGTGCGTATGTTTAAAGACGGACGTGAGTTAACGGCAGATCTTGCACGGCCAGGTCAGGCGCATATTGTTGCAACAGAAGAAGCCATAGCCGTGCTTGATAAAGCAGTACTGACTGACCGTCGTCGGAGCATTCGTTCGCTTGCAGAAGAATTCCATATGTCAATTGGGACAGCCCACATGGTTGTTCGGAAGAAATTGAACTATCGGAAGGTGTGTTCACAGTGGGTCCCACGGATGTTGACTGACCACCATAAGGAAGAACGGATGGGGTGGAGTTTGAACCACCTGATGCGTTACAGGGCAGAGGGTGATGCATTTCTGTTGAGCATTGTGGCAGGTGATGAATCGTGGTGCCACCACTATGAACCGAGCAGCAAAATTGACAGCATGCAATGGAAACATCCAGGTTCACCAAAACCCAAAAAATTCAAGACACAGGTTTCTGCTGGGAAGGTTATGGTGACTGCATTTTTTGACCATGAAGGGCTTTTGTTGACTGATTTTAAGGAACCTGGTGTCAACATCAATGCCGCCCATTATAAAGACACTTTAGACAAGCTGCATAAGGCCATCAAGGCTAAGCGACCAGGCAGACTTTCTCAAGGTGTGATTCTTCTCCACGACAACGCTCATCCGCACGTCGCAAAAATTGTGCAGGAAACATTGGCAAAGAAGAATTGGGAAGTTCTTCATCACCCAGCCTATAGTCCCGATTTATCCCCGTGTGATTTCCATTTGTTCGGACCGTTGAAGAAAGCACTAAAGGGACAGCGATTCAACAGCGACGCAGACGTGAAGACAGCGGTGACCACATGGTTCAGAGAACAGCCACGCAACTTTTTCTCGGACGGCATTCGACGTCTACCTAAACAGTGGGATGCTTGCCTAAATGCATACGGAGATTTTTTCTGATGAACCCAGGTGCATTCTTATTCACAAGTGGTTGCTTTGTTCAATTCCGTTGAAAATATTAAATTGCGTATGATACTTTTTAAATAAATCCACAAGTCCCGTTTTCATTTGAACACGCCTCGTATAATAACAAACACAATAATTCTATCTATCTATTCACTGAAACCCTTTGTTGCCTTTCGGCGTCAGGGGTAGAAGAGTTTTCTGGAGACTGCCCTCTTGTGTGCTGCGTATATTGTGGAATTTGTTCCCTCTTTTATTTCAGTGGTCCATCGTTTTCGTGGTCGTCCTCTAGGTCTGCCTTCACTGTATCTGTGTAGCATAGCTTGCTGTGGTATACTGTCTGATGGTAGTCTGCTGATGTGTGCAAACCATTTGATCTTTTGTCTCTTGATGTATTCTAAGATTGAGTTGGTGCCGGTTTTTTTGTCGAATGTCCTCATTCCTCACCCTGTCTCTTAGCAATATTCATATGATTCTGCATAAGCATGCCATTTCAGCTGTCACAAGTTTACGTTTGTCTTGTGCTGTCGTTGTCCATATTTGGCATTGGTAGCACTGTGTTGGCATAATAATCATAGTGTTAAATAGTGTTATATAATTTATATTATATAATTTGAATATTGTTATTTTGGTACTTAAATCTACGTTTTTGTTTCTGAAGATTGGTGTTATTTGCCCTAGGGCTTGGTATGCTTTACTATAACTATTGTGTATTTCTTTGCTGCTCTTGCTATCTGTTGTTATATTACTTTCTATGTATGCGAATTCTGTCACTTGGTTAAGTATGTTGTTTTCAATATATATATTTGTGTTTCTTTCTGTTCTTCCTATCATCATTACTTCAGTCTTTTGTATATTTATCTTCATGTTAAAGGTATGGCATGTTTGATGTAATCTATCTATTTGTCTTTGTAGTTCTGATGATGATGCCACTAGTGCTTGGTCATCTGCAAATAGTAATTCGTTTACGGTATCCTTCAGATTGTTGTCTTCCGTTGTCTTTGCTACTTTCGAGATGTGGTCTATGTATGTTATGAACAGTAGGATAGTACACATCCCTGTCTCACACCTGAGTGAATTTGAAATTTATCGGATGTACCTGTGCTTGTTCTTACTTGAGCATTGACTATTGTCAATAATTCTGTTGTGTCTTAAATACAAAATAAAAGTTACACAACACATTTTATTTCTCTAGACTAAATTCTACTGTAAATTTAGTAGAACCATTTTTCTAGTCACAAGAGAGGTCCAGCGGGAGTTTGAGAAAGAATGAAAAAAATGTAAAAATTACCTGTCCCACTTTCTTGCAGCGTTCAGGTGCATATGATGGATCACAGACCACAATACTGCACTTGGCAGTGTCTTTGCCATCTGAAACACCAACGACATGCCCATCTTGCATTACAATTTTCTCAATAGGCTTGTCCAACATGTAAGTACCTCCGTAGATTGCACTCAACCTTCAAACAGGTAAAAACAAAAAAGGTAGCTTATTCCACAAATGTACTTAATGATCAAACAGGTAACATTAAAAACACAAAATAGGTAACCTTTTTCAGATTAGCTTAATATTCAAACAGGCAATGATAACAGAGGTAACTTTTTTTTTCACATATCAGCTTCTCACTAATACAGGTAGTGATGATGATGGCGATGATTGAACGCTAGAGAGTTATATGAGTTAGTCACTCTGTTTCCAACACCAGACAGTGAAGTCTTACTTTCAGCTCCAGAATATTGTTTCTCCTACATTAATTTTTGATGGAGAAGTTGATCAAATCTTTTGTACGTCTAAGATGACAGTTTTAGTAATGCGGGTCTAGGGTGGAATGCCAAAAGCAGGTCTTCTACTTGAGGAGATTAATAGTGACTTTCTTGCATGGAATGCTACATACAGGTAAAAAGGATGGTTCCCTCTCATTAGTCCATGGGAGAACAAAAAGTGGTGTAGTTGCTTTTTATGACTATCATAACAGATAGTAGTGTTACTATTCTTTACTCCCTTTTTTGGTTGCCAGCAACACCCAGGCATAAAGGTAATGATAGAACAGGTTTTTCACATTTTTACATTTTTCACAGATTATAATCAAATAGGTCATAACAAAGTAAGCAACTTGATGTTTACACTTAACTGTCGTATTTAACGAGGTATTCACTTTACTAGGCGCTTAGTTGATACTTCTTCTTCTGCGTTCATTCTCAAACTCCTGCAGATTAGCAGGATGTAGTCCGGAGAACGGAATGCGATATGTCATGGTTTACAGCATTGCTGCGATATCTGCGCCTTTCGGCCTGACACATCCGACTTCAGCATGGCTTTGGGTGACTGACCCTATATGGGATGGGACAGCGAACTCCATCGCATAACCTCCTTAGTCGCCTTTTACGACATGCGTGGTAGGTAAACAGTGTTGCTATACTTTGCTCCCCTTTCGGGCCCCGGCAACACATGGGTGAGTAGTTGATACTTCTTCTTCTTCTTCTGCATTCGTTCTCAAACTCCTGCAGATCAGCAGGATGTAGTCCGGAGAACGGAATGCGTTATGTCATGGTTTACAGCATTGCTATGATATCTGCACCTTTCGGCCTGATACATCCGACTTCAGCATGGCTTTGGGTCACTGACCCTATATGGGATGGGGCAGCCAACTCCATCCCATAACCTCCTTAGTCGCCTCTTACAACATGCATGGAAGATAAAAAGTTTTGCTATTCTTTGCTCCCCTTTCGGGCCCCAGCAACACACAGGCGAGTTGATACTGATCTTGCTTACTATCACCGGGTTACAGCATGCCATGTTCAGAACGACGTAAGGACCAAAAAATCCTGGTTGGTTGTGATTTCTCTCCATTCAACTCATATGTAAATGGGTGCCTGATGCATGAGTTAGGGAAGTAAACACAGCAAGGAAGGGAACTGGTAACTCCATCTAATAGTTATTGTGACTTAGTACATAACTTCATCCCCCGTGGCAGGCTGCTGCCATGGGACCCACCTTTACTACCTTTACCTATTCACTTTACACAAACCCACAGGAGAAGAGTATTATAAAAGATATAATTACTTAGAAAAAATGGATACCTGGCAAATCCTTGAGGCAGTTCTCCCAGTCCATATAATGGGTACAGGTAAGGTGATTTCCCATATCTTGCTAGAGATTCGCTATACAGGCGACACCTCTTTATTAAGTCATTGCAGGGAGTACTCATGTAGCTTAAGAAATATGTTTAATCATTAATTTCATTTCAATAAAGGTATAAAATTCTCTAAAGATACGGTCTGATCACAAACAAACTAACAATGTATGGCTCAGAAACATGGATAATGAACAGACAACTAGAATGCAGAATTTATGCCCTTTGAAACGTAGATATATATTAGATGTTCTAAGACTGTAAGAGAAAGCACATCTATGTAATCCTGTAGTAATGGTAACTGGAGAGGAGATGGGCACCACCAGCTAAACCTTTCATCCACTGAAATATTGCAATGAATGAAATAAAAGCATGGACAGACAACATAAACTACTGGACAAGACAAGGTTTTCTCGTCCGCATCGTTGAAGATAGAAATCGCTGGAGGACTGTGTGTTAATGCATCCAATGTGGTACCCCTATGACCTTAATGGATTATGGGTTTATGGATAGATAGATATAGACAAATAGGGAGAACTTTATGGAAAGAGAAGAAAAACAAAGAGGTTCTGACAACACTGTATGTGAAAATAGAACTATTAAAAGTTATTAAAGTAAAAAAAAATGAAGTATTTTAGACATATTTAACTTTATTGACTATTTTTTAACTTTTTAAATTTTAACTTTAGAATTAACTTTATAGTAGCTGACACATTACGTTTCCGGGGACCCATCTGCATCTCCAGTCACCTCTGTTGCTCTGACTCCATTGCTTGATTCATCAGTATGGAATCACATGAAGTTAACCTCATATGAAATAGAATTCCTGCCACATGAAGCTAGGAATACATCACAGCCTAAAGGTCAAACTCCTTTACACATTATGATTGTAAGAAGGAGAATACCGGCTGATTTTATCAACAAATTTCTGGAATGACGTTTGTGGATTTTCAATGCCATATTTTACTATCAAATGTAGTACCACGTGGCATGATAAGTGATCGTCGTAGAAAGTAATATTTACATGTTTTAGTTGTTGTTTTTGTGTGTTGTTATATTATAAGAAAGTTCATTTATTCATTGAATAACACAAACACAATATGTATCAGGGGTGCCACGAGTCAGCATGGAAAATAATTACGTTGTAAGTCGGCCTAGGCCTAGTGTTGGACGGACATTATATGTGATTTCTTCATTGTTTATTAGTTTATTCAGTCTAAATTATATTAGTTTGGATATGAAACAGCATATATACAGTAGGAGTAGGTATTTAGGAGGATTTTATCAGTATTGCCAGACATTGTTTAAGTATAGGTGTGTTAAGAAATTATTTTTCAGATTATTTTTAATATAGTTTTGAGATTTTTCGCCCAATTTCAATTTCACTACTTACAACTGTCATATCACACATACAAGAACAAACAAAAAAACATGGTTATATGCATTATTCACTCCTGTATTTGCATGTATAAAAATTATTTTGATATCTTTACAAACAAAAAGTTATCACGTTTACCAAACACACTCACCAAACATAATGCACATTGTCAAAACAGAATCTAGGTTCGGGGGGAGAAATTTTGTAATTTTAATCTGGGGTCCTAAAGGTTAAAGACATGACACCTTGTTTAAGACCTTACTTGGAGGTAGAGTTGAGTGGAGGTTGGCAAGAGGTATGCAGAGATACAAGTAGAAGGGAAACATCGTAGGATGGACAAGATAAAGTCTATTAGAGTGCACGACCTATTCAATAGACAGAGGATGTTGAAAGTCTGTTGCCATCAACCTTCAATGCAAAGCCAATAGTTGATGATAGAAACAGTGTATTGACATCAAGGTCCAACCAAAAAAAGGATTAAGTATTGTTTACGTGAGAGAAGACAGACTTAACTAAATGATTTATATCTTGACAAATAATTTATACCTGAAGTAAATAATTTATATCTTATAAAATAATTTATATCTTAAGTAAAATATCTCTTTATCACTGGATCCAGTAATAAACATCAGGATTGGCAAGGCATCTACAACAATAAAACAGACTAACAAAGATGGTCAGGGGAAACAGAAAATTAACCATAAAGAACTACTAAACTAATTACAAGTCTTGTATCCTCAGCACCTTCCTCTACAGCAGTAAAACATGGGCAACCTATATGCAACAGGGGTGACAACAAAACAGCTTTTGCATATGGTGTCTACATAGAATCCTTGGAGTTGGGCACATGACAAAGTCATTAATACTGATGTGTTGAAAAGAACAGGCAATATCACAGTGTTTTCTATGCTCAGTCTGCGCAGATTTTGATGGCTGGGACACACTAGGAACATGGCAATACCGAAGGATCTACATTATGGAGAATTAGTCTGGGAAAAGATCTCAGGATTGACATCTACTTCCTAATTATTTGCATTTCTACCACTGTACACCTCTTCATATGTTTCTGGATCTACACTTGAATGTCTCAGAAGACACTCTGGTGACATGTCTTGTGCACAGAATAATATACGCCTATTTGTTTCCACCACAAAACTCAGGTTGTTTAACTCCAACATCATCCCTATTCTATCATATGGATGCGAAAGTTGGAAAGCCACAAAAGCCACAGATAAGAGTAGACTCCTTTGAAAACAAATGCCTATGTACCATTCTGAATGTTAAGTGGAGTGACTTTAAATCTAACACTACTATAAGAGAGGAAAGCAAACAAACCTATATATCTTCCTTCATTAGACAAAGGCGCTGGACTTACATTGGCCATGTTCTCAGAATGAACAGCCTAAGAATTCCCCAGTAGTCACTATATTGGGTGCCACCCGGAGTAAGAAGAAGAGGGAGACCTAGAGAAATTCTACGAAGAACCATTAATAGAGAAGGCATGTCAATGAACCTAAACAACACGCAAGAATTGAAAGACCTGGCAACACTAAGACAGGAATGGAAAACTATGGTTCTACCCTATGCGCCACCTATGGTCCTGGAGGAACATAACATAACATTTGTTTCCGGGGCCAAAAAAGGGCAGCTAAGAAGAGAGAAGAAACTTGTCCCAAAATTGGGCCACAGGCAGAAAAAAGATTCAGAACCACTGCTCCAAACTGTCAATACTGCATGTTGTCCTGTTAAGAGAGTAGCAGGAAGGGTGCATGTGGACTGTGTGATAAAGCCCACATGCCCTTGCTGTCACCATGTCATGCACAGGTTTTTTCAAATATACTCTCTGACAGCAAAAAAACCCAGTCCTTACCACGAGCCAAAACCTGGACCTCACGGTTGTGAGACGAATGCTCTAATCACTAAGCCATGCACCATACACGCTCCAGACTACATCTTGTAGATCTGCAGAAGTTTGAGAATAGACTCAGAAGAAGAAGAAAAATATAAAAATTGATAATAAAAAGAAATGTACCTGTCATTCCTATAGAGAGCAAGTGCATGTCCAGTAAAGTCCTGCGTTCCAGGTTCCAGTCCGAAATTTTCATAATAGTCTTTAGCAGTTGCTGTAGGATCCACTCCTTTCCACGTCTTGGGGTCATTGACATCATAATCCTGAACATGCTGAAGGAAATTCTTAAAGCGACGCTTTTCAAAGAGGCCCATCAGCGCTGAAAAAATATAGAAATTTTGTATTGAATTTAATTAATGAAATTGTTGGTGTTTCTTTTAAAAAATGTATTCAGCTGATAGATCATTCTCATTACACATCAAATCATTACTCATAAGTGTTCAGATTTCTTTCTCAAGATATCCCTCAATGTTTAGTGAATGACCAAACAAAATATATTGGTTTATTATAGTCCTCTGGTTCTTTACATAACATTATGACCTTGTAGTATTTGCAAGATTGCAGATTCACAAGCATTATTTGTATATATCACTCATAGGTTTTGCAAAACTAATAGCATTCAGAACATCAGCTCAGCCCATTCCTTGTACAGTCTCCATGGTCATCCTACGAGGGGTGGTTGAAAAGTTTTGCACTTTACTAAGAAATCATAAAGACAGGTGGGACTGCTGTGCATCATTTTAAAGATGCACTATTGGTTGCCAATTCCCATGCTTTCATGGCTTGCGCAGTGCAGTAAGTGAAAGAGAAATTGGTGGGGAAACTAGTTCAGTTGTGTATGAAGCTATGTCATGGATAAAATGGGGGCTTGAAGCATAATCAAATTCCTGCACTTACAGGGACAATCTGTAAAACATATTCATGATGAAATGTTTGCCATTTATAAGGATTCCCTCTGTATGACACTGTGAAGCATTGTAAAAATCACTTTCAAATGGGACATGCCAGAGTTCAAAATGAGCCAAAGACAGCAGATAATGCAAGCAACATTGCAAGAGAGGTCCTAGTCCTCTAAGACAGATGCATTACCATTGAGGAAATCATGACTGAGTTGGGGCTACGTCATGAGACCATGTTGAAGACTTTGCATGAGCAGCTTCACATGTCAAAGGTGTCCGCCAGGTGGGTTCACCATCTTCACTTGAAAAGGAGCACCAAGCCGAAGCATCCACACAGTTGCTGGACATTTGAAATGCTGATGAAAATGATTTTTTGGGTAAATAGATCACTGTGGACAAATTTTGGGCGCATCTCTGTGACCCCAAGACAAAAAAAAGCAGAGCAACAATGGAAACATTCCTGGTCACCACCACCAAAAAAGGCAAAGACAGTTTCTTCTATGGGAAATGTCATGCTTACCCTTTATTTGGGACTATAGCTAGTTATCTTCCTCATGGACACACTGTCAACTCAATGTACTACGAAACCCTTCTCAAGAAATTACAAGAAAAAATTGAGTGCAAAAGACGTGGGATGCTGTCCAGGGGCGTTTGCTTCAGGACAATGAGGCCGGCTCATTCAGCTCATGACTTCATTGTCTTTGCCCAGCAGTGCGGGATTGAAATGATGCACCATACACCTTGCTCGCCTGACAGCACCGAATGACTTCTTCCTGTTTCAAAGCATGAAGATTCCGTTTTGTGGGCATTTTTTTCCTGACAACCAGGACTTGATTCTGAAGTGGAGATGTGCTTTCAGACCCAGGAGGAGGTGTTCTACAATCAACGCATTAGGAAGGTGAAGAAGAGATGGGAGAAGTGCGTCGCCTTGAGGGGTGAATACACAAGACTAAAGTTCACATCAATTTTCAGGTGTCTTGATTCCTTCACACTAAAGTGCAAAACTTTTCAACCACTTTCGTATGAGCACATTTACTTCCCAGTACACTAGAATGTTGTGGTAGGAATAGGAAACTGTTTGTCAACTTAGACTGCTTGTCAGCTTAGCATGTTTGTCAACTTCGACTGTGTGTCAGCTTAGGCTGTGTGTCAACTTTTACTGTGTGTCAGCTTAGGTTGTTTGTCAACTTTGACTGTGTCAGCTTAGGCTGTTTGCCAACTTTGACTGTGTGTCAGCTTAGGCTGTTTGTCAGCTTATTCTGTTTGTCAACTTTGACTGTGTCAGTTTAGGCTGTTTGTCAGCGTATGCTGTTTGTCAGCTTATACTGTTTGTCAGCTTATACTGTCTGTCAGCTTAGACTGTTCATCAATTCCAACCACTGCCCAGCCAATCTCAATTCATCTTAGCATGCTCATTGAGTTTAAACTCATGTTACTCCCTGTTAAGGAGTGCATGGTGAATTTCAAGCAGACTACCACCAGACAGCATACCACAGCCAGCTATGCTACATAGATACAGTGAAGGCAGACCTAGAGGCCGACCTCGAAAACGATGGACCACCAAAATAAAAGAGACGATAAATTCCACAATATACTCAGGGCACATGAGGGCCATCTCCAGAGAACTCTTCTACCCCTGACGATGAAAGGCAATAAATGGTTTCGCGAATAGATAGATAGATAGAATAATGATCACTTTGCCATAGCAGTCACCACCACATGCACAGGGTAGATTTTTAATTTTACTTCCAAAAGATACAAAGCTAGTCTTTATAATGATTTCAATCTAAGTTGAATAGTAATCAAACAATTCTACCACAACTCCCAAGCCAAGTGTTAAAACTTATATTTGTGTGTCTAGCATATTTTTGGTGAATGACCATCAAATTATGAACAGATCAGAGTACTGTATATTTATGTGTATAAACGTCAAGGATGTGACTTTAATGTCCAAAATTGAAATCCAGTGTATATGCCAAGGAAGGAAAAAAATAATAATGCTAGTATTAATACTGTGAAATCCTGTTATTATAAAAATGAACAGATAAGCGAAATAATGCTAAAAAGAAAATTTTAGCACAAACTTTAGCAACAGTAAGACGCTTGGTCATTTCTTCCATTTGCAACCTACCTGTACTCACATAGAATACAACAATGAGAATGATACAATGTGACCCTTTGCCAGAGGCATTGCCAGTTTCCTGATATAGGATTCATTCATTCATTTAGTGTTGTCTCCACAACAAAGGCTGGCTACAATGCTAGTGATAGATAGATCAGCCATTACGGTAAATTCAAGCCTAGTCAATGACCAGAACAGGTCAACTTTTAACTTGGCTTTTAATCTTACATGTTCTATAGGCACCTGTTGTCACCGACATCATTACGTAACTAGGATCGATAGGCGTCTCCATTCACCCCAGTTGCTATGCCCCGGTTCATCAGTATGGAATCACACAAAGTTAAGCACATATGATGTAGAATTCCTGCCACATGAAGCTAGGAATACGTCACAGTCTAAAGATCAAATTCCTTTACACATTATGATTGTAATAAGGGAGAAAGCCAGCTGATTTTGTCAACAAATTTCTGGAACGACTTTGTCCCTTTCCGACTCCATATTTTACTATCAAATATAGTACAGCGTGGCATGGTAAGTGATCGTCATGGAAAGTAATATCTACATGTTTTAATTGTTGTTTTTGTGTTTTAGTTGCTGTTATAATATAAGAATGTTCGTTTATTGTAATAATTGTTTTAAAATAATTTGGTTGTACGCATATATAGGCCAAACCCCCTACATCAATAGCAGAAATAAATACAAACATTCTTGGCATATACATGGAAATATACGGTAAGTTGCAATTCTACATCTCAGAACAAGATAAAACTGAGACCACAGTGACATGTACACAGAATTCAAGATTGGCAATACAGTCATGTGTACACAGAACTCAAGATTGGCAATACAGTCATGTGTACAGGAACAACAGACTACAGAACATACCACAAGAATGTCATTAACATGAGATGCTGAGATAAACATACTTGTCCATAGAAAGAACCTAGAATCCAAGCTCTATCGTTTGTATAAAAGTGTGACTGAAAGTGATAAAAGAATAGACAGACAAGTTGTTACCCGCTATGCTTATCATAAGAGGCTACTAAGGAGGTTTTGGTGTGGAGTTAGTTATCCATCGATAGAGTCAACGTGACCCAGAAACTATACTGAAAGTGGGTATGTCTGGCCAAAAAGTGCAGATATCGCAGCAACGCTATAAACAATGATACAGCACACTCAGTTCTCCAGGGTACATGCTGTTGATCTGCAGTAGTTTGTGAATGAATAAAGAAGAAACAAAGCTCTATGGAGCTACAAAAGACAGTAAAGTTGAATTATTTTTTTTAGAACTGTAAATACTGCACGTTTTCCTTTAGGGAGTTGCAGGGAGGTGGTATTTGTAGTTGGGTTTATTTAAGAGATGAAATTACAGATATAGACACATTTCAAGCAAAAGAGAGAGAAACATCTACAACTACAATGTGGGGGATGTACCCTTGCTGAGTAGCTACAAACAATTTTGCAGAATTGTTAAAATTTGTTGCCCAGTGGTGAGATGCATACATATACAGCCATACTTGAGCTAAACAGGAGCTGGGGAGCTAAACAGGATCCTGGTCATTCCAGAAACTGGTGGAACAATTAAGTTTCTGGTTAGTACAAATTTGAGGATATAAGACACAATGGACCTACATGAAAACACAATTAACCTACCATATATGAAGACACAATTGACCTACATGAAAACATTGTGTTTTTTTCCTGCTTGTAAGATATAAAATTTGCTCTGTGGTGGAGGGGTAAGGAGCAGTATAGGGAGCCAAGGTACCAGGTTCAAACCCCCACCACTGTGCATTCAGATTATTCAGAAAGAAATGAGAATCAAATGTATTTATATTGCCTCACAAATCACTACAGCCACAAAATGCTGCATTGACTGTCACATCTTGAACAGGATGCAATCCCAACTTACAGTATATATTACTAGCTCTGCCGTCTAAATGCAAATTTATACCAAATCGGCATCAGCGAGTCTGCATCTGTGAAGCAGCAACACAGACACCATAACACATACTACAGGGCTGTTCCAGCTTCGCTGTTCACAGAACACAGTCTGGTCCATAAGATCATCTCTGAAAAAAAATATGTGGGGAACCCACACCCAAAAACTAAATGCTCTATACATGACCAATATCAGACAGGATGTATAATAATTGAAATATTGGATTCAATATAAAAAAGAAACATGAAAACGTGCATTCCCTTAGAAAAATGTTCCCGCCATGTGTGTGAATCAGATTTTGGTGTAGTCCATGGCAATACTACACGTGCAAAGTGGTACTTGAGGTAATTTTTATTTAGGTCTGCAGTTTTAAATCTTCTATGCTGAGAATTAAGTTTTGTTTGCAGCACTTTCTGAGAAAGTGAGAGCCTGAGACTTTCAGAGGAAGTGAGAACAGAACTTTCAGAGGAACTGAGAACCTGGAATTCTCTGAAAAGTACACAATTACACTATTTAGAGGGAACATCACTAACAAAAGAAAGGCATTTGACTGGAACCCACAGGGAAAAACACAAGTTGGAAAACAGAAGAACAATAGAAGAGGAGAAAAATATCAGTTTGAACCTCATAGACACTGTTAAAGAATATAGCACTGTACACAAAAAGTGGTTGGAGAGTGACAGTTGTAAGCTTATGTTCCACAGGAATCTGAAGAAAAAACAAGAAGACCTGTACTCTCCACCTAGTTACTTTCACCCATTTTCAGAATCAGTAGTAAGGTTCCAATTTCTGCAACTATTTAAAAAGTTGGAAGCATATCCTATTCAGGCTGCAGTGCTCAACCCAGAAATTGTTTGTTGTGATTTTTCTGGGCAATTGTCTGCTGCAGGGTTTGAACCATGTATCTTGGCCATCAGAGATATATTCTATACCACTCTGAATGCACAGTTGTCTGCTGCAGGGTTTGAACCATGTATCTTGGCAATCAGAGATGTATTCTATACCACTCTGCTACAGAGCCGGACCTCTAATTATTAAAATGTTAATATTATGTTTAAAAAATCAAATGTCTATAATCTTACAAGACTGAAGGGCCTCCTTCTCATCAGCTGGAACCTTGTGAATTTTTCCACCTTTATATACATAGCTGCCATCCACAGATTTGAATTCTAGGTAACGTGTGACACCAGTGTGAATCAGAAGTTTTACCAGTTGACCTATAGACAAAACATACTGTTATAATGATTTTTAAAATGAACAAAATACAAGATGCATTGTCAAAACCATGATAATTAGCAAAATTGCAGAATAACAGGTGCAAAACATAAAAATATATGGAAAGATACTACAAAAAGTAGAACATTACCAATATCTCTGACAGATAATCAAAAATGATGGCAGATGTAAAACAGAAGTTTAAAGGAGAATAGAAAGAGCTAAAAGTACTTTCATTGGCATGAGGAAAATATTGACACCTAATTAAATTACAAACAAGCTAAAAATGCCTTTGAGGTGTGGGCATATAGAAGAATAGGGAGAACATCATGGAAAGAGAAGAAAACAAATAAAGAGGTGCTAAAGACACTTAATATGAAGAAAGAACTACTAAGAGAAATAAAGATCAGGCAAATAAAATACTTTGGACACATTAAAAGACATGACACCTTATTGAAGACCTTACTTGAGGGTAAAGTCAAAGGGAAGCGAGCAAGAGGTAGGCAGAGATACAAGTGGGAGAGTAACATTACATGATGGACAGGTTACAGTCTAGCAGAGTGCACCACCAAGACAAGAGATGTTGGAGATACGTTGCAGCCAACCTTCGTTGCGAAGACGGCACTTGATGATGATGAAGCTAAAAATGAGAACTATAAAATGCAACATCATTCTATATTAATGTATGCCTCAGAATCATGAACAATGAACAAACAACTAGAAAACAGAATTGATACCTTTGATATATGAATATATAGAAGATTCATGGGGGTCGTGAAGCGCAATTGTTGGCGCACTGGCTTAACATATGAGTGGTCCTAGGTTAATTCCCCAGTTAAGGGGGAAATGTTATTCAGATCACAACGGCTCCCTGGTTGACCCAGCATTAATTGGGTTACGGATTAATCTGGACAGTAAAGATTGTGAAGGAAAGGAGATGGCTACCGCCCTAATATAGCAGAGCCACCGAAATGTAAGATTACTAACATCTCACAACCCTATGGCATTAATAAATACTATGGGTTAACTTTACTTACATATATATAAGAATAGAGAGAACTTCATGGAAAGAGAAGAAAAAGAACAAAGAGATTCTAACAACAATACGTATGAAAAAGACAATATTAAAAGAAATAAAGATTTTAAAAAATAAAGTATTTTGGACATATCAAAAGACATGACACCTTGTTGAAAACCTAACTTAAGGGTAAAGTTATGGGGAGGTGAGCAAGAGTTAGCAAAGAGATACAAGTGGGAAAGAAACATCACAAGATGGACAGGTTACAGTTTAGCAGAGTGCACAAACAAGGCAAAAGACAAAGTATGTTGGATTTCCATTGCAGCCATCCTTCGCTGCTGAGACGGCACTTAATGATGATGAATGTTGAAACAAATCATCAGCTCAGATTATTTTTTTTTTAAATAATAAGAGAACTACAGTAAACCTGTGCACCAAAAAAACAAGATCAAGATGGCCATTATGCATAGACATCACAACTATAAAGTCTGATGCAGATAGTGCAAAAGATGGATCAAAGAAGCCAAGGGAACAAGCTTACAAACAGCACACAAGAAGGCACACAAACATCTCCAGAGAACTCTTCTACCTCTAATGCCACAATGCAAACAAGGGCCACAGAGGATGGATGGATAGAGGGTGTATGGATAGAGGGTGTCTACAAAGTAAATATAGGGTGTCTACAAAGTAAATACAGGGTGTATACAAAGTAAATACAGGGTGTATACAAAGTAAATATAGGGTATCTACAAAGTAAATACAGGGTGTCTACAAAGTCACTAAAAAAATCCGGCTCATGATTTCTTGTCTGACACAGCTGCTTCTCCAGTCGACCCAGCTGTAAATGGACACCTAATGCATGAGTTAGGGAAGGTAAACACAGCAAGGAAGGGAACTGGCCATCCCACCTAAGAGTTGCTGCAGCTTAGTACTTGAAGAGTTATCTGCATCCCCGACGGCAGGTTGCTGCCAGGGGATCTACCGTTACCTTTTACAAAGCCACTGTGCATGCATTTACATTAGTGGTGACACTATGCCATATGAATTGTGAGTAGTGAGGATTTGCATGATGTCAGTGCATGCAGTGTTACAGACACTCTATATTAAGCTACCTAGTCAGCTATTGACCAGAAACTACCTGGCTAGTGTTGCCCTCAGTATTATGTCTGTATCGATGGTGACATTTCATATCTTTCTAGAGCATAACAATAATACCCATCTTCTAGTGGATGTGTTTAATACAAGTTATTTTTAACCAACGAGTGACCTCTTACTTGGGTTATATATAGATATCGGTGTGTGTGTGTGCATGTATATATATATATATATATATATATATATATATATATATATATATATATATATATATATATATATCTACATGTAGACATATATATATTATATGTCTACATAGTGGGACTTTCCACTTGAGGAAACCCGTTCATTTCATTTTCTTCTTCCGCATTCATTCTCAAACTCCCAGTGAATCTCTCATTTCCAGCAGGATGTAGTCTAGAGAATGGAAACGAACTGTGTCACAATTTTATTTCCGCCAATGGCCTGACACATCCATCTTTAGCAGATCACTTCATGATAACAATTGTTTTTTTTGCGCCGTGGAGTAGGAGGTTTCTTCTCGAAGCATAGCACACCCCTAAGAGTCGGCATATTCTGGGTGTGAAACATAACTTCTGGGTATGAAACATAACTTCTGGGTATGAAACATAACTTTGAGAAACTTCCCCTCTCATTTCACAAAATTAATAACCAGAACACTATTTCTCTAAGTTCTGGGGCTAGAAATAAACAAACATGTCTTATTTTACAAGCTTCCACAATTGTACAAAAAGCACAAAGTTATTTTTTGTTTTACCGTTGGCCATAAGAAATTTAGGAATAAGATCAACGTTCCAATCCCGTCCTCTTCCATACTTGTCCCCGACAACTGCTTTCCCAAAATGCTGGTAAACCTAACAATATTTTAAACAATTATATATCAGTAATATATTGTCACACAAGTTTATTAAAATTTCATACCAAATTCTTTTAAACACTTATACTATACTGTTCAAAAAAAAGAAACGCAACTTTATTGGAGTTACTTTTATAAAAGATATTCACTGATTGGACATCATTCAACCAATTGACTTTGTCTACAAGTTCATTAACTTCTCATGGTTACCTGAATTGTACTCACCTCATGATTCGTGAGGTCATGAAAGAGCTCAAGGTTAAAACAACATTTTTGGCAATAACACGTGAAAGGTTCATGAGAATCTGATGAAACTTACTGCACACAAATTTCTGAATATATTATTGAATGCTTATAAAATATTAATGGTCTTTGAATAAATGCAGCTGAAAATTCAATGCACAAGTATGGCTCATCTCACTACAGAACAACTATACGTCATCATTGGACACTTATGGACTGGACAATCACAAAGTGTAGAGTCCAGACAATTTAATGTGGTTAGAAGCACCATCAGTTGCCTTTGGAGGCGATTTCAACAATGAAAGTGGCAGACAGTTGCAGTGATGCCACGCAGCGGAAGACCTAGAGTCACGACTCCTGCCAAAGACCGCTTCATATGGCTGTGTCACCTCAGGAATCGATTTGCATGTGTCCCTACAGTCTACTAAATGCCATGTCTTCATGTCTTCGAATTTCATATCAAATTGTCAGGATAATTTCTGGATATTAGTATCCAAAGAATGTAGTCCAAAGAACAGAATATGTTGTCTACAGCTTGGTTGTGAAATCTGCACCTTCCAGTCTGTTATACAAGTCTTCAGCACGGCTTTGGGCCACTTTGTCCTTTTGGAGTGAGATAGTCAACTCTGCCCCCAAACATTCTTAGTTGACTTTTAATCAATAACAGATAATAGCTACAGCAAAACTGTAATCCAACAGGTGAAACTTGGAACAGGGTAATAAAGTTTTGTTAATCACTAGTAACACACTAACACACAACAAATTTATGTTTCGGCCAAAAGGCCTTTATCAAAAACACAACATAACACATGATGTTTAAGGAATGGCACTTTCCATGTTCACATAATAATGGCTAGATGAGATAAATAAATATGTCCAGAAGAGTGTAAATGATTAAAAAACTAGTAGGATAGAGATGAAGCAAAACAAAACAGAAAGTTGGCAGAATAGCACAGTATATCTAGACATATTAATGAAGATATATTAATCCTCAAGGTCTGTTGTGTGCCCAACTAGTGGATATACTGGTTCTCAAGTGCATATCAAACCAAATCATTAGAGGAGCAAGATTTAATAGGCATAACCTGAACACATTGATGGTCTGCACCATTGAAGTGGTCACAGGAGTTCAACTGTGGACAGAATCGGTCTGTGAGTCTCAAACCTATCTCCCTATTTCATCATGGTGTAATGTTTGAAAATGATTGCATAAATATTACAGGA
Organism: Meghimatium bilineatum; assembly: GCA_034231615.1. Classification (NCBI taxonomy): domain Eukaryota; kingdom Metazoa; phylum Mollusca; class Gastropoda; order Stylommatophora; family Philomycidae; genus Meghimatium; species Meghimatium bilineatum. The sequence goes on along the minus strand of CM067317.1, from coordinate 43,248,850 downwards.
TACACACGTAAAATCCTCCTTTGGACAGAATCGGTATGTGAGTCTCAAACTCATCTCCCTTTTACATCGTGGTGTAATGTTTGCAAATGATTGCATAAATATTACAGGATACACATGTAAAATCCTCCTTTATGGTCAAAGTGACTTTAGATAATGTGACAGAATATGTCTGTATGACATTGGCACATGTGTGGCAACTCCTACATCTACAGCAAACCATGCCACAATGACTCAAGACGTCCTGTCTGAGACGGCTTTGGACCAAGATATCCCAGAGGTTCTGGTTACATCTGTAAGCAACCAGAGGGAGAGAAGAGGCCACAGAATATTTCAGTGAAGAAGGTGTTGAAACAGAACACCATTGACAACATAACTTTGGGGGCATCCCATCTAGCCATTAATATATGAGTGTGGACAGTGCCATTTATTACTCATCGTGTGTTATGTTGTGTTCCAGCAGCAAAACAAACTTGCAGGATATCAAGAACCATTTTTGGAAGTGGTGAAATGGCATAAACTTGTTTGATATGGACATGTAACAAGACACAACTCACTTTCTAATATTATTTTGCAAGGAACAGTCGAGGGCAGGAGGAGGAGAGAAGTACAGAGAAAGTCCTGGATTGATAACATCAAGGAATGGTCTAGGCATGATTTTTCTACACTCCTCTGAATGGCTGAAGACAACTGTTTGGGGTGCTTTTTGTACTGATGTATCCAGAGTGGCACCCATATGACCTTAATGGATTATGGGCCTTATCATTATTATTTGGTCGAAACATTGATTTTTGTATATTATTATGGGTGTTATCCGTGATTGGCAAAACTTCATTACCATGTTTCAAGTTTCCATTTTGACTCTTTGAAATATATGGGATGTTAGTGTTGCTATTATTTGCTCTCCTTTTGGGCCTCAACAACACAATAACAGTTTCTATCTTGATCCAGTTTCACAAATAACACTTCAATGATGCTTTCTGCTCTTTTGGTAAAATGTTGCTGGTTAACAGATGCATGATTACTTATTCACTTATTAATATAGGAGCTCCAAAGAGGAGGTGGGCACCACTGAGTTAAAACACTGTCACTAAATGTTTGAAAGAAGAGATGGGAAAAAGAAAATTATAGCTTGATAACATCAAGGAATGGTCAGGGAGTGATTTTTCTACTCAAATATAACCAAAGATAGGGATGAGTGGGCATGTTTTCAATGTAATAGATCTACAACCATGATAGGTTACGGATTTTATTATAATAATTATTATTACTACTTATGAATAGGATGATGGTGTTCCTCCTTCACAAGAAAGATGAACATAGCATTTAAAAACATCAAGTTTGGTTGATTTGTTTGTTAAGTCCTCATATAGCTATTGAGTCTAATCCAGGCTCAGAAAAGCTTGATCTTGAGATAGGGAAAACAGTCTGAAATCTCCTTTTATTTTTTTCTTCTAAATCACATGCAGTGTTCTACCCTGTTAAAAGATTTAATTACATGAACTGATTTGACTCATCATATAAAATCACTATTGCAAAAAAAAAAATGCTGAATTGATCTCTAAGCCTTGAGTAAGGTTATGTTACTAACAGCATTTTGTACAGCAAAATCTATTACAGCTTTTTCTGGACCAACAAAATCTTTATGTAATAATAGAAATTAGTTATAGGCCTATAACAGTACAAACAAGAAAGAACAAATACAATTGGGGATTTTGAAAAGTGTTGCTAAATAGAGAAAATTGTTATAAAAGGATGCACTAGTGGGATTTCATTGTACTAAATAGATTTAAAATTTAGAAAAATAAAGTCTTTTTGATTTACCTGATCCAGTGGTGTAAGGGATGCACTCTCCCCTCCGTAGTAAGTACTTCTGTCTACATGTAACACTTTCTTGCCAGAAACTGACAACATGCCACTGATAATGCACTCCTGAAACAAGAAAGATGGACTATTCAGTTGAACTCACCTGTGTGTTATTGGAGCCCAAATGAGAAGAAAATAATAGCAATGCTGTAACCTGCAATGTATATTCTAGGAAGCGATTAAGGAGGTATTGGGATGGGACTGTCTACTAGATAGGTCAAAGTTAACTACCCAGTAAACAATAATACTGAAGTCAAATGTTCCTGGTCAAAAAGCTTAGACATCACCGATATAAATTTTATAATTTAATTTTTTTAAAAGGAAAGGGGGAATTAAATGGTAACAATCACATATCACTTGCCTACCATGCACTTCTTGTTCAAAATTTTTAAGAAATCTGTGACGCTCGTAATTTTGTAATATTTTGTGACGTCACTGTCGGTTAATTCTTAGTTACACAATGTCTATTGACTAATAAAAATGCAATAAGCGTGTTATAGATCTGAACGCTGCGCACTGAGACCCTTCCCCTTGGATGATCCTGGGAGGCAGGGGAGGGGGGCTCTCAGTATGCAGACCGACGTATTAAAAAGTTGGAACTATATTTTGTCTCATATTTCGATAATAGGGAGGTCCTAGATATGTGATTATACCAAATAAATTTATCTACATCTCCCCTCCCACACCTTATCTACAGTCATGGTGGATCTTTAATATCGTCTCTGTCTTCAAAGTAGATTCCAGCTTGAATGATATTGTCTTTAGTATGGATCTGCATTGCAGTCTATCCTCAATTGTGTTTGATCTTTAATCTAGTCTGTTTTCAATTTCATTTGGGTCTTCAATGTAGTCTGTCTTAAATTTTGTTTGGGTCTTCAATGTAGACTGTCTTTAATTTCATTTGGGTCTTCAATGTAGTCCAGCTTCAATTCACTGTGGAATGTATCATGGATAAACCCTTGGTGGCAATGAGATAACTCCTTGACTTCCTGACAGTAGCTGACAGAATAAATGTGTGGTGAGCTCTCATAGCTGACAGAATCAACATGTGGCGAGCTCTCGTAGCTGACAGAATCAATGTGTGGTGAGCTCGGGCATAATATAAAATCAGTGCTAATACACTTCAACCATTAGTCTGCAAGCTCCAAAGGGACAGATTGGGACAGACAGAAAATATCATCAGAAAGTATGGGACCCTACTTGAACTGATCCTGGATAAGAGTGGATATTCATCCCACCTGCATTACATGGTACCTTCTATAGTCATCACACATGACAGAAGTTGTAGTGAAAAAATCTAGTGGTGGTGGTTGCAGACATCAGGACACTCATTGTTTACAACATTGCAGAAAAATATGCAACATTGCAGAAAATAATGCTGCAATAATCTACATAATTGGTCAGTCATTCGTATTAAACTCTGTGCTTGGGCTTTTGCTGGATGGTCATGTGTGAAAACTGTTAAAGAATTTTGCAGTGCCTTAACTACAATCATTAGCAGTCTTACAATGGAGAAAAAGGTTGTGATGAAGCAACTATGATGGCTGAGGTCGCACCATTGTCATGCAGGCACACTTAGTGACTCAATGAATGAGATCTGCAATTTTGAAGATTCTCGACTTGATTCTTAATTAGAAACTGGCTTCACGGCACGAGGGACATTCCCATAAGTGCTCCGCCCTCCGCTCCAGCAGCCATCCCAGTGTATGTAGACTCATAGTTCTGGTCAGGTGTTGATTGTGTGATCATCGGACTTTCCAAAAAATTTACTTTTCTTCCCCTCACCTCTGAATACTCCCATTTCTAACATTCTCTGTATGTGTACGCTCTCAAACTCATTGACATCATCTGCATCTTGAAATGAATTTATTACTGCCTTTATTAAATCTGTTTTATCTCTTCTCAGCAATGTGCCGTCTATCGCTGCATTGCCTGCCAATAAGTCGGCACTCTCGTTTTCTCTTACCCCAGCATGACCAGGGCAGTATATCCATGTAATGCTCTGGACAACTGAGTTGTTCAATAAGTCCCACCATTCTTTTCTTAGCATGAACTTTTCTATCTTGAGCAACATGCTTTGAGAGTCTGTGAGTATTACCGAGTGTGTTTATGTATCAGTTATCAACCAATTAATAGCTGCTGTAACTCCCTCTATCTCCATCCTCATGCTCGATGTGACAGTAGAATATGCTGAAGATTTCTCAACCAACTTCACACCGTTTCTGTAGGCAACAAAACCCCAACCGCTTTTATTTGTGTTTCTGCTAACGGAGCCATCTGTGTATACAATTATGTCTTGTGGTTTCAAGTGTAGTTGGGCAAGTTCGTGCACTGAATCCTGAGCCCTGACTGCCATCCATTTTTGACACGCTTTAACTAGTTGTATTATTACTTTAGTCAGTGATTTCTTCTCAGTATCTACCTCCACCCATTCACTGCCCTTTCCTATTTTTTCCAATTCACATACCGTTCGCAGTGTCTTCAGACTCTGCCATCCTTGATCTGCCATGCTTGATTTGTTTACCCTTTGACTCATCTAGATGATAGTGTAATGGGTGGTGGCTGTACTCTAATTTTGAAGAGGGTGTTATCCACCATCAATGGGTGGAATTACTGTTACAATCTATGTCCTGAAAAAATTAAGGGTAATAAACTAGCCAATGGACTGGCGAACATGGCAAGTGTTTGAAGGTACATCAATGGATTGATCTGACAAAGTTAATGCATTAAGGGACCTAGTCCAATCAGAAGATTTTGAAAAATGTGAACTGTGGTCGCTCTTAAGACTGTGTGAGATTTTTGTAAAAAATAAGAACAGCGGCAAAAGAGAAATAAAATAAAAATAACAGAGACTAGTTGCACAGCAACATAGAATAAGTCCCTGTTCCTTTGTTGCTGTTTATTTATTATAATATTTTTTACATTCAAACACTTAGCAGACAGAATTGATGCCTCTCAGGTGGATTTATAGAGGAATAGGGTGAACATCATGGAAAGAAAACAAAAATAAGGTTATAACAACACTTAGTATGTAGAAAGAATTATTTAAAGAAATATAGATCAAGCAAATAAAATATTTTGGACATAAAAAGACACAACATCTTGTTGAAGACCTTACTAGAGGGTAAAGTCAAAGGAAGGCGAGCAAGAGGTAGGCAAAGACACAAGTGGGAGAGTAACATCACGAGATGGACAGGTTAGTCAGCAGAGTGCACCATCAAGACAAGAGACAGGGAATGTTGGAGGTCTGTTGCAGCCAACCTTCATTGCAGAGACGTCACTTGATGATGATATTTAGTATTTTTAGTGTTTATGAGTACCAGTAACAACTAGTACATTATCCTTATTGTTATCATTCTGTAAAGAGATAGATAATAGTTATACAAGCAGACTGATAAATGAGCATTGAACTGCAACTATTAGCCACTACACTCAGATTTATTGAGATGGGAATCGCAGTAACTATGGACTTGTCAGGTACATTTTAAGATAATTCGCAGTCATAACATGCGTTCAATTTAGTCTGGATCTTCAATGTAGCAAATCTAGGCCTATGTCTGTGAATCTCAATGCCATTAATCTCTTGCTCATTTTATTGTTTATATTCTCTCTTTATTTGTATCCTGCAATAGCTCCACATTCCACGCTTCAATTAAGTTTTCCTCTTACCATATGTTTAACCTTTAGCACTCTGTGTTTACAATTGGGGTGAAGCATTTTGCCCGGAATTTGGCATATATTGATAGGTGAAGTCGAAATCTACCACCCGGTTCGCTAAATCCGAAACTGAACGAAAAAAATAAAGATCCAAAAATTGTGTAACTTTTTTTCAGAATCCGATGGCAACATTGGATATAAATTTTACAGTCAATTTTGTTTAAAATGGCGGGGAAGCCGATATGAAATGATTTTTTTCATGGAAATTTGAGGAATTTGTGGTCTTCTGCATCGTGCTGAAGCGACAAGACAATGAAGCATGTTTATTATGCTATTTGCTAATAGTATATTCAGTGAAATCAATGATTAAACAGCTTTTTTGTAAACACAGCTTGCTAAAGGTTAAGATCCATGTTTCCCATTTATGTACAATGATGCTAATGAATGGTCATTTAGGCCTCCTCAATAATCAAGTCACTAGATGGTACCATTCTCCTGGAATGGTTTTCCCACCACAATAATCATAATTAATAATAGATCAGATGTTCCTCCTTCGCAAGCGAAGATGTGCATGGCATGAAAAACAATAAATGCGATGGAAAAAAAAATTATAATAATAAATTGGTAATTGTCTAATTTGATTTGTGAGTTTGTAATGTCCGTTGAGTCCGATTCGTGCACGGTAAGTTCTATTGCAGTGCATGCAGGAGTGCTGAAGGTTCAGGGTAGGAGAATTTTCAGATTTGTCCTTCTGCTTCTTGCGCTTGTGGATTGCCCACAGTGTTCTTTCTTTTTCAAATTTTGTGATGCCAGCAGTGATCTGGGTGTGCCAGGCTGAGCGATCAAGTGCTGTAGTCTCCCAGGAGCTAGGATCAATGCTGCAGTGTTTGTGAGAGTTTTTTAGGCGATCATTGAAGCACTTTTTCTGCCCGCTGCTTGAACGTTTACCTTCGCACAGCTTCCCATAGAATAATCTCTTTGGAAAGCGCTTGTCTGGCAAACAGACGATGTGGCCAGTCCAGCGTAGCTGGGACCTAGTCAGCAGTGCATGGATGCTTTGCATACAGGAATTCTGAAGGATTTCCATGTCTGGTACTCGATTCTGCCAACGTACTCCCATTAAGGTTAAAGAGCTAAGCTGTCGAACGTGTCTCGCATAGACAGTCCAGCAAGACGCAGCATAAATCAGTGTTGGTAGAACCACTGCGCAGTACACGTCCAACTTAGTTGTCAGACTGAGACCATGCCTGATCCAGACGTTGGCATGAAGGCTCGCGAATGCTGCACTGGCACGAGCAATATGCAGGGCAACATCCTCATCAATTGTCGCAGTTTGTGATAGGGTGCTGCCGAGATATACAAACGTATTGGTAGTATTAAGTTTTTCTCCCTTTACTGTGCTCGCCGGTTCTGTGTAGGGGGAACCTGGCGCTGGTTGATACATTGCTTAAGTCTTTGCTGTGCTGATGGTGAGACCGAACGCATTAAAGGCCAAAGAAAAGAGGTCCATGCTGTCCTGCATGTCTTTCAGACTGGTAGCATTTAGTGCACAATCGTCAGCGAACAAGAGGTCGCAAACAATGTCCATCTTAGTTTTGGTCTTGGCCTTCAATCCACTAAGATTGAATAGTCCTCCATCTAAGGATAGATCTAGAATAATAGATCTAGTTTCAACTTTGCAATGAAATGAATGGACACCCACATAATAATTTGGCCTACAAATGGACAATATCAGTATCAATATAGATTGTAATGTATAAACAGTAATAACACTAACAGTAATAACAATTTCTACTAACAGCTCTTGGTTGATGGTTTCTCCTCTTACTCTACACTAAGAAGTAGATCTCATGACTATGATGTCGTATGATGATGATGAGTGACTATTTTAATATTTACCATGATCGGCATGATCATGGTTTGTCTTAAGCTGATCTTCAGGTCAAATTATTCATCTTTGTATATCAATAACATATCAAAAAAGCAATCAATTGTCAACAGGCATACTACACTACATAACTGGTGAGTACTTTATTTATTAATTTTATTATTTATTGATGACATGGATGATTGGATACTAGGCAATTTGCCTTGCGCTTGCCTACGACGGTACTCGTAATAGAAAAGAATGCAGTAACATTCAATTACCTCTAGTCATTTATTATCATTACATTTAAGGATTACCTTGAGTCCCGTGCCCATAACAATGACATCATATGTATCATCCATGGCTGATTTATTGGCCAACAAAGTCTACGAAGTAATGGATTGTCGATGAAGTTAATGGTTACACCCACTAATGCAGACGGCACCGGATTATCCTTCCTCTGTGCGCAATAATACATTAAAGAACACTAAATACCGAAACAAACCGAAAGCGTGACATTCTAATTAACATGCATGCGGTATAATAGTATTTAGAGAGAAGATGCTTGACAACCTAGCATTGCGGCATGGGAGAACTACGGTATAGAAAATAATTGACAGCACACGAAATATAAGGCTGTGGAAAGACACGCTAACTAACGCACGGATAGACAGAATTAGAAGTCAAGGCTATAGCAAATAGTCAATATCGAAGTTCCTGACATGAGAACATGATATTAGCTATAGTAACGTCTAGAATACAAACTAAACAACTATGTGGATACAACACATGCTAGAGAACGTGTTTATTTAACAGAAAGGAAAAAGGTGCCAATGATATTTCAAACATCTAACACGAAATCATCTAAACTTTAGACTAAAGTGATTTATAGGCCTATTGTGTTTGTGTTGTTCGTCCATCACACAAGTGATGATGCCCATTTGCTACATCCACTTTTGAAAATTCAATTTTAGTTATGTCCTTGATTATGAGTTCGTAGATGGCTAATGAGCCCTATTCGAGCTGTAAATGTCCTTGGACAGTTTGGACATGGAATGACGAGTGCGTACATTCCATGCTCCTAGAGTCAGTGGGAAAAGCTTTTCCCTTCGGGTGAATTTTCGTGAATGTGAAAATGACTTGCAGTGGGGATTTTGATTAAAGTGAGGAAGAGTTGTGCAAAGCGTCGCCCTCACTCTCTTGTCGGACCTCATTTGAAACCAGTGGCAAGACGAATCAAGACGACCTATAGTGATTCCAGAACGTACAAACGACAGTACGCTCACAAACATCTCCTTTCAATAAATCCCTCTCAAATAAGAGCAATCTTTAGATATTGGATATTCTAGATGAGGGCCAGTACTCCTGTGTATGAAAGAAAATTTCAATAACAGCTCTATATTGCACATGGAACAGCGTCGAATAAATGTCGGGGAGCACATTTTGTTCAGACTCACAGACCGATACCTTGTTATGGCCATGCCGTGGATAAGGTGAAATATGGACATGACTTTTAGTACTAGAAAGTTAGCCAAAAGCTCGGTAAAAATCTCTCCCTTGGCTTTTTTTCTATAAAAACAGGTCTTAAAATTTCCTGTCAAATGGTGAAATTTACAGAGGAGTACGGGCTTGTTGACTTTTTTTGTTTTAGGTAAAACCCTCTCCTAAAGGTAATCCTATCTACGGACCTGGTTATGACTCAGACAATGGACCCATTGGGATATGGTTTGGGCAGCAAGTTCTCGTCTTTGAGGACGAGCATCCCAAGTCAAATCTCGATACTCGCTGCCCATCATGGCCGTAAATATAGAATTTGGTCCAGAATTCCAAGAGCATAGTGGGCAATGGAATAGTCTTTTTACACACTATTTGTTTGCCGCCTGCGATGTACCTTAACCAAGATAGACGTAGTCGCCCCAAAATCATATCGACGGGCAATCGTTGGCCAACACAGTCATGCAGAACATTTGGCTCCAAATCCAACGGACAGAATGAGTAGTCCTACTGAACCGTCAACGGTAAAAAGTCGAAAAATAACCGTGAGTTTAGATGAACTGGAAGACCATCACGTGCGGACAAGGCGAGTGTGAGGGAAATGCACATGCTATGACCCAGAGTCGGGACGTGTTTGACAGCAATGTTCGCGAAAAGTACTCTTTCTCCTTGTGCGAAACAATTCGAATACAATTCGACGGACATCCGAGACCCGACACCGCCGTACGTAGATAATTGAGACAGTCTCATAAGGGAACAGTGGACACTGAGGTCGTCTTGACATTATGGCATTTTGAGACTGTCTTACGTTACTTTTCTTCGTATGGCTGTGTTGGGTAACTGGTGTCCATCGAATTAGATTTGTGTTGCTTGCGTTCTCAGACGACGGTTCACCGACTGCGAAGTATTTCATATGACGACAGATGCATATTTTTAACAAACAAAATACCAAGCTCGTCTCGTGACATACACCCACTCTGAATAGGAGTCTTCCTTTTAATACATTCAGAAGACGGTGAGTTGAAGCTGTCCATGAAAGATAGCTCTGGAGATACCAGTCCTACCGTACTTAGGAAGCAAGAACTCATCACATGGTTCTGTGCTAATTGTCGTAAGCGATATTGTTATGTTATGTTCCTCCAGGGTCATAGGCAGAAACTATAACTTTCCATTTCTGTCTTTGTGTTGCCAGGTCTTTCAATTCTTGCGTGTTGTTTAGGTTCATTGGCATGCCTTCTCTATTATTGGTTCTTCGTAGAGTTTCTCTAGGTCTCCCTCTTCTTCTTACTCCGGGTGGCACCCAATATAGTGACTGCTGGGGAATTCGTAGGCTGTTCATTCTGAGAACATGGCCGATGTAAGTCCAACGCCTTTGTCTAATTAAGGAAGATATATAAGTTTGTTTGCTTTCCTCTGTTATAGTAGTGATAGATTTAAAGTCACTCCACTTAACATTCAGAATGGTACGTCGGTATTTGTTTTCAAAGGAGTCTAGTCTCTTATCTGTGGCTTTTGTGGCTTTATTAGATATTAAAACTTCAAAATTCTGTATTTCCAGTATCTGGAGCGTTGTTGACTTTCTGTCACGATGTCAGACTAATATTTTCTCACGTTTTCGTCCACTATTTTTCTTGCCTTCTACCTTGCCTACTATCTTTTTTAAACATCACTGTCTCATAATGTATCTTTAAAAAAAAGAGTGCATCTTTTTTATTTTAAAAAGCAACCCGTCTCGAATTTTACCATTTGTTTGTCTTTCTAGCTGTACATAATACTCTCAACATTCTTTTATAGAACCACATCTCTTTTTTTGTTTTTATAATTTCCCACTATCCTGTTTATTTATTGCCCAGACTCGCATCAATGTAAACATGAACTGACCTCTCTTAATTCATGGGAATAGAGGCGTACGTCTTAGCTGCAATGTCTGCGGTTTTCGGCACGACACAGCCGAATTTCATAAGACATTTACCACAGAATACGGATGTATCGGATACAAGATAGAACCAGTGGAAGTTTGAGAATGAACACTGAAGAAGAACCAGGTATTTTGGGTCAATATAATCTATTACAAACTGTGGTGCCACAAACATGTAGCCCATGGTCGTTGATACTTCTCCGGTAAATTGGGGAGGGGGGAGAGATGGTGTTACTTAAAAACAGGATTATCCGCCCATTCTTGTGTGCAGTTCCTACATTTTCATGATATTTTTGTAACCGTTTTCAGAGAATCGTTGGAATGGGGAGGGATTTTCCCTCATACTTCCCCTTATCTACGTACTTGACCCAGCCTACTTTAGTAACTTCTTACGACATCGATTACAGTTCGGAATATAACTATCCTTGACTTTCTATTCGAGTTTCATCGATATTCGTTCACTCAGTACCCCCTCCTCTCCATCCCAGATGTTGATAGTACACAGCTGTGGTATGCCTGTATATTTATTAATCTCGGATCGTTGTGGAATGATGTCCAATGTAAGAAATGACAATACATTTCGTGATTTATTCACTAGGACTATATTAACAGACGTGAAAATAGGAATGGCTAAAATACTTTCAAGGACATGAAGAAAATATTGACATCTAAACAAATTAATAACAAATTAAAACTGAGAATTATAAAATGCTATATCTATTATATGTTTGGTCGCTGTAGCTCAGTTGGTAGTAAAATGGTTTCGTGTTCTGGTAATGCAAGGCTAAATTTCAGTTCAATTGGAAATATTTTTAAATCACCAATGGCTCCTAGTTTGACGTAGCCTAAAAAAATAGGTACCAGATCTTCTGGATAAGTAAAGGCGGAGGACATGATGTTGACCATCATTGTCGACCAGGTATGCCGGGTCAATGAAAAATACGAGCCTAGCACCATATTACCTAATACGCCTCAATTAAAGGAACAGTTTATTTTTTTTAAAACTATATTAAAGTATGATTCAGAAACATGGGCAATGAACAGACAACTAGAAGACAGAATTGATGCCTTTGAGATGTAGAAAAAACTCCAATATGTCGCTGAAATTGTTCGTCCTTGAGTCATTCAAATTTTGGCTGCACGTGGGTCGATTTTTCAGCAGGATAACGCTCGACTTCATGTGGCACAACTCACCACCCAGTTTCTCGCCGACAACAACGTACATACCATTCAGACATGAACACCATAGAACAATTATGGAATGGTCTCGACAGAATGGTCACCAACGAATCGTGGCTCCAGCCAATCTCCGGCAATTGTCTCTTGCACTGCGGGAAAAGTGGGCAGCTATCCCACAACAACCGATCCAACAGCTAACGGGTCCATGTCACGGAGATGTTCTTCGATTGAGACCATATACCTTACTGAAACGGATGCCTCAGACGCAAAGAATAAACGTCCAAACCAAATGCAAATGTAATGAACACATTTACAGTCTGAAATGATCTTCATGCCAAGGTTGGAACATTAATTCCGTAAATTAAAATTTGGCACACGTTTGAAATTGGTGTCTAATCATGTTGCGTTTATATTTGGAACAGTATAGTATGCATTAAGGAAGAGGATGTTAGAAAATTCGAAAATAAGTTTTCTGATCTAATGCGCAAGCTTTTCGTTGTAATTCGGTTAGCAATTTGATAAACAAGTTCCGTGATACGGGTATTGTACGTGATGCAAACTTATCTGGGCATGCTTCGATTTCTGAAAGAAATATGTGTGTGTCATGTGACGTATTCCTTCCGGAATGTTGTATTCCCAATGAACTCTCTGAACCTCTCGCTGTCTTGGGCGATCAAAATATGTATTAAAAACATGTTATCTAAAGAAATATGTATTACATTCAAAACACAATTCTCCAGAGGTCTAAATCATTACCATAGACCTATACATTGAGACCAATGGTGGACACTTCCAACATATGTTTTAGAAATAACTTCATTGTGCTAAGAGCCATTTCCTCAATATGCGATTGACATAGCAGTTTTGTTTTAATTAATGTTGTACAGTCAATGGCATCATTAATATATATATATATGATATAGGCTACCAACAATCTGCATGACTACAAAACGACATTTAATAAACAGTATTTTTATACCAACCCCGTGTTACCAATGTCAAACATGGCATTTGACAAAGACACTGTTCCGTGTATCAGTGCATTCATTCATTCATTTTCCTTTTGCGCTGAAGTTAGCGCATAGGGCAGAGGTCAGATCTATCCAATTCTGTCTGTTCAAAGCTATTCTGTGCAGTTCTTGAATAGTATGAATATTGATTGTTTAATTTTCTCTAAGTATTGTTCTTCTTGATGTTTCTTTTGGTCTACCTCTGGCTCTTTTGCTTGTATGTATCCATTCAAGGGAGCCGCGTTAGCGCAGTGGTTAGCGCACTGGCTTCGCATATGAGTGGTCCTGGGTTCATTCCCCAGCTGAGGCGGAAATGTTTTCAGATCGCAACGGCTCCCAGGTCGACCCAGCCTTAAATGGGTACCGGATTAATCCGGGAAGTAAAGACTGCGAGGGAGAGGAGATGGCTACCGCCCTCATTTGCAGAGCCTGTGAAATGTGAGATCGCTAACATCTCACACCCTTACGGCATTAATAAATGCTATGGGTTACTTATATATCCATTCAAGAGATTGATTGTGTATTCTATTGTTGGTGTATCAGTGCATCTACCTCTGGCTCTTTTGCTTGTATGAATCCATTCAAGAGATTGATTGTGTATTCTATTGTTGGTGTATCAATGCATCTACCTCTGGCTCTTTTGCTTGTATGTATCCATTCAAGAGATTGATTGTGTATTCTATTGTTGGTGTATCAGTGCATTACAAATGGAACATGTTATTTATTTTCTGAAAGTGGATTAGAACACTGTTTAACCATTCGGAGACTTGAACGATATTGTTACTGGTCTAGCAAACCGACAGTGCGGAGCTGAGAGCTCTCAAAAACGATCATCATACCATTAATATGCTACAAATGTCAAACGTGGACACTAACAACAAAACACAAAAGAAAACTTGTTACAGCAGAAATGACTTGTCTGCGTAGAAATATCGGAGTAACAATAAGTGACAGAATCAGAAATGTAAACATCAGAAGACGAACAAACACAATCACGGATTTCATTAGAAGATAGTAAGTGGTTTTCACATGCTTCCAGACTACCATCAGATAATGCCGCTAAAAAGTCGACGCTTTACAGGTATGATGGATACAAAACCAGAAGCAGACCATGCAAAAGACGGACTACATAAATAAAAGAGACAGGCGAAAACAAGCGTATGTGAAGCTTACTTAGTCCGTATCCATAGAATTATTCTACCCGTGACGCCGCAAGGCATAAAACGTTTAAGCTGAAAGGAAGAAAAACATTACAGTATGTAAAGTTAGATATTTGAGGAAAGCTATAAAAGAAGAAACCTACGGAGAAAGGAAAATAGGCCTCTCAGAAAAGTCAAGACTGGACCGAGAGACAGCAAATCAGGTAATTTGGCTACAACATGAGAATGGAATAAGCGCAATCCAGTCATTCGCGCATACAACAGCAGAATATCAAGATACCATGCACGAGGAAGGTCAAGAACTAAATGGGTAAAGATCAAGGTAGGTTCAACGGCAGCAACCTGCCGTCGGGGATGAAGATAACTCTTCATGTACTAAGATGCTGCAACTATTAGGTGGAGTGTCAAGTTCCTTCCCTTCCTTGTTGTCTTTACCTCCCCAAACTCATGCGTCAGGTACTCAATTACAGCTGAGTCGACTGGAGGAGTAGTCGTGTCAAGCGAGACAAAAACAACACGGATTTTTGTGTCTGGACGTGGTTTCAAACCTGGCACCCTGTAACCGGGTGATAGCAATCAAGCTCAATATAAAATAGGCTACCTCCCTCATGGGAGGATGGGTGGAGACTATTAAAAAAAAACCACTTGAAAATACACGGGCTGACCATGGGCAATGACAGACAGTTCCAACCTTTCCCCGTCGACGTTTTTCCGCACAGGTGGAAATCACAACTGTATGCATACATATCACTGCATAATTTTTTTGGTGAGATCTTGTTTTTGTTTCTTGAAAAAAGGTTATAAGGACCGAAGCATCTAATTATTTATTGTCTATACTATTTGTTTTTACTTAATACATTTTTTCCAGGTACATGTATATGTAACATCATCATCATCATCATCATGTGCCATACCGGCTGGCGTAGGTTGTCATGGCTCTCCACAGCTCTCTGTCCACAGTATTATGTATCAAAGTCATTGTTGTTTCCTTGCCGTGCCAGGTTGTCAAACTGTCTAATATTTTCTCACGTTGTCGCCCTCTGTCTCTGTTGCCTTCAATTTTGCCTGTTGTGACTATGTTCTCTAAAACCTGCCTGTCTCATGAAGTGGCCAAATAAAGAAGATTGCCTTTTTCTTATATTGTTGATTTAAGGTCCATTTCACATTTGACTCTTTCAACACCTCTACATTAGTTTTTCTGGCAGTCCATGGTATTCTCAGCATTCTTCTGTAGAACAACATCTCTGTTGCCTCTTCTTCTTCTGCGTTCAGCATGTGGTCATGCTATACCGTCAGACCTGTCGTCAAGACGAAGTCCACTGTCTTCTCCAGGTCAGAGCGGCTGCCCCATAGCTTTTGCCTCAAGTCTGTATCCTCTGGCCAGGTCTGCTGTCTCTGCTCTTTGTATGTTGGGCAGTCCTGAAGTATGTGTTCTGGAGTCTGGGTTCCGGATCCACATGGACATTCATCTGTGTATGAGATCCTTAATCGATAATGTTGCCTCTAATTTTCCACATTCCAGTTTGTTTATTGTCCAAGACTCGCACCCATATGTTAGTATAGGGGTTATATAGCACTGCAGAACTCTCTTTCTCACCTCGAATGACAAGGTCATATTACACAGTATATTTTTCATTTCCCTGAATGTTGTTTTTGCCTGTCCTATTCTGCATCTTATTACTGTTGAACTTCTTCCATCTGCTGTAATCATTGTAACTAAATATTTGAATTGGTGGACCTGTTTTAATACTATATCATTCACTTTGATCTTGCAAGGTGTGTTATTTTGTTTCTTTGAAATAACCATTACTTCTGTTTTCTTGATATTTAGGAAGCGGCCTTTCTCTTTACTTTCTGTGACTACTACATTAATTAAATCTTGAAGGTCTTCCTCACTTTTTGCAATCAGAACAGTGTCATCCGCATATCTCAAATTATTGTGATTATACATACCATAACTTAATATTGCGTTAAAAAGCCTACCTCTACACCCTGCCAACTGATCAATATTATGGTTGGATTCGTTTGATTGTTGAGGGTATTTACGGTAAACACTGAAAAAGTAATCCTACTAATAATTTACAACAGCTATATTCTTCTAGTTATAGGTTAGGCAATAAATACATAATTTACAGGAAATTGTATCCTGTAAAATAATTACTAAATTAACATAACATTTGTAATAAATGTTTATAATTAGCGCGAATAAATTATGTGCTGAATTTATAACGCAGCAACGTATTTTCATTTTCTTATTCATTTGGAAATAATCACCTTTATATAATTATTAGACCAATAATTTTTGCTGAAAGTTATTACGTGTTAAAATTTCTAAGATAACATTACTTAAGTGTGATATTATCTGTGTTATTCAAAGTAGTTCCTTAGCTGCGGTAGCAACAATATGGCGACTTTCAGTATTGACATGGAAACTAAACTTGACACCTTTTTGTCAGCCTTGTGACAAGAATAACTTAAAATGGACTGAATCCACGCTTCGGCTATATAAGTGGTAGGAATGTAGTCACGTTGTAATCGTAGGCATCGCATATGCCCTATTTATTATCAATTAGGTCTTAGGTCCTAATTCGAATATTTTATTTTTAATTTTTATTTTTTTGCGTTCTGTTTTTTTTCCCATATTTAATTATAATTATATTATTACAAAGTATTACTATTAGTCATTAGTGTTTATTTTATTTTTCCCGGTGTGGCACCGGGGATTCTTATGTAGCTCAGGGTGCAAAGAATATGACGACTGTCTTCTTTCCAGACATGTCGTAAAAGGCGACTAAGGAAGTTAGGGGATAGGCTGGCAGACTGTCACATGTGAAAAATCATAACAGTCATATCTCAGTTTCTTACTTATGTGTCTTCTATCAAATCATCCCCATGGCTGACAAAGAGATATAGGCTAGCGTACACTGCACCATTATCCTTATTTCTTCTTCTTCTTTCGTTCACTTGAAACATGTCTATATCTGTATTTCTGTCTCCTTAATAAAACTCACTATCTTTTGTAGTTCATACAGTGTCCCATAGAGCTTTGATTCCAGTGTTGTTTCCTCTGGCCAATATGTCTGCCTCAGCGTTTCATGCTCAGAACACTCTTGAAGTATATGTTTGGCACTCTGTGCTGCCTGTACACATGGCCGTGTTGCCAATCTTGAACTTTCTATACATGTGACTGCGGAGTCGCTCCTTATAATGTGGCAGACTTCAAGGGGACAGGGAATGCTAGATGTGCTATTACTGCAAACGGGTCAACAAATTTGACAAAAGAATGGTTATAATGAGATGGTTGGCCCAAAAATGTGTGATGTTCTCCTTGCTGGACGTAATAATCATTGGTAATCATCCAATGATGATTGGATGCTGGAATGCCTCTCTTTGGTGAATAAACTTATAAACATGAACCAATACTGCCAATAGGCCTAAATTCCCATTACACAACAATGCATTTGAGACAACCTTATGAGTCTGAGTGTCACCTCAGTTACAAAACTGAAAACAATTTGTGTTTTTGTCAAAAAAGTTATGGGCTCACATCGAATGGGATTATTTCATCATCACCATCTTCCTATTACTATTTGTATTTGATCCGACTGTTGATAACAGTCTGACTTTAGTCCCATTTATTATCAATCTTTTTTTCCAGTCTATCCTGTAATTAGCAATATTTTCAGTGGAAAGTGAAAGTAACATTTTAAAGGTGATATGTAGCCATAAATCGAAGGACATCCATATCATTGTGCATCTTCTTGAGCACTACCTGTATTATGGAATATGTTTATCAAGTTGCAAACAATATTACAACAAGAAACTGATGATCAGTGTAGTAGCTTGTCATGAAGATAGGCCATAGGTCAATCAATCAAGTGCTATGCTGAGTGGCGTAGGTCGTATGCGTATTGGTTGCATTAATTATTTAAATCCAACCAGGCAACATACTTAGGCAGATGTATTCAATTTTATACGAAAATTCTGACAAGTATCTCGATCAAATTCTTTGATCTACCTTAAAAAAATAAATTCTGTCCAAATGCTAAAAATATCCGTAGCAAATCAATTAACTTTGTAACCAATAGACTCCAATTCTCAGTGGTTTGTAAAATCATTTGAATTTTTTCAAATCGTTTGTAAAGCCATCCATTCATAGGGGATAGGAGGAACATAATTGTAGAGATGAAGCCTCATTCATATGGGATAGAAGGAGCATAATTGTTGAGATGAAGCCTCATTCATAGGGGATAGAAGGAACATAATTGTAGATATGAAGCATTCATATGGGATTGAAGGAACATAATTGTTGAGATGAAGCCTCATTCATATGGGATAGAAGGAACATAATTGTTGAGATGAAGCCTCATTCATAGGGGATAGGAGGAACATAATTGTTGAGATGAAGCCTCATTCATAGGGGATAGAAGGAACATAATTGTAGATATGAAGCCTCATTCATAGGGGATAGAAGGAACATAATTGTAGATATGAAGCATTCATATGGGATAGAAGGAACATAATTGTAGATATGAAGCATTCATATGGGATAGAAGGAACATAATTGTTGAGATGAAGCCTCATTCATAGGGGATAGGAGGAACATAATGGTAGAGATGAAGCCTCATTCATAGGGGATAGAAGGAACATAATTGTAGATATGAAGCATTCATATGGGATAGGAGGAACATAATTGTAGATATGAAGCCTCATTCATAGGGGATAGGAGGAACATAATTGTAGATATGACGCATTCATATGGGATAGAAGGAACATAATTGTAGATATGAAGCATTCATATGGGATAGAAGGAACATAATTGTTGAGATGAAGCCTCATTCATAGGGGATAGGAGGAACATAATGGTAGAGATGAAGCCTCATTCATAGGGGATAGAAGGAACATAATTGTAGATATGAAGCATTCATATGGGATAGGAGGAACATAATTGTAGATATGAAGCATTCATATGGGATAGAAGGAAGATAATTGTAGATATGAAGCCTCATTCATAGGGGATAGGAGGAACATAATTGTAGAGATGAAGCCTCATTCATAGGGGATAGAAGGAACATAATTGTAGATATGAAGCAATTATATGGGATAGGAGGAACATACTTGTAGATATGAAGCATTCATATGGGATAGGAGGAACATCATGGTAGAGATGAAGCCTCATTCATAGGGGATAGAAGGAACATAATTGTAGATATGAAGCATTCATATGGGATAGAAGGAACATAATTGTAGATATGAAGCATTCATATGGGATAGGAGGAACATAATGGTAGAGATGAAGCCTCATTCATAGGGGATAGAATGAACATAATTGTAGATATGAAGCATTCATATGGGATAGAAGGAACATAATTGTAGATATGAAGCATTCATAGGGGATAGAAGGAAGATAATTCTTGAGATGAAGCCTCATTCATAGGGGATAGTAGGAACATAATTGTTGAGATGAAGCCTCATTCATAGGGGATAGGAGGAACATAATTGTAGATATGAAGCCTCATTCATAGGGAATAGGAGGAACATAATTGTAGATATGAAGATTTCCATTCATAGGGGATAGGAGGAACATAATTGTAGAGATGAAGCCTCATTCATAGGGGATAGGAGGAACATAATTGTAGAGATGAAGCCTCATTCATAGGGGATAGGAGGAACATAATTGTAGAGATGAAGCCTCATTCATAGGGGATTGGAGGAACATAATTGTAGATATGAAGCATTCATAGGGGATAGGAGGAACATAATTGTAGATATGAAGCATTCATAGGGGATAGGAGGAACATAATTGTAGAGATGAAGCCTCATTCATAGGGGATAGGAGGAACATAATTGTAGAGATGAAGCCTCATTCATAGGGGATAGGAGGAACATAATTGTAGAGATGAAGCCTCATTCATAGGGGATTGGAGGAACATAATTGTAGAGATGAAGCATTCATAGGGGAAAGGAGGAACATAATTGTGTTGTTGTTTGTCCATCACAAGTGATGATGACCATTTGTTACATCCACTTTTGAAAATTCAATTTTAGTTATTTCCTTGATTATGAGTTCGTAGATGGCTAATGAGCCCTATTCAAGCTGTAAATGTCCTTGGACAGTTTGGACATGGAATAACGACTGTAGACGGATCTTGGTCTATCCGTGACTTTCTAGCTGCTCTCTGCTGTTGATCTGCTGCATTTCTCTTCTTTTCACAAGATGGTGCGCTCTTTTTTATTTTAGAATGCCATGTAGATCTATTTTGTGCAAGTTCTTCCCATGTATTGTCGTCTATGTCAAAGGCTTTCAGTGAGTCCTTTAACGGGTCCTTGTAGCGCTTCCTTTGGCCACCTTGAGATCGTATACCCTTCTCTAGCTCACCATAGAGAAGTTTCTTTGGCAGACGATGGTCTGGCATACGCACCAAATAACCTGCCCAACAAATCTGTGTCTGCATCAGGATCGTCTCAATGCTTGGGATACCAGCTCTATCAAGGACAGTGGTATCTGGAATCTTGTCATGCCATCTGATGTTCATAACTTTTCTGAGACAATTTGTATGAAAATGATTGAGTTTTTTCACATGATGTCTATACACAGTCCATGCTTTCATAGCGGATAGCGGATAGGAGGAACATAATTGTAGATATGAAGCCTCATTCATGGGGGATAGAAGGAACATAATTGTAGATATGAAGCATTCATATGGGATAGGAGGAACATAATTGTAGATATGAAGCCTCATTCATAGGGGATAGGAGGAACATAATTGTAGATATGAAGCATTCATATGGGATAGAAGGAACATAATTGTAGATATGAAGCCTCATTCATAGGGGATAGGAGGAACATAATTGTAGATATGAAGCATTCATATGGGATAGAAGGAACATAATTGTAGATATGAAGCATTCATATGGGATAGAAGGAACATAATTATTGAGATGAAGCCTCATTCATAGGGGATAGGAGGAACATAATGGTAGAGATGAAGCCTCATTCATAGGGGATAGAAGGAACATAATTGTAGATATGAAGCATTCATATGGGATAGGAGGAACATAATTGTAGATATGAAGCATTCATATGGGATAGAAGGAACATAATTGTAGATATGAAGCCTCATTCATAGGGGATAGGAGGAACATAATTGTAGATATGAAGATTTCCATTCATAGGGGATAGGAGGAACATAATTGTAGAGATGAAGCCTCATTCATAGGGGATAGAAGGAACATAATTGTAGATATGAAGCATTCATATGGGATAGGAGGAACATACTTGTAGATATGAAGCATTCATATGGGATAGGAGGAACATCATGGTAGAGATGAAGCATCATTCATAGGGGATAGAAGGAACATAATTGTAGATATGAAGCATTCATATGGGATAGAAGGAACATAATTGTAGATATGAAGCATTCATATGGGATAGAAGGAACATAATTGTAGATATGAAGCATTCATATGGGATAGAAGGAAGATAATTGTTGAGATGAAGCCTCATTCATAGGGGATAGGAGGAACATAATTGTTGAGATGAAGCCTCATTCATAGGGGATAGGAGGAACATAATTGTAGAGATGAAGCCTCATTCATAGGGGATAGGAGGAACATAATTGCAGATATGAAGATTTCCATTCATAGGGGATAGGAGGAATATAATTGTAGAGATGAAGCCTCATTCATAGGGGATAGGAGGAACATAATTGTAGAGATGAAGCCTCATTCATAGGGGATTGGAGGAACATAATTGTAGATATGAAGCATTCATAGGGGATAGGAGGAACATAATTGTAGATATGAAGCATTCATAGGGGATAGGAGGAACATAACTGTAGAGATGAAGCCTCATTCATAGGGGATAGGAGAAAGATAATTGTTGAGATGAAGCCTCAATCATAGGGGATTGGAGGAACATAATTGTAGAGATGAAGCCTCATTCATAGGGGATAGGAGGAACATAATTGTAGAGATGAAGCCTCATTCATAGGGGATTGGAGGAACATAATTGTAGAGATGAAGCATTCATAGGGGAAAGGAGGAACATAATTGTGTTGTTGTTTGTCCATCACAAGTGATGATGACCATTTGTTACATCCACTTTTGAAAATTCAATTTTAGTTATTTCCTTGATTATGAGTTCGTAGATGGCTAATGAGCCCTATTCAAGCTGTAAATGTCCGTGGACAGTTTGGACATGGAATAACGACTGTAGAAGGATCTTGGTCTATCCGTGACTTTCTAGCTGCTCTCTGCTGTTGATCTGCTGCATTTCTCTTCTTTTCACAAGATGATGCGCTTTTTTATTTTAGAATGCCATGTAGATCTATTTTGTGCAAGTTCTTCCCATGTATTGTGGTCTATGTCAAAGGCTTTCAGTGAGTCCTTTAACGGGTTCTTGTAGCGCTTCCTTTGGCCACTTTGAGATCGTATACCCTTCTCTAGCTCACCATAGAGAAGTATCCTTGGCAGACGATGGTCTGGCATACGCACCAAATGACCTGCCCAACAAATCTGTGTCTGCATCAGGATCGTCTCAATGCTTGGGATACCAGCTCTATCAAGGACAGTGGTATCTGGAATCTTGTCATGCCATCTGATGTTCATAACTTTTCTGAGACAATTTGTATGAAAATGATTGAGTTTTTTCACATGATGTCTATACACAGTCCATGCTTTCATAGCGGATAGCGGATAGGAGGAACATAATTGTAGATATGAAGCCTCATTCATAGGGGATAGAAGGAACATAATTGTAGATATGAAGCATTCATATGGGATAGGAGGAACATAATTGTAGATATGAAGCCTCATTCATAGGGGATAGGAGGAACATAATTGTAGATATGAAGCATTCATATGGGATAGAAGGAACATAATTGTAGATATGAAGCCTCATTCATAGGGGATAGGAGGAACATAATTGTAGATATGAAGCATTCATATGGGATAGAAGGAACATAATTGTAGATATGAAGCATTCATATGGGATAGAAGGAACATAATTATTGAGATGAAGCCTCATTCATAGGGGATAGGAGGAACATAATGGTAGAGATGAAGCCTCATTCATAGGGGATAGAAGGAACATAATTGTAGATATGAAGCATTCATATGGGATAGGAGGAACATAATTGTAGATATGAAGCATTCATATGGGATAGAAGGAACATAATTGTAGATATGAAGCCTCATTCATAGGGGATAGGAGGAACATAATTGTAGATATGAAGATTTCCATTCATAGGGGATAGGAGGAACATAATTGTAGAGATGAAGCCTCATTCATAGGGGATAGAAGGAACATAATTGTAGATATGAAGCATTCATATGGGATAGGAGGAACATACTTGTAGATATGAAGCATTCATATGGGATAGGAGGAACATCATGGTAGAGATGAAGCATCATTCATAGGGGATAGAAGGAACATAATTGTAGATATGAAGCATTCATATGGGATAGAAGGAACATAATTGTAGATATGAAGCATTCATATGGGATAGAAGGAACATAATTGTAGATATGAAGCATTCATATGGGATAGAAGGAAGATAATTGTTGAGATGAAGCCTCATTCATAGGGGATAGGAGGAACATAATTGTTGAGATGAAGCCTCATTCATAGGGGATAGGAGGAACATAATTGTAGAGATGAAGCCTCATTCATAGGGGATAGGAGGAACATAATTGCAGATATGAAGATTTCCATTCATAGGGGATAGGAGGAATATAATTGTAGAGATGAAGCCTCATTCATAGGGGATAGGAGGAACATAATTGTAGAGATGAAGCCTCATTCATAGGGGATTGGAGGAACATAATTGTAGATATGAAGCATTCATAGGGGATAGGAGGAACATAATTGTAGATATGAAGCATTCATAGGGGATAGGAGGAACATAACTGTAGAGATGAAGCCTCATTCATAGGGGATAGGAGAAAGATAATTGTTGAGATGAAGCCTCAATCATAGGGGATTGGAGGAACATAATTGTAGAGATGAAGCCTCATTCATAGGGGATAGGAGGAACATAATTGTAGAGATGAAGCCTCATTCATAGGGGATTGGAGGAACATAATTGTAGAGATGAAGCATTCATAGGGGAAAGGAGGAACATAATTGTGTTGTTGTTTGTCCATCACAAGTGATGATGACCATTTGTTACATCCACTTTTGAAAATTCAATTTTAGTTATTTCCTTGATTATGAGTTCGTAGATGGCTAATGAGCCCTATTCAAGCTGTAAATGTCCGTGGACAGTTTGGACATGGAATAACGACTGTAGAAGGATCTTGGTCTATCCGTGACTTTCTAGCTGCTCTCTGCTGTTGATCTGCTGCATTTCTCTTCTTTTCACAAGATGATGCGCTTTTTTATTTTAGAATGCCATGTAGATCTATTTTGTGCAAGTTCTTCCCATGTATTGTGGTCTATGTCAAAGGCTTTCAGTGAGTCCTTTAACGGGTTCTTGTAGCGCTTCCTTTGGCCACTTTGAGATCGTATACCCTTCTCTAGCTCACCATAGAGAAGTATCCTTGGCAGACGATGGTCTGGCATACGCACCAAATGACCTGCCCAACAAATCTGTGTCTGCATCAGGATCGTCTCAATGCTTGGGATACCAGCTCTATCAAGGACAGTGGTATCTGGAATCTTGTCATGCCATCTGATGTTCATAACTTTTCTGAGACAATTTGTATGAAAATGATTGAGTTTTTTCACATGATGTCTATACACAGTCCATGCTTTCATAGCGGATAGCGGATAGGAGGAACATAATTGTAGATATGAAGCCTCATTCATAGGGGATAGAAGGAACATAATTGTAGATATGAAGCATTCATATGGGATAGGAGGAACATAATTGTAGATATGAAGCCTCATTCATAGGGGATAGTAGGAACATAATTGTTGAGATGAAGC
Source organism: Meghimatium bilineatum (assembly GCA_034231615.1). NCBI lineage: Eukaryota > Metazoa > Mollusca > Gastropoda > Stylommatophora > Philomycidae > Meghimatium > Meghimatium bilineatum. The sequence goes on along the minus strand of CM067317.1, from coordinate 43,223,772 downwards.
CTCATTCATAGGGGATAGGAGGAACATAATTGTAGATATGAAGCCTCATTCATAGGGAATAGGAGGAACATAATTGTAGATATGAAGATTTCCATTCATAGGGGATAGGAGGAACATAATTGTAGAGATGAAGCCTCATTCATAGGGGATAGGAGGAACATAATTGTAGAGATGAAGCCTCATTCATAGGGGATAGGAGGAACATAATTGTAGAGATGAAGCCTCATTCATAGGGGATTGGAGGAACATAATTGTAGATATGAAGCATTCATAGGGGATTGGAGGAACATAATTGTAGAGATGGAGCATTCATAGGGGAAAGGAGGAACATAATTGTGTTGTTGTTTGTCCATCACAAGTGATGATGACCATTTGTTATATCCACTTTTGAAAATTCAATTTTAGTTATTTCCTTGATTATGAGTTCGTAGATGGCTAATGAGCCCTATTCAAGCTGTAAATGTCCTTGGACAGTTTGGACATGGAATAACGACTGTAGACGGATCTTGGTCTATCCGTGACTTTCTAGCTGCTCTCTGCTGTTGATCTGCTGCATTTCTCTTCTTTTCACAAGATGGTGCGCTCTTTTTTATTTTAGAATGCCATGTAGATCTATTTTGTGCAAGTTCTTCCCATGTATTGTGGTCTATGTCAAAGGCTTTCATTGAGTCCTTTAACGGGTCCTTGTAGCGCTTCCTTTGGCCACCTTGAGATCGTATACCCTTCTCTAGCTCACCATAGAGAAGTTTCTTTGGCAGACGATGGTCTGGCATATGCACCAAATAACCTGCCCAACAAATCTGTGTCTGCATCAGGATCGTCTAAATGCTTGGGATACCAGCTCTATCAAGGACAGTGGTATCTGGAATCTTGTCATGCCATCTGATGTTCATAACTTTTCTGAGACAATTTGTATGAAAATGATTGAGTTTTTTCACATGATGTCTATACACAGTCCATGCTTTCATAGCGGATAGCGGATAGGAGGAACATAATTGTAGATATGAAGCCTCATTCATGGGGGATAGAAAGAACATAATTGTAGATATGAAGCATTCATATGGGATAGGAGGAACATAATTGTAGATATGAAGCATTCATATGGGATAGAAGGAACATAATTGTAGATATGAAGCCTCATTCATAGGGGATAGGAGGAACATAATTGTAGATATGAAGCATTCATATGGGATAGAAGGAACATAATTGTAGATATGAAGCCTCATTCATAGGGGATAGGAGGAACATAATTGTAGATATGAAGCATTCATATGGGATAGAAGGAACATAATTATTGAGATGAAGCCTCATTCATAGGGGATAGGAGGAACATAATGGTAGAGATGAAGCCTCATTCATAGGGGATAGAAGGAACATAATTGTAGATATGAAGCATTCATATGGGATAGGAGGAACATAATTGTAGATATGAAGCATTCATATGGGATAGAAGGAACATAATTGTAGATATGAAGCCTCATTCATAGGGGATAGGAGGAACATAATTGTAGATATGAAGATTTCCATTCATAGGGGATAGGAGGAACATAATTGTAGAGATGAAGCCTCATTCATAGGGGATAGAAGGAACATAATTGTCGATATGAAGCATTCATATGGGATAGGAGGAACATACTTGTAGATATGAAGCATTCATATGGGATAGGAGGAACATCATGGTAGAGATGAAGCATCATTCATAAGGGATAGAAGGAACATAATTGTAGATATGAAGCATTCATATGGGATAGAAGGAACATAATTGTAGATATGAAGCATTCATATGGGATAGAAGGAACATAATTGTAGATATGAAGCATTCATATGGGATAGAAGGAAGATAATTGTTGAGATGAAGCCTCATTCATAGGGGATAGGAGGAACATAATTGTTGAGATGAAGCCTCATTCATAGGGGATAGGAGGAACATAATTGTAGAGATGAAGCCTCATTCATAGGGGATAGGATGAACATAATTGCAGATATGAAGATTTCCATTCATAGGGGATAGGAGGAATATAATTGTAGAGATGAATCCTCATTCATAGGGGATAGGAGGAATATAATTGTAGAGATGAAGCCTCATTCATAGGGGATAGGAGGAACATAATTGTAGAGATGAAGCCTCATTCATAGGGGATTGGAGGAACATAATTGTAGATATGAAGCATTCATAGGGGATAGGAGGAACATAATTGTAGATATGAAGCATTCATAGGGGATAGGAGGAACATAACTGTAGAGATGAAGCCTCATTCATAGGGGATAGGAGAAAGATAATTGTTGAGATGAAGCCTCAATCATAGGGGATTGGAGGAACATAATTGTAGAGATGAAGCCTCATTCATAGGGGATAGGAGGAACATAATTGTAGAGATGAAGCCTCATTCATAGGGGATTGGAGGAACATAATTGTAGAGATGAAGCATTCATAGGGGAAAGGAGGAACATAATTGTGTTGTTGTTTGTCCATCACAAGTGATGATGACCATTTGTTACATCCACTTTTGAAAATTCAATTTTAGTTATTTCCTTGATTATGAGTTCGTAGATGGCTAATGAGCCCTATTCAAGCTGTAAATGTCCTTGGACAGTTTGGACATGGAATAACGACTGTAGACGGATCTTGGTCTATCCGTGACTTTCTAGCTGCTCTCTGCTGTTGATCTGCTGCATTTCTCTTCTTTTCACAAGATGATGCGCTTTTTTATTTTAGAATGCCATGTAGATCTATTTTGTGCAAGTTCTTCCCATGTATTGTGGTCTATGTCAAAGGCTTTCAGTGAGTCCTTTAACGGGTTCTTGTAGCGCTTCCTTTGGCCACTTTGAGATCGTATACCCTTCTCTAGCTCACCATAGAGAAGTATCCTTGGCAGACGATGGTCTGGCATACGCACCAAATGACCTGCCCAACAAATCTGTGTCTGCATCAGGATCGTCTCAATGCTTGGGATACCAGCTCTATCAAGGACAGTGGTATCTGGAATCTTGTCATGCCATCTGATGTTCATAACTTTTCTGAGACAATTTGTATGAAAATGATTGAGTTTTTTCACATGATGTCTATACACAGTCCATGCTTTCATAGCGGATAGCGGATAGGAGGAACATAATTGTAGATATGAAGCCTCATTCATAGGGGATAGAAGGAACATAATTGTAGATATGAAGCATTCATATGGGATAGGAGGAACATAATTGTAGATATGAAGCCTCATTCATAGGGGATAGTAGGAACATAATTGTTGAGATGAAGCCTCATTCATAGGGGATAGGAGGAACATAATTGTAGATATGAAGCCTCATTCATAGGGAATAGGAGGAACATAATTGTAGATATGAAGATTTCCATTCATAGGGGATAGGAGGAACATAATTGTAGAGATGAAGCCTCATTCATAGGGGATAGGAGGAACATAATTGTAGAGATGAAGCCTCATTCATAGGGGATAGGAGGAACATAATTGTAGAGATGAAGCCTCATTCATAGGGGATTGGAGGAACATAATTGTAGATATGAAGCATTCATAGGGGATTGGAGGAACATAATTGTAGAGATGGAGCATTCATAGGGGAAAGGAGGAACATAATTGTGTTGTTGTTTGTCCATCACAAGTGATGATGACCATTTGTTACATCCACTTTTGAAAATTCAATTTTAGTTATTTCCTTGATTATGAGTTCGTAGATGGCTAATGAGCCCTATTCAAGCTGTAAATGTCCTTGGACAGTTTGGACATGGAATAACGACTGTAGACGGATCTTGGTCTATCCGTGACTTTCTAGCTGCTCTCTGCTGTTGATCTGCTGCATTTCTCTTCTTTTCACAAGATGGTGCGCTCTTTTTTATTTTAGAATGCCATGTAGATCTATTTTGTGCAAGTTCTTCCCATGTATTGTGGTCTATGTCAAAGGCTTTCAGTGAGTCCTTTAACGGGTCCTTGTAGCGTTTCCTTTGGCCACCTTGAGATCGTATACCCTTCTCTAGCTCACCATAGAGAAGTTTCTTTGGCAGACGATGGTCTGGCATACGCACCAAATAACCTGCCCAACAAATCTGTGTCTGCATCAGGATCGTCTCAATGCTTGGGATACCAGCTCTATCAAGGACAGTGGTATCTGGAATCTTGTCATGCCATCTGATGTTCATAACTTTTCTGAGACAATTTGTATGAAAATGATTGAGTTTTTTCACATGATGTCTATACACAGTCCATGCTTTCATAGTGGATAGCGGATAGGAGGAACATAATTGTAGATATGAAGCCTCATTCATGGGGGATAGAAGGAACATAATTGTAGATATGAAGCATTCATATGGGATAGGAGGAACATAATTGTAGATATGAAGCATTCATATGGGATAGAAGGAACATAATTGTAGATATGAAGCCTCATTCATAGGGGATAGGAGGAACATAATTGTAGATATGAAGCATTCATATGGGATAGAAGGAACATAATTGTAGATATGAAGCCTCATTCATAGGGGATAGGAGGAACATAATTGTAGATATGAAGCATTCATATGGGATAGAAGGAACATAATTGTAGATATGAAGCATTCATATGGGATAGAAGGAACATAATTATTGAGATGAAGCCTCATTCATAGGGGATAGGAGGAACATAATGGTAGAGATGAAGCCTCATTCATAGGGGATAGAAGGAACATAATTGTAGATATGAAGCATTCATATGGGATAGGAGGAACATAATTGTAGATATGAAGCATTCATATGGGATAGAAGGAACATAATTGTAGATATGAAGCCTCATTCATAGGGGATAGGAGGAACATAATTGTAGATATGAAGATTTCCATTCATAGGGGATAGGAGGAACATAATTGTAGAGATGAAGCCTCATTCATAGGGGATAGAAGGAACATAATTGTAGATATGAAGCATTCATATGGGATAGGAGGAACATAATTGTAGATATGAAGCATTCATATGGGATAGAAGGAACATAATTGTAGATATGAAGCCTCATTCATAGGGGATAGGAGGAACATAATTGTAGATATGAAGATTTCCATTCATAGGGGATAGGAGGAACATAATTGTAGAGATGAAGCCTCATTCATAGGGGATAGAAGGAACATAATTGTAGATATGAAGCATTCATATGGGATAGGAGGAACATACTTGTAGATATGAAGCATTCATATGGGATAGGAGTAACATCATGGTAGAGATGAAGCATCATTCATAGGGGATAGAAGGAACATAATTGTAGATATGAAGCATTCATATGGGATAGAAGGAACATAATTGTAGATATGAAGCATTCATATGGGATAGAAGGAACATAATTGTAGATATGAAGCATTCATATGGGATAGAAGGAAGATAATTGTTGAGATGAAGCCTCATTCATAGGGGATAGGAGGAACATAATTGTTGAGATGAAGCCTCATTCATAGGGGATAGGAGGAACATAATTGTAGAGATGAAGCCTCATTCATAGGGGATAGGAGGAACATAATTGCAGATATGAAGATTTCCATTCATAGGGGATAGGAGGAACATAATTGTAGAGATGAAGCCTCATTCATAGGGGATAGGAGGAACATAATTGTAGAGATGAAGCCTCATTCATAGGGGATAGGAGGAACATAATTGTAGAGATGAAGCCTCATTCATAGGGGATTGGAGGAACATAATTGTAGATATGAAGCATTCATAGGGGATAGGAGGAACATAATTGTAGATATGAAGCATTCATAGGGGATAGGAGGAACATAACTGTAGAGATGAAGCCTCATTCATAGGGGATAGGAGAAAGATAATTGTTGAGATGAAGCCTCAATCATAGGGGATTGGAGGAACATAATTGTAGAGATGAAGCCTCATTCATAGGGGATAGGAGGAACATAATTGTAGAGATGAAGCCTCATTCATAGGGGATTGGAGGAACATAATTGTAGAGATGAAGCATTCATAGGGGAAAGGAGGAACATAATTGTGTTGTTGTTTGTCCATCACAAGTGATGATGACCATTTGTTACATCCACTTTTGAAAATTCAATTTTAGTTATTTCCTTGATTATGAGTTCGTAGATGGCTAATGAGCCCTATTCAAGCTGTAAATGTCCTTGGACAGTTTGGACATGGAATAACGACTGTAGACGGATCTTGGTCTATCCGTGACTTTCTAGCTGCTCTCCGCTGTTGATCTGCTGCATTTCTCTTCTTTTCACAAGATGATGCGCTTTTTTATTTTAGAATGCCATGTAGATCTATTTTGTGCAAGTTCTTCCCATGTATTGTGGTCTATGTCAAAGGCTTTCAGTGAGTCCTTTAACGGGTTCTTGTAGCGCTTCCTTTGGCCACCTTGAGATCGTATACCCTTCTCTAGCTCTCCATAGAGAAATATCCTTGGCAGACGATGGTCTGGCATACGCACCAAATGACCTGCCCAACAAATCTGTGTCTGCATCAGAATCATCTCAATGCTTGGGATACCAGCTCTATCAAGGACAGTGGTATCTGGAATCTTGTCTTGCCATCTGATGTTCATAACTTTTCTGAGACAATTTGTATGAAAATGATTGAGTTTTTTCACATGATGTCTATACACAGTCCATGCTTTCATTGCGGATAGCGGTTAGGAGGAACATAATTGTAGATATGAAGCCTCATTCATAGGGGATAGAAGGAACATAATTGTAGATATGAAGCATTCATATGGGATAGAAGGAACATAATTGTAGATATGAAGCATTCATAGGGGATAGAAGGAACATAATTGTAGATATGAAGCCTCATTCATAGGGGATAGGAGGAACATAATTGTAGATATGAAGCATTCATATGGGATAGAAGGAACATAATTGTAGATATGAAGCATTCATATGGGATAGAAGGAACATAATTGTTGAGATGAAGCCTCATTCATAGGGGATAGGAGGAACATAATGGTAGAGATGAAGCCTCATTCATAGGGGATAGAAGGAACATAATTGTAGATATGAAGCCTTCATATGGGATAGGAGGAACATAATTGTAGATATGAAGCATTCATATGGGATAGAAGGAACATAATTGTAGATATGAAGCCTCATTCATAGGGGATAGGAGGAACATAATTGTAGATATGAAGATTTCCATTCATAGGGGATAGAAGGAACAAAATTGTAGATATGAAGCATTCATATGGGATAGGAGGAACATACTTGTAGATATGAAGCATTCATATGGGATAGGAGGAACATCATGGTAGAGATGAAGCCTCATTCATAGGGGATAGAAGGAACATAATTGTAGATATGAAGCATTCATATGGGATAGAAGGAAGATAATTGTTGAGATGAAGCCTCATTCATAGGGGATAGGAGGAACATAATTGTTGAGATGAAGCCTCATTCATAGGGGATAGGAGGAATATAATTGTAGATATGAAGCCTCATTCATAGTTAGTGGATAGGAGGAATATAATTGTAGATATGAAGCCTCATTCATAGGGGATAGGAGGAACATAATTGTAGATATGAAGCCTCATTCATAGGGGATAGGAGGAATATAATTGTAGAGATGAAGCCTCATTCATAGGGGATAGGAGGAATATAATTGTAGAGATGAAGCTTTCATAGGGGATAGGAGGAATATAATTGTAGAGATGAAGCTTTCATAGGGGATAGGAGGAATATAATTGTAGATATGAAGCCTCATTCATAGGGGATAGGAGGAATATAATTGTAGAGATGAAGCTTTCATAGGGGATAGGAGGAATATAATTGTAGATATGAAGCCTCATTCATACGGGATAGGAGGAATATAATTGTAGATATGAAGCCTCATTCATAGGGGATAGGAGGAATATAATTGTAGATATGAAGCTTTCATAGGGGATAGGAGGAATATAATTGTAGATGTAAAGCCTCATTCATAGGGGATAGGAGGAATATAATTGTAGAGATGAAGCCTCATTCATATGGGATAGGAGGAATATAATTGTAGATATGAAGCATTCATAGGGGATAGGAGGAATATAATTGTAGATTTGAAGCCTCATTCATAGGGGATAGGAGGAATATAATTGTAGAGATGAAGCCTCATTCATAGGGGATAGGAGGAATATAATTGTAGAGATGAAGCCTCATTCATAGGGGATAGGAGGAACATAATTGTAGAGATGAAGCCTCATTCATAGGGGATAGGAGAAACATAATTGTAGAGATGAAGCCTCATTAATAGGGGATTGGAGGAACATAATTGTAGAGATGAAGCCTCATTCATAGGGGATAGGAGGAACATAATTGTAGAGATGAAGCCTCATTCATAGGGGATAGGAGGAATATAATTGTAGATATGAAGCTTTCATAGGGGATAGGAGGAATATAATTGTAGAGATGAAGCCTCATTCATAGGGGATAGGAGGAATATAATTGTAGAGATGAAGCCTCATTCATAGGGGATAGGAGGAACATAATTGTAGAGATGAAGCCTCATTCATAGGGGATAGGAGGAATATAATTGTAGAGATGAAGCCTCATTCATAGGGGATAGGAGGAATATAATTGTAGAGATGAAGCCTCATTCATAGGGGATAGGAGGAACATAATTGTAGATATGAAGCCTCATTCATAGGGGATAGGAGGAACATAATTGTAGATATGAAGCCTCATTCATAGGGGATAGGAGGAATATAATTGTAGATATGAAGCCTCATTCATAGGGGATAGGAGGAATATAATTGTAGATATGAAGCCTCATTCATAGGGGATAGGAGGAATATAATTGTAGATATGAAGCCTCATTCATAGGGGATAGGAGGAATATAATTGTAGAGATGAAGCCTCATTCATAGGGGATAGGAGGAATATAATTGTAGAGATGAAGCCTTATTCATAGGGGATAGGAGGAACATAATTGTAGATATGAAGCCTCATTCATAGGGGATAGGAGGAACATCCTTAGTCTCCTAAAAAATAGGAATCTCCTTAGTCACCTCATACGACATGCATAACGACACAGTATTACTATTATTTGATCCATTTCAGATCCTTACATCACATGGATGAAAAAAATATTGAACACCTAAGCAAGAATTTAAGAATTTGCAATACTTAAGGACAATGTTTCCTATAATTTTCTTCTCTCGTGAGCAAATCTGAAGATTTCTGATCAGTGATTATTTCTGTGTGAAAGTTTCTGCGACCACAAAAAAAAAGATAATTTGCCTGTTCTCATGTCAGCAGGTGATATATTTTGTGAGAGCTACCTTCTCATTATGTGCATAGCTACTCACCTGTGCATATTAGAGGAAATAGAGATATTTTCTAATTATGTGCATATTAGAAGCGAGGTACCTTCTAATTATGTGCATGAGCACTCACCTACGAACATTAGAGGAAATATTACTTAAGAAAGAGTTTATACTCTTAGTAATGAGACAGGCACCTGTATTCTGTGAGTTGAGAATGGACAAGAGAAACTCTGACATTGTTTAGCAAGTACTTTTTAAATATGGGCACTGCAAACGATAATGCATATAGGATGCAATTGGGAGGATTCGGTATAAAGTGTAGCATGAGTAATACTAATAGTACTTACGTAAAACGCAAGGTCAATCAGCTTCACAATGAACGCACAGACTATCTGACTAATTGATACTGGTGTGAAAAAAATACTGATAATAGTATACAAGACAGGTTTCAACATTTCAACCATAAGGTCCCTTTCAAGAAAATGCAAGACAAACAGTGAGCACACAGTAAAATTAAAGGTAGTATCACAAATGCATTAGACGGCAGACATTTAACAGCAGAGACATCCAAGTTAATGATGTGTTTACACAAGAGTTGTCATAGAGACAAGCATAAGTACAGCCACTTGTGACACTAGTCCCGCAGAAGACGGATGTGTCGGGTTATTGGCGCAATTAAAACGGCGACACAATGCATTTCCATTCTGTGGGCTACATCCTGCTGGAAATCTTGTAGGACCATTGTTCTGCTACAAAAGAGTCCAGCAGGAGTTTGAGAATGAACGCTGAAGAAGAAGAAGAAGAAGTTAACACTAGTAGGACTGGAGATTTGACAAAAAGAATGAGGACTGTGTTTAGCCAGTGAGTTGGAATGAGAATGCCTTTGCATTGCTCATATGCATTCTCTGAGTTAGCACATAGCCAAGTCATCAAAAAGCACCTCCATGTGGTGCATTCTGGTGATAGGTGTAAAATACATGGGTGTAATACCAGGGCCTGAAAGGAAAACAAAGAATAGGACAACTGCTACATGCTATGCATGTTGTAAAGAGATAAATAAGGAGGTTTTTGAGTGGGGTTGACCATCTCATACCATAGAGGGTCAAAGTGGCTCAGAATCCATGGTTAATTAAGATATGTTAGGTTGAAAGGACATCTGCACAGCTAAGATGTAAACCATGACACAGTGTATTCCATACTCTGGATTTCATCATGTTAATCTACAGAAGTTTGAGACAGTGGTGTACAGAGGGTGGTGTGGCCGCACCGGGCATCAAGGCTTGAGGAGCATCAAAATGCCCATCAAAATAATGAAAACTTTGAAATTTGGTTTAAGTGCCTTTGCTGTGCCAAAGTTGATGGCCAGCACCGTTAAAAAAATCACATCTTTTTCTTGTTAAGCACAATTATTTGGCGATTAGGTAATAGCACATTTTTGGCACATTATTATGAAACATCTTAAAATTAAAATTAATTATTAAGTAGAAGTAGTTTCTCTCGAAAGAAGACCCTCCCACAATTTACTTCAAAATTCTATTTTAGCTTGTAAGAAAAAAAGAAAAAAATATGTTTCAGTTTCGATCGAGTGGTCAAAATATTAAGTCGTTCACTTAGCACCGTAAAAGTCTTTGAGTTTGATCCTTTGAACAGTCTTTGAGTTCGATGACACATCAACAGTTTATTTCTCTTAAAAATGGTTTTTTAAATAGTGCGTTCATAAATAGTTGTCCACCGATATTGTCTATTTTCTCCATAATTACTGAGCTTCATATTTTGCATAAGTACATTATTTCATAACTACGTTACAGATTTATAATTTATTATTGTCTGGATTGAACGGATTTATCGCAGCAGTCGCTACAAATGTCGTTTTTAAGGTTGCAATATTTTTCGATTGATAGTCGTAAAAATAGATGGATTTACATTACTAATTACCATATTTTTTGTCAATGAGAAGAGTGTCTTATTTATTATTTATGTGTAATATATCATTGGAAAGGGGAATTGATACAGAATATGAATATATAAGTACATAGATGATATTTAATTACTTCACAAGATTAGAGTTAGTAAAACACAAAACAAGAAAATGTTAATTTATTAGTATAAATATTGTGACTTACCCAAATGTATCCATACTTGTCATTGATGATATCCATTTTTCAAGAATGTTTACACAAGTATATCAAATTCTCTTCATTATGCATTTTATTTGATGAATTTTTATCAATAAATGTTAAAGTTATGTACATTTTTCTGATAGACACCAGAAGCAATAAAAATATGAAAATATTTAGGGGTAGAAAAATTTCCCTACAAGTGTTTTTCATTGTATCACTTGACATACTAATATTGATAAATAGTGTATGTGTAATATATCATTGGAAAGGGGAATGGATACAGAATATGAATATATAAGTACATTGATCATATATGATTACTTCACAAGGTTAGAGTTAGTAAGACACAAAACAAGAAAATGAAAATGTTAATTTATTAGTATAAATATTTTGACTTACCCAAATGTATCCATACTTGTTATTGATGATATCAATTTTTCAAGAATATTCACACAAATATATCCAATTCTCTTCATTATAGTTTATTTGATGAATTTATATCAATAAATGTTAAAGTTATGTACATTTTTCTGAATGACACCAGAAGCAATAACAATAGGAAAATATTTACAGTCAGAGCTTTATTATTTACAAGTTTTTATTTGTTACAAATGAGCTCATCTTGTGTGGTATTCCCTAAAGCATGATTTAGCTCACAGATGTGGCTCATGTGAGTATCCTATGCAGTAGTAGCTACTTCGCTTTTGTATTTGCTTAGTAGCACAGTGAGCACATTGTCTGTCTTTTCCACCGAAGTCAATGAGATGGACGGTCCCCTAATACTTCTCAAGCTCTGTATTTACTGGCTTTCTTCCTGGCTCGGACAATAAAGCAGCATCAATGTTATTAGGTGCCTCTAATTCAAATAAACTACAGAGTTCCTCTATCATTATGTCATTGAAGTTTGAAAAGGGCATAGGCTTCTTGGTGTGAGGGCGGCTCAGCGTGTATCAAATGGAGGCGTTGAGTTGCATATCTTCAACACCCACATAAAAAACTTTTTTCACCACTTTACTGTTTTTCTTGTGTGGTTTCCATAATATGAAATCATCTGATCCACTCTATCACATCCATTCATTGACATATTGTAATTATGAATGGGTAATGGTTTCCGGACTTCACTCCTACCCTCAATTCTAATTTCACATGTTGCGCTTCCACATGTTGTTACCAGTTGGCAAGGTTTTTTGGATTTTTTATCTCTCCAGCTGACACACATATCTTGATCTTCATCATTTATGAACCATTTTGGTTGATTGACAGCTATTTTCTTATTTTTTATTTCTGGTGGAAACCCTCATCTGTTCACATTGAGAGTTCCAGTATAATGGTGATTTCTCTGCCACAGAAACTGGACAAGAGGAAAGGAAGAATAATACCTGTCAGCAAACAAATGGTGATGTCCTGTGATGCCTTCTAGTAATTTGTCAAAGATTTTGACAGCTTGGGTAGACTTTGTGTCAGTTTCCAGCCTGTATGTTGTGTCCGCACCAAAATATACCAGCAGGTTGAAAACATATCCGGTGATGGAGTTGCAGAGTCCGTATGACTTTATATGGTATTTGTTTGACTTGCTTGCATTATATTGCTTGTGCCTAAATCTTCCCTTGTGACCTATAACCATCTCATCTTTACATATGTTTTCAGAAGAATAGAATGCATTCTGAAAGCTCGCAACTAATTCATTTATGAACGGCAGTATTTTACATTTACCCTGTGCATCAGCTCTAGCCGCATGAAGCATTGATTGGTAAATCAATAAGAATTTGGTCCTGTTGAAAATTTATCCAAACCAGGGGCTTCTTCTGTGTGTTTTTGTGGACTACAAATCCTTTATAGAATGTTTGGGGTCCAAACCCATGTTTATCAGGATGGCAAGAAACTTCATAAAAATATTTCGGTCGAGCGGAATCCATTTCAAATAAGTAGAATATTTCCTTCGAGGTGTATTCATTTTCAATTTCTGCTGGGCATAAGAATTTACATTGGCTATTAGATTGTCAATCATTGGTTCTGTCATCAAGGATAGTAAATACTGGAGAGGTGAGGCATTGTCAGGAAGGCCAAGTTTGCTGCCAGAATGTATCTGTCTGAAGTGAGACACTCCTATACTCTCTCCTTCTAGGGCTTCACGCCACACAGCATCAGTCCTAGGCCTACCTTGTTGATTTGTGGAAGTTTGATGCATAGGCCTACTTGTAGCATTAGTAGGCCTAGAAGTACCAGCTAAATCCTCTGAATCAGTAAATTCATCACTACTGTTAGATGTTTCTTCAGAGGAACATTCCTTGATCTGATGCAAGCAGTTGCTAAATTTTTTATAAAACCTATACCAGTTTGTTTTGGTTTCTTACTTTTCGGCAAGTCAACTCTAGGCCTATAATCACTATCGGAATCGTCATTATCCGATTCACTAATTAGCAAGCTCTGAAACATAACTATAGCTTGTTCTGCACTGTATCTAGAAGAAGTGGGCGTTGCCATTTTTTTCAGAATTTCAGAAATAACAAACACAGTGTATGGCAGTCAAAGAAATGGTTTCTTTTACAGCCATGCAAGTCGTCTTCAGTTTTCTAAAGGAAGTGAATTTTCCCGGATGTTCAGAGGTTAACATAAAAACTTGAACTGGGCAAAATGAAAAATAACTGATCAATATATGATCGATCTAAAATCGAAGTCGTTAAAGTGGCGAAAGGTCCTGTAGACCCAATATATAGAGCTGATATATCGTGGATCGGTCTCCAATGAGTTAAATAACCAGAGTAAATTATTAGTATTTCTTTCTTCTGTGATTTAACTATATTTCTGTTTCAATAACTGAAGTAAAATGTCATTAGTATGTCATTCTTCTAAGATTTTCTATATTCCTGCTTAAATAACTAAAGTAAAATGTCATTAGTATATCATTCTCCTGAGAAATATCTTTATTCCTGCATAAATAACCAAAGTAAAATGACATTAGTATTTCATTCTTCTGGGATTAGTCTATATTCCTTTTGTATTAACTAAAATAAAATGTCATTAGTATTTCATTTATCTATATTCTTGTTTAAATAACCAAAGTAAAATGCCATTTGTATTTCATTCTTCTGTGATTAATCTATATTCGTTATTAACTAAAGTAAAATGTCATTAGTATTTAATTTATCTATATTCCTGCTTAAATAACCAAATTAAAATGTCATTAGTATTTCATTCTTCTGGTATTAGTCTATATTCCTGGTTAAATAGTTAAAGTAAAAAGTCATTAGTATTTCATTCTTCTGGGATTTATTTATATTTCTGGTTAAATAATCAAAGTAAAATGTCATTAGTATTTCATTCCTCTGAGGTTTATCTATATTTCTGCTTAAATAACTCAAGCAAAATATCATTAGTATTTCATTCTCTTGAGATTTATCTATATTCCTGGTCAAATAACTCAAGTAAAATGTCATTAATATTTTCATTCTTCTGTCTATATTATTGCTTAAATACTTAAAGTATAATATCATTAGTATTTCATTCTTCTATCTATATTCCTGCGTACATAACAAAAGTATAATATCTTTAATATTTTATACTTTGAGATTTATCTATATCCCTGTTTAAAGAATTCTTGAGACTAACGGGAATGGAACCAGTCCGTTCAACGGCACCAAATCGCCTAGCAACTATAGCACACACGTTCTTCCGTACTTGACTAACCGCATCTCCAAAAAAAGATGCGATTTTGTCAAGACATTCAAAGTGTGCACTCAAAGTCACCCGAACGGACCAATCGAGACAAGGACTATTACAACAACAACAAACATCCTGTACAGGTGTTGAAATATCCTCAGTAACAACTAACATATAACATTTAATATCCGTATTAGTTATACAAGGGCCGATAGGTCTTCTTGTAAACATGAATAACATATATAGACAGTACAATTTTGCTTCAAATAATTGCTTATACAAGTACATTTTTTTGTTTAAGTAGGAAGCCAGTGAGACAATTTAAAAATAAAATTCTTGAGACTAACGGGAATTGAACCAGTCCGTTCAATGGCACCAAATAGCCTAGCAACTATTGCACACGCGTTCTTCCTCTGGCTTCCTACTTAAACCAAAAAATTTACTTGTATAAGCAATTATTTGAAAGCTGCTTAGTCTCTCCTGGTGCATATCAGTTGTCCATGTTTCATGTGCCAACAGCTACAAAAATACTGATACAGG
This sequence comes from Meghimatium bilineatum, assembly GCA_034231615.1. Taxonomy (NCBI): domain Eukaryota; kingdom Metazoa; phylum Mollusca; class Gastropoda; order Stylommatophora; family Philomycidae; genus Meghimatium; species Meghimatium bilineatum. The sequence goes on along the minus strand of CM067317.1, from coordinate 43,208,239 downwards.
TCACTAGTTGAACAATCCTCGTGTTAATTCATGTACTGTTGGTAATGAGGCTCGTGTTCAGGTCATATAATTTATTTTCTCTCATTTATCTCATACAGAAAACATTACGTTTATGTGACTCACTGTCCCAGTGGACCAACTCTGGACTGTCCATTTGTTATAGACTCCTCAGGATTGTTTTCCGACGGGAAGGTTTCAGTGGGCACTACATTTGTGACAGTTTACCTGCGACTGAGGTATTGTCAAATTCACACATTTTAATTATGTATTTGAGTTTTCTCATTGTTTTATTCTAGATAAATATTATATATGTTACAGACTTAGAGATTTTTCTGTCAGAAAGATGTGCCAGAAAGTCATGTTATTGCTAGAGAGCAAGATTTTAAACTGTAGTAGATGGTTATATTTTAAATTTTAACACAGTGCTAGATTATTAAACTTTCACAGGGTGCTAGGTTTCAGACTTTAGCAGGGTGCTACATTTCAGAATTTTTAGCAGGGTGCTACATTTCATACTTTTTAGCAAGGTACAACATTTCAGATGTTAGCAAGGTGCTATGTTTCAGACTTTAACAGGGTGCTACATTTCAGACTTTAGCATGTGCTACATTTCAGACTTTTTAGCAGGTTGCAACAATTCAGACTTTTTAGCAGGGTGCAACAATTCAGATTTTAGCAAGGTGCTATGTTTCAGACTTTAGCAGGGTGCTACATTTCAGACCTAAGCATGGTGCTACATTTCAGACTAAAGCAGGGTGCAACAATTCAGACCTAAGCAGGGTGCTAGGTATCCGACTTTAGCGGTGTTCTAGGTTTTAATTGTATGTGTAGTTTATTTTTGCCCAATAATATTGATTAAAAAGTTCTCTTACCATCGATTCTTTTCGAATATACAATATATGTGCACATTTCATACTCATGATTTTCTGATGACCAAAATTCTCATTATCAAATTTCTGATTAGCAAATTTCTGATGACCAAAATTCAGATGACTAAATTTCTTATTTATTTTTATTCTATTTTAGGCTGCAGAACCTCCTATTGCCAATTTTGATGTAGATTTCAACTTCTATGATCGACATGTGTTGCCAGCTCTTACAAATCTTGTACCATGTTTCCAATCATCAAATGTATGTGTTTCATTATTTATTGTCCACTTGTATTCTTGTTGTAAATGTGTTTACTCTTAATATACACATGCTAAAACTCAATCTATATGTGCTGCTTCTTCTTGTCTGAAAGTTTACTATTTACAGCCACTTGAAGTGGTAAACACAGGACAACTGAAAGTCATTTTCTGGTGGCTTTTAGTAAAAAATTGAAGCCACTTCTTGTGGCATTTAGTAAAACTGAATGTGAGTGGAAATTACTAAAAAATATGAATACCCAGACAACACTGTATGTTTTACAAACTATACTACTGTATACTACTGTACCAAGGGTTACTAAACTATTCTACTGTACCAAGGGCTACTAAAGTATTCTACTGTACCAAGGGCTACTAAAATATTCTACTGTACCAAGGGCTACTAAACTATTCTACTGTACCAAGGGCTACTAAACTATTCTACTGTACCAAGGGCTACTAAACTATTCTACTGTACCAAGGGCTACTAAAATATTCTACTGTACCAAGGGCTACTAAACTATTCTACCATACCAAGGGCTACTAAACTATTCCACTGTACCAATGGCTACATAACTATTCTACTGTACCACTATCTACGAAATTATTCTACTGTACCAAGGGCTATGAAACTATTCTACCGCACCAATGGCTACTAAACTATTTTACTGTACCAAGGACTACTAAACTATTCTACTGTACCACAATCTATGAAATTATTCTAATGTACAAGGGCTAAGAAACTATTCTACTGCACCAATGGCTACTAAACTATTCTACTGTACCAAGTCTATGAAACTATTCTACTGTACCAAGGGCTACTAAACTATTCTACTGTACCAAGGGCTACTAAACTATTCTACTGTACCAAGGGCTATGAAACTATTCTACTGCACCAATGGCTACTAAACTATTATACTGTACCAAGGGCTATGAAACTATTCTACTGCACAAATGGCTACTAAACTATTCTACTGTACCACAATCTACAAAATTATTCTACTGTACCAAGGGCTACTAAACTATTCTACTGTACCAAGGGCTATAAAACTATTCTACTGCACCAATGGCTACTAAACTATTCTACCGCACCAAGGGCTACTAAACTTTAGCCTCCTTTCAACTTTACCCTCAAGTAAGGTCTTCAAGAAGGTGTCATGTCTTTTAATGTGTCAAAATATTTTATTTGCCTGATCGTTATTTTCTATAATAATAACTCCTTCATTCTAAGTATTGTTAGATCCTCTTTGTTTGTTTTCTTCTCTTTTTATGATGTTCTCCCAATTCTTCTATATATCCACATCTCAAAAGCATAAATTTTGTCTTATTGTTTGTTTAGTGTCCATGTTTCTGGGCCATACATTGATATAGATTACATGTAACATTTCATAATTCTCATTTTTAGCTTGTTTGTAATTTGTTTAAGGTAAATGCAAATAAGGTAAATAGGTTACTGAAGAAAACTCAATATAAAATAATAAAATTTAGAAAATATCAAATAAAACAAAGAGCAAATACAATTGTCAACATGTCAGTCCAATTGGGACCTTTATCAAGACAACAAAAACAGTTAAGAAAGCAAAAAAATAACGAATTTAACCAAAATGGCTGGGAGAATGATTTCTCTCACCAGGAAATCATCACCCAGTGACGAATCCAGCGCAACACAATATTAATAAATGCATATTGATGCGTTCAATATATATAAATTATTAATTACTAAAAGATGAAAGATGCAAAACTAAAGAAAGGGGACACCAAATAGCATTGCCAAGATTAGGGGGGGGGGGGTTAGTGGGAGATGGGAGATAAAAGGGGAAAGGATAGAGAAAGATAGTGCACGCAGGAGCCGTGGCGGGGAGGGGGAGGGGATACAAATAGAGGGAACATAGAAATGTGTAAAGAGGAATAGCATTTGACAGTACAGGATAGATAATGAAATATATAAACATCCAAATACAAATATGTATACATTCTATTTGATAATCATAAATAACTATAAATATAAGCACATATAGATACAAATATCTAGACATATATAAAAGTATATACTGATATCACAGCATACATAGGAATACAGACACATACATGTATATAGGTTACTGCACACACAACATTATATATATATATATATAGACATATATACAAATGTGGATATATAAATATATACATATGCAAAAGCATAACAATATATATACGAACATACATACAATTACAAGTATTCTAGGAACACACACAAGGATATATCTAACATGGTCAATGCATAGATATAACAAAGAACAAATACAATTGTCAACATGTCGGTCCAATTGGGACCTTTATCAAGACAACAAAAACAGTTAGGAAAACAAAACCATAACGAATTTAACCAAAATGGCTGGGAGAATGATCTCTCACCAGGAAATCATCAGTGACAAATCCAGTGAAAAACACAATACTAATACATGCATATTGATGCGTACAATATGTATAAACTATGAAATACTAAAAGATGAAATATGCAAAACTAAAGACATGGGACACAAAATAGCATGACCAAGGATGGGGTTAGTGGGGGACGGGAGATAAAAGGGGAAAGGATAGAGAAAGATAGCGCACGCAGGAGCGGGGGGCCTACAAATAGAGGGAACATAGAAATGTGTAAAGAAGATTCTTGAGACTAACGGGAATTGAACCAGTCCGTTCAACGGCACCAAATCGCCTAGCAACTATTGAACACACGTTCTTCCGTACTTGACTAACCGCATCTCCAAAAAAATATATGATTTCATCAAGCCATTCAAACCATGCACACAAAGTCACCAGAACGCAAAATTGTATTGTCTATATATGTAATCTATGTTTACAAGAAGACCTATCGGCCCTTGTATAACTAATACAGATATTATGTTATATGTTTGTTGTTACTGAGGATATTTCAATACGTGTACAGGATGTTTGTTGTTGTTGTAATAGTCCTTGTCTCGATCTGTCTGTTCTGGTGACTTTGTGTGCACGGTTTGAGTGGCTTGATGAAATCGCATCTTTTTTGGGAGATGCGGTTAGTCAAGTACGGAAGAACGCGTGTTCAATAGTTGCTAGGCGATTTGGTGCCGTTGAACGGACTGGTTCAATTCCCGTTAGTCTCAAGAATTAAAAAAAATTTTCATCTGGCTTCCTACTTATATTTACTTGTGTAAAGAAGACAGCATTTGACAGTATAGGATAGATAATGAAATATATAAACATCCAAATACAAATATGTATACATTCTATTTGATAATCATAGATAACTATAAATATAAGCACATATCGATACAAATATCTAGACATATATAAAAGTATATACTGATATCACAGCATACATAGGAATACAGACACATACATGTATATAGGTTACTGCACACACAACATTATATATATATATATATATATATATATATATATATATAGACATATATACATATGTGGATATATAAATATATACATATGCAAAAGCATAACAATATATATACGAACATACATACAATTACAAGTATTCTAGGAACACACACAAGGATATATCTAACATGGTCAATGCATAGATATAACAAAGAACAAATACAATTGTCAACATGTCAGTCCAATTGGGACCTTTATCAAGACAACAAAAACAGTTAGGAAAACAAAACCATAACGAATTTAACCAAAATGGCTGGGAGAATGATCTCTCACCAGGAAATCATCAGTGACAAATCCAGTGAAAAACACAATACTAATACATGCATATTGATGCGTACAATATGTATAAACTATGAAATACTAAAAGATGAAATATGCAAAACTAAAGACATGGGACACAAAATAGCATGACCAAGGATGGGGTTAGTGGGGGACGGGAGATAAAAGGGGAAAGGATAGAGAAAGATAGCGCACGCAGGAGCGGGGGGCCTACAAATAGAGGGAACATAGAAATGTGTAAAGAAGATTCTTGAGACTAACGGGAATTGAACCAGTCCGTTCAACGGCACCAAATCGCCTAGCAACTATTGAACACACGTTCTTCCGTACTTGACTAACCGCATCTCCAAAAAAATATATGATTTCATCAAGCCATTCAAACCATGCACACAAAGTCACCAGAACGCAAAATTGTATTGTCTATATATGTAATCTATGTTTACAAGAAGACCTATCGGCCCTTGTATAACTAATACAGATATTATGTTATATGTTTGTTGTTACTGAGGATATTTCAATACGTGTACGGGATGTTTGTTGTTGTTGTAATAGTCCTTGTCTCGATCTGTCTGTTCTGGTGACTTTGTGTGCACGGTTTGAGTGGCTTGATGAAATCGCATCTTTTTTGGGAGATGCGGTTAGTCAAGTACGGAAGAACGCGTGTTCAATAGTTGCTAGGCGATTTGGTGCCGTTGAACGGACTGGTTCAATTCCCGTTAGTCTCAAGAATTAAAAAAAATTTTCATCTGGCTTCCTACTTATATTTACTTGTGTAAAGAAGACAGCATTTGACAGTATAGGATAGATAATGAAATATATAAACATCCAAATACAAATATGTATACATTCTATTTGATAATCATAGATAACTATAAATATAAGCACATATCGATACAAATATCTAGACATATATGAAAGTATATAATGATATCACAGCATACATAGGAATACAGACACATACATGTATATAGGTAACTGCACACACAACATATACATATACATCACACAAATGTGGATATTAAATATATACATATGCAAAAGCATAACAATATATATACGAACATACATACAAATACAAGTATACTAGGAACACACACAAGGATATATCTAACATGATCAATACATAGATATAAGAAAGATACCCACACAACATGCACAAGCATGTAAATGTATCCAAACACGAGCAATAGCTCAAACAAGAATATGTGTGCATAATGACACAAAATAAGTATCAACATAATATATACACACGCATTCACATAAACATTTTCTCACATGAATACATATAACATGAACATTCGCACACATAGAGATATATACATGTATTTTTATACCCATTCGTTCACATGAAGATATTCACATGTATTAATCTAACACAAGAATATGTACACATGCAAATGCGTGACCCAAAACAACTGTATGGATACACAAAACCATGTAAAATAATATGTATATACATATTCATACATATGTGTGTATGGGTACCCTTCTGTATTTAAAAAAAAAGGTTTAAAATGAGGTAATACGATTAAACAAAATAGGGTACAATCATAGAATTGACAGATATAAACAACAGAAACAACAAAGACAAATTACAAATACACTGAAATCTAACAAAAACAGAGCTAATTGCTGATGAGCGTGCACATAAACAATTACAAGGTACATAGGAATATGGCTACAAAATAAATAGGAGTATAATAAAATAAGAATAGGGGGAAGAGGTTGTTAAAAAGTAGTGGGTAAATAAAATAAAACGGTAATTAATGTTAATACCGTGGGGTTATTCTTGTGTTAGAGTAATACATGTGAATATCTTCATGTGAACGAATGGGTATAAAAATACATGTATATATCTCTATGTGTGCGAATGTTCATGTTATATGTATTCATGTGAGAAAATGTCTCCAGGGGTGTGTCCTATCCCCTCTACTTTTTATAACATATCGACCACATCTATAAACTAAATAGTACCAATGAAGAAGATTACATAAAAGACAAATTGAATGAACTACTCTTTGTAGATGACCAAGTAATAATAGCGACATCAGAAGAACAATTGCAAGACCATATGAACAGACTCCACACAACATGTCAAAAATTCAACATGAAGATCAATATTGAAAAGACCGAAATAATGGCAATAGCAAAGAATGAAAGAAATATCACTATCTCCATCAATGATAAACACCTTAAACGGGTAAAAGAGTTCACTTACTTAGGAAGCATTATATCAAGTGAAGGGAAAACCAGTAAAGAGATACAAAATAGATGCAACAAAACATACCAGATCCTAGGACAGATGACACTTATTTTCAAGAACAAAAATGTAAACATAGACACTAAAGTTGTATTATACAAGACTATTATTATTCTATCACTATGCTACCAGTGCCAAACCTGGACAATGACAGCACAAGACAAAAGCAAATAGTGACAACAGAAATGACATGTCTACAAAGAATATGCGGAGTGTCAGATAGAATTAAGAGATAGAATTAGAAACGATAACATCAGATAACCAAAACAATACCAGTATTGGAACACTTCAAAAGACAACAGATCAAGTGGTTTTCACACGCTTCCAAACTACCGATAGATAGCATGCCACAAATGGCTATGACACATAGATATAACGGTTATAAAGCCAGAGGCAGACCATGTAAAAGATGGATCACAGAAATCAAAGAAGCCATAGGAACAAGCTTACAAACAGCGCACAAGAAGGCCATCTCCAGAGAACTCTTCCACCCCTGAAGCCGCATGGCAAACAAGGGCCACAGTGCATAGATAGATAAATAGATGCATACATATTCTTGTTTGAGCTATTGCTCGTGTTTGGATACATTTACATGCTTGTGCATGTTGTGTGGGTATCTTTCTTATATCTATGTATCGATCATGTTAGATATATCCTTGTGTGTGTTCCTAGTATACTTGTATTTGTATGTATGTTCGTATATATATATTATTATGCTTTTGCATATGTATATATTTATATATCCACATTTGTGTGTATGTATATGTATATGTGTGTATATATATATATATATATATATATATATATGTTGTGTGTGCAGTTACCTATATACATGTATGTGTCTGTATTCCTATGTATGCTGTGATATCAGTATATACTTTCATATATGTCTTGATATTTGTATCGATATGTGCTTATATTTATAGTTATCTATGATTATCAAATAGAATGTATACATATTTGTATTTGGATGTTTATATATTTCATTATCTATCCTATACTGTCAAATGCTATTCTTCTTTACACAAGTAAATATAAGTAGGAAGCCAGATGAAAAATTTTAAAAATTCTTGAGACTAACGGGAATTGAACCAGTCCGTTCAACGGCACCAAATCGCCTAGCAACTATTGAACACGCGTTCTTCCGTACTTGACTAACCGCATCTCCCAAAAAAGATGCGATTTCATCAAGCCACTCAAACCGTGCACACAAAGTCACCAGAACAGACAGATCGAGACAAGGACTATTACAACAACAACAAACATCCCGTACAGGTATTGAAATATCCTCAGTAACAACAAACATATAACATAATATCTGTATTAGTTATACAAGGGCTGATAGGTCTTCTTGTAAACATAGATAACATATATAGACAATGCAATTTTGCGTTCTGGTGACTTTGTGTGCACGGTTTGAATGGCTTGATGAAATCATATATTTTTTTGGAGATGCGGTTAGTCAAGTACGGAAGAACGTGTGTTCAATAGTTGCTAGGCGATTTGGTGCCGTTGAACGGACTGGTTCAATTCCCGTTAGTCACAAGAATCTTCTTTACACATTTCTATGTTCCCTCTATTTGTAGGCCCCCCGCTCCTGCGTGCGCTATCTTTCTCTATCCTTTCCCCTTTTATCTCCCGTCCCCCACTAACCCCATCCTTGGTAATGCTATTTGGTGTCCCATGTCTTTAGTTTTGCATATTTCATCTTTTAGTATTTCATAGTTTATACATATTGTACGCATCAATATGCACGTATTAGTATTGTGTTTTTCACTGGATTTGTCACTGATGATTTCCTGGTGAGAGATCATTCTCCCAGCCATTTTGGTTAAATTCGTTATGGTTTTGTTTTCCTAACTGTTTTTGTTTTGATAAAGGTCCCAATTGGACCGACATGTTGACAATTGTATTTGTTCTTTGTTTTATTGTTATTTTCTATATTTTATTATTTTATATTGACAAAATTATTATATCTTCCAGTCAAAATGGTGGATAACAACACAAGTGTTTTGTGTGTTGCCTACAGTTTCATTTGAACAATGGATATATTCGTTGTTTTCAATTAGGAGATTGTGTGGTGATGTGCTGTTATTCTCTGACCGGGAGGTCCACTCATTAAGATCTTCGCCGGTGCTAATGGAGTGCATGCATCTAAGCTAAGCGTGAGTGTAATCGCCGTTACACAGTTTGAAAAATTGAGATCAATATCAGCAGCCTAAACGAGGTGGCTCAAAAAGGAAAAATCACTGGGCGGGTGCTAGACGAACAAGATCGAAAACAGCTAGGCTAGGAATTAGAAACGTGCATGTTCTGTTTTGGAATGTGGCCAGTGTACACAAGCGTAGACTAGAGTTAGAAAATATGTATTACTGTGCTGATATCGTCACATTGCAGGATACACAGTTAGGTGAAAGTGGTAACATCAAGATAGCCAGATTTCAGTGTTTCTACAACAGGCGACACCTTGGACAGGCAATCTTAGTACGTGAGGGTTTTAGTGTATGCGAGGTCGATATGTCCAAGTGGGATAGCAAGAATATCCAGTTACAGGCAGTGAGAGTCCAGAGGGTCCAGCACCCATTCATGATTGTAAATGTGTATGCCTGCAACTTGAGCGTTGATCTTCAGGGTTGGAAAATCCTAGGAGAGATAATGGAACAGGAAAAGCAGATCCTCTTCTGTAGTGACTTCAGTGCGAAAGGTAGATCATGGGGCAATATTGCTTCGAACAAACAGGGAAGAGAGCTTGAGGAGGCCCTGACAGATACGGACCTGGTGTGCCTTAACGATGGCCGTATAACAAGGATGGCAAGCAGGGATGGTGATGATGATAGCGCTATCGACCTGGCATTGTGTCATCGGCTTCTGTGGCTATCTGCAAATGGGACGTGCTGGGGCATCATGGCAGTGACCACCTCCCATGTGTTGTTCTCTTGAAAAATGACAAAAGTAAGCAGATAAGGCCAAAGGTAAGATCCTTTAAGTATGATCGCAGAGGAGTGGATGTTGTGAGCAGAATTCGACAAGACAACAGAATTCGAGTAGTGGGAAGTCAGGTGTGGGATAAGACCCTCTGGTGGAACGAAGAGGAACAAAGGGCATGAAGTGAGAAACAGAAAGCAGTAGCACTATGGCAAAGAGCAAGGAAACGTGTTGTGGCTCAGCCCATGGAGGTCGCACAATGGAAACGGAAGAAAGATATCTTAGTCCAAACATTCAAAGATATTGCAAAGTCAGCAAAGGCGTCAAAATGGGATGAATTTTGCCAGGAGATCACAGCGAAAAGTCACTAAAATTGTTCTGGCGTTTACACAAATCCATGAATGGTCTTACAAGACATGTGACTATTGCCGATTTCCAGAGCGACGATACCGTCTGATAGAGGATGGACAAGACAAAAGGTGCGCCATTGCTGGCACACTACACCGCACAAATTTGTCAGAAAAATGTGGAGGCATATCAAGAAATCAGGAAAACGATTACAGACACGTGTAAGAACTTGAGCGTGGAAAACCATATGATAATCACAGTTGAAGAAATGAGAAAGGCTCTGAAAAGTACAAAAAACACAGCACCAGGGCCATATGGCATTAGATACGATGACATTAGTCTGAGAACGGATGAGGAGTTGAGAGAGGTGGTGGTCATGTTCAATAATAGCCTTCTAAAGGGCACAGTGAAAGAAGACTGGTTGCATAGCTATTTAGTTCTACTACCCAAATCGGGGATGGACCACACTAGGATACATGGCTACAGAATAATAACAATGCAGAATACGATAGGCAAGCTTTTGGAAAAAATTGTGGACTGGAAGGTATCGTGTTATCTTGAAAGAAATAAGTGTTTATCAACATTGTTAGGAGGGTATCACCCAGGAAAGAAGACATGGCATAATGCAGCCATATTTGCGCAGGATGTTTTTGAGGGGTTCGATTCGTGCATGGAGACATGTGCGGTCGCAATAGACCTTGAGGATGCGTACAATAGGGTGTCCTTGGATATCATGATGGACCAGCTGGTAAATCTTGCAGTAAATCCTTTTGTCATGCGGTGGGTTGGTGCCGCCTGATGCACAGGATAGTAGTTCTTAAGTGTGGTAACTGGATATCTGCACCAACGGTTATTAGCCCTGGTCTGCCACAGGGATCGCCTCTATCTCCTGTAATTTTCAATGTATACACAGTACATATCGCTGGCAATCAAATCACAGGTGCTGGCAGAACGATGTCATATGCCGATGATATCCTGGTGTATAGACAGGGCAGAAATCGAGAAGAGTGCGTAGTGGAACTACAGAAGGAGCTGGACAGACTGACAAATTGGTGTCGAGATACAGGAGCAGTGGTTAATGCCTCTAAGACATTCGTGACGTGGTTTTCCTTAAACAATCACATGGTAAAGACACCAATGCCACAAGTTTCGTTGTCTGGGAAAAGTTTAGAAAGAACTAGCACAATACAATATCTGGGTGTGTTTTTTTGACAGACCACATTATTATAAGGACAGGCAAAGGCTTAGCAGCAATGAAGGTTATGGCTGCTGCGCAGTGTGAGCAGATGTTGTTATTTCTTTTGTACTAGGGTTTGGTTGTGGCTGTGATGGAATATGCACTGGCAATTCTGACTCTTAGCCAAACTCAGATCGAAAGACTGGATAGGATCTAGAATGCAGCAATGCGTATCATACTGGGATGCACAAGAGACACATGGACAAGAGCTATGCGATACCTACTTGACTGCCCAACAGCTGAGCACAGATTACAGTATTGCCGTGTACGGGCGTACCTTCAAATATATGCAGATAAGGAACACCCGTTGCATTCAGAAATACAGGAAGTTAAAGGCAGCAGACTCAAGAGAGGGAGGTCGTGGATGGGACGTGCTGAAGATGTCATACAAAGCATGTACAGATTGCAGGATGTGGCAGCAGGTGTGGAATGGATAAGTCTACCCACAGATTTCAAAACTTGTTTGAGAGTAGTAATATCACTTAGCAGGGAATGCAGAGAATGGTGTCCCACAGCTGTGGAGAAAGAAGTGCAGGCTTTGGTCAGTGAGAATACCAAAGAGGGGGATGTGATTATATACACTGATGGATCTGTAATTAGGCATGTTCGCAGTGCTTGGGCTTTCACAGTTCAGTGCGCAGGTAAAACGATCAAGGAGGAGAGTGGTGCCTTTTCTGTCACTATGAGTAGTATGACCATGGAGACTATGACGGTGACCATGGCATTTGAGTGGCTACGCACACAGAAGGTAACGCAGGTCTGCATCTTGAGTGACTCTATGAGTATGATTAAGAAGGTACAAGTGGGTCTCGTTCGCGAACAGTGGATTGAGGCCTTGAGAAAGGTGAGCCTGAAAGTGGTTACATTTATTTTCGTGCCGGGACATGTGGGTGTTTGAGGCAATGAAAGAGCGGATCAACTGGCATCATGCGTGATTGTGACACAGGGCGATGGCCAATGGATCGCGCTGACGTTTTGAATTACTTAAGAGATATAACACGCGAGAGTGAGACTAATGTGAATGATGATTCCTTTTCAATGGCTAGGATTAAAGATCAGGGATTGAAATGCAATGTTGCTAGAAGTGAACATTTTGGAGGGCGCAGAAGAATGATTGTCAACCAGCATAGGACCGGTAATGTCAGCAAAAGTGTAATGGCCTGTACATTCAAGGAGAGATCGGAGCAACTATGGACGTGTCCAGTTTGCAGTGATGATGATCCGACGACTAACTAACTAACTATATTGACAGTTTTCTTCAGTAACCTATTTATCTTATTTGCATTTACCTCTATTTGTCTGCTTACTGCGGCACTTCCTTTTTGTCTGACATCCTCAGATATTTGGGTTATTTATATTTGTAATTTGTTTAGATGTTAATATTTTCCTCATATCATTAAAAGTATTTTTAGCCATTCCTATTCTCCTTTTGCAACAAATCCTATACAATAAGTCCATATCGATGGATACTAGAAAACGTGTCCTCAAATGCTACATTGAACCAGTGCTACACTATGGAAGTGAAGCATTGACAATAAATAAGACATCACAAAAATCATTGGAGGCAGCGGAAATGTGATTTATTCGAAGAACGTTAAACATTCCTTGGACGGCAAGGATTACTAATGAAGAATGTCTTAGAAAGATGGATGTGAAAATATGCATTATTGATAATAAAAGAAAAAGACAGTCAACATTTATTGGGCACATAATGAGAAGTGGAGGCATTGAAAATATAGTGACAAAAGGAATGATAGAGGGGAAAAAACCAAGGAGAAGACCTAGAGAAAAGATATTGTACAGTTTGACTAAATGGCTTCAATTGACGACACCAACAGAGATGATGACATATATGGGGAATCGATGTACATGGAGAGATATGATCTCCAACGCCATTCGACACTGCACTTGATGATGATGATTCTCCTTTTAACTTCTGTTTCACATATCTTTTTGGCTGCGATAGCCAATGGGTTAAAAGTCAAAACAGATAATTAATTCTTATCTATACTATAATGTAATTCATCAACTTGTTAGCTGAATCGTTATGGAACCCATCTAACAAATACAAATCTGTCAAAATCACTCGGAGCTCAAAACCTGATCATGAACATTGTGCTGTTGATACAATTGAATGCATTGATGGTACAATTGGATGTATTGATGGTATAATTGGATGTATTGGTGGTACAATTGAATGCATTGTGGTACAATTGGATGTATTGGTGGTATAATTGATTGCATTGGTGGTACCTAAATATTTCAGAATAGTTGAAAAGCACAGACAATGTGCAGAATAGTGAACAATTATATTGAGGCAGCAGAGATGTGGTATGGTTTTATAGAAGAATGTTAAGAACACCATGGACATATAAAAGAGCGTAATGAAGATGACTTGAAAGGAATTCATTTTTAAAAAAAAGCTGCTCACCCACATCAGAAAGAGACAGTACACATTTTTTGGACATATCATGAGAACAGGAAAGAGGGAACACACCATGACAACAGACAAGTTGAGGAGCAAGAAGGGTCAGTCAGTTCCTCTTTTGCCAAGTTTGGCACATAGGGCGGATGTCATAGTTCTCCATGCTTGTCGGTCAGTTGCTAGGGATTGTAGGTCTTGTGCATTTAGGCATGTTGATATTAATTCATTCATAAATTAGAAGGGTAGGGGAAGACAAAGAGAGAAGATGCTGGACAACCTAGCATTGTGGCATGGGAGAACATCCGTATTGGAAATTATTGACTGCACATGAAACAGGAGGCTGTTGATAAACATACCCAATGTCACATGGCATGGACCATAAGAAGAAATGATTGACAGTACACATAATATTTGAATTATTTACAGAATATATTTGAATTATTATTATTAGATATTTATTTTGTTTATAAAGGTGACACTTCCCTGCCTATCTTTGTTAAATAAATGATATAATATTTTGCATTTTAGTGTATATAGTTGTCTTGCTATGACCTGATCTGTCTGCATACTGAATTTACAAACCAATATTTTGGTTTTTGTTTCATAATTTCTCTTACCTTGTATCCCTCTTTTCAGATAAAAATTGCTTGAGCTGGCTACAACGACTGCAATTTCTTTGACCAGAACGTGGTGGTTGGACCTCATCCTTACCTGAAAAACTTCATTTTTGCCAATGGATTGGGCGGACATGGGTTACAACATACTATTGGCATCGGTCGTGCAATCACAGAGTTTATTTTTGACGGAAATTATGTAACAATTGATTTGGAGAGGTTTCATTTTGACAGATTTATAACAGGGGATCCAGTAAAAGAGGAGATGAATCTTCATTATAGCAGATATTTTTAATTCTGTATCTCCGCTACGGTTTTTTTAGAAACAGTCATGTCATATTTAGAACTCACTGTAAGAATGGAAGTTTTGTTGACCTACAGTTTTATGAGTGTCTCCGCCAAGATTTTTTCAGACCTGTCATATTTAGAACTCACTGTAAGAATGGAAGATTTATTGATTTACAGTTCTGTGGATGTCTCCGCCAAGGTTTTTTAGTCTTGTCACATGGAAATATACAGCTGTAAGTTGTAGGCTGAACTTACTCCTGTCACCTAAGCACTACAAACATTTGCTACATTATTTGGTAACCAGTTTTACTTCTAGAGCAGAAGAGGCAAACCTAATTTTGTCAGCTAGCTAAATTTAAAATTGCACATCAAGCTAAACCTTTTAGTTCTATGACGTGCCAATAAAGTCACTGTTTTCACCAGCTGCCAAAAACATCAGGAGATGGAGACTTCCTGCCTTTGAAGTAAAAAAATTTTTGTTTCAGTGTTGAACATCAAACGTTTGCAGTGGGCACTATCTCCAGAAGTCTATTCTGTTCTGAACACTTTGAAAACACACATTTTCTCCATATGTTGGCTCGGTGGTAGAGGGGTTTTTTGGTTCACTTCACAGACCCAACTTGGTTGAATTAGCTTGTGGTTTGAAAACCAATCGTTCACATTGTACTGGCAATATGATTGGATGAAAGCCAATCGTTCACATTGTACTGGCAATGTCATTGCATGCATTAGTCGCGTCATAAAATTTGATCATAGTTAAATGGCAATGGTAGGAGAATATGAGGGGGGCAAAAGATACTGATATAATAATAAAACCCATAGTCCGTCAGGGTCGTAGGAGTGTCACATTGATAAATTTGGTACAGAAAGATTTTCACACATCTCTATCCTCTACCATCCTGATGAGTTTTGAAACTTCACACCCTGCCCAGTCATTGATATTATCTAGCCATGTCTTCTTCTGGCCTCCTAGTCTTCTTTCAGCTTCCACCATACCTTGAAGAACTCCTCTTGTCAATGGACACAACACAGAAAGGTACAGTTTACAAGTTTCAATTTCTCTTAAATTGGTGGAAGTTCACTACGAGTCACTCATTTCAGCGAGAGCAGCAATTTAGTTGGTCAACTAACACCTGGCATAATCTGCACTGCTATTAGGTGTTGCCCATTATTTCTGCCTGCCTCATTGGACACATTGGAATAGATGAAACATGGGAAAACTGATTTTAATAATGTATAGTACCTAGACAAAACAAGCCATCAGTAATACTCAGACTGGGTACATGGAATGCAAGAACCATATGCCTTAGACTTAACACCTCTGACATGACAAATTCCGGTACTACATCCTTTGTAGTATTTATTTAGGCATACAGTATAATTGGTCATAACATTTTTCTATCTTGCACAGCATACTAAAATCACTGAGTCTGTTGGTGATTGCGTCGCCAGCCAAGTGAGATCTGCTGTCACTACCTCTATTTCCATTCTTGTACTTGATGTTTATAGTGGGATATGCAGCTCACTTCTTAGCTAATTTCCTGCGATTTTGGTAGGCCACGAAACCCCAACCACACATGTGTGTTTCTTGTGTTACTGAGCCATCTGTGTAAATTATATGTGGCTTCATTTGCTGCAGTATGAGTTCTTGGATCATCCCTCTGTTCTGTTGGCAGCCCAGTCACTGCACTCTCATCCCAGCTGAATCAAAGCTGTTGTCAATAACTTTCTATCTTTGCTAACTGTCACCCATTCACAGCTTCTTCCCACTTCCTCCAGCTCACAAACTCTTGAGTATGTGGTGGCCAAAGTACTGGGTTCAAATCTCACCGCAGGCAATTGTATATTCATATTGTTCAGAGAGATGGCAAACTACTGAATGTGTTTATATTGCATAGAGAATAAATAAAGCCAAAAAATGCTGGGTTGATTCTATGTCCTGAATAGAATCATCATCAGGTGCCATGCTGGCTGGTATAGGCGGTCATGGCTCTCCACAGCTCTCTGTCCACAGTATTATGTATCAAAGTTGTTGTTGTTTCCTTGCCGTGCCAGGTTGTCAAACTGTCTAATATTTTCTCATGTTGTCACCCTCTGCCTCTGTTGCCTTCAATTTTGCCTGTTGTGACTATGTTCTCTAAACCTGACTGTCTCATGAAGTGGCCAAAAAAAGAAGATTACGTTTTTTTTATATTGTTGATTAAGGTATGTTTCGCATTTGACTCTTTCAACACCTCTACATTAGTTTTTCTGGCAGTCCATGGTATTCTCAGCATTCTTCTGTAGAACCACATCTCTGTTGCCTCTAATTTCCCACTTTCCAGTTTGTTTATTGTCCAAGACTCGCACCCATATGTTAGTATAGGGGTTATATAGCACTGCAGAACTCTATTTCTCACCTCTGATGACAAGGTCATATTACACAGTATATTTTTCATTTTTCTGAATGTTGTTTTTGCCTGTCCTATTCTCCTTATTTCTTGTGAACCTCTTCCATCTGCTGTAATCATTGTACCTAGATATTTGAATTGGTGGACCTGTTTTAATACAATATCATTCTTTTTGATCTTGCAAAGTGTGGTATTTCTGAATAGAATACACTACCAAAAAAAAATATTGATGAAGAAGCACTCTGAGAAACTAGATTTTGAGTTTCTTGGTACCATCAAAGATAAACTAGACAAGAGTCTTGGTACCATCAAGGATAAACTAGACAAGAGTCTTGGTATCATGAAGGATAAACTAGACAAGTCTTGATACCTCAAGGATAAACTAGACAAGTCTTGGTACCATCATGGAGAAACTAGACAAGAGTCTTGGTACCATCAAGGATAATTTAGACAAGAGTCTTGGTACCATCAAGGAGAAACTAGACAAGAGTCTTGGTACCATCAAGGAGAAACTAGACAAGAGTCTTAGTACCATCAAGAATAAACTAGACAAGTCTTGGTACCATTGATGAGAAACAGTTATTACTTGAATGTTTTATGTGAAGAACAATCAAGAATAGAATTGGTTTCACCATAAGAATAACATGCATCAACTACATAAACATTCACAATTAGTGTTAACACAAGTTAGTGTGTGATGAAAGAAATGTTAATGTGTGAGGAAAGAAAAGTTAGTGTGCAAATCTAAATACATTTTGAACCAAAAAATGCAATGTTTGTTTTCTGTTTACCTGTTTATACACTATGTAGAAATGGCCGACTAGAACTAATGTGTTCTCGTTACGGTGCTCGATTAACGGTTGTTTCTTCCTGAAAGTAATGGCAACCTACGGGAATATTGTGCCTAGAAATTTTCAATGGATTGATCTTAAATAATGGAGGAAAGAGTACCTGGGAAGAGGAGAAAGGGCAGACCAAGAAGATAATGGACTGACGACATTAAAGATAACATGAATACATCGCTAGAAAATGCAAGCCACATCGCCCAAGACAGAGAGAGGTTCAGAGAGTTCATTGGGAAGACAATGTTCTGGAAGGAATACGTCACATGATACTCACACTATGTAGGTCTTTTTTATTTTGTTCATTCTAAACTCCCATGGATGTCTCTTATAGTAGCGCAGTGATCCTACAAGATTTCCAACAGCATGTAGTTCACACAACGGAAATGTGTTGTGTTGCCGTTTTATTTGCACCAATGTCCTGACACCTTTGACTTTGGTAAATAATACATTCAATGTTTTTACCACAACTGTTGAACAGTGTTCATGTGATTATATCGATAGTATTATCGACCAGCCATACACGAGAATATTGCTGAAATGACTAATGTCTGCTTCACAACAAAGTAATCCAAACTATATTATGGATCTGAAACATGGACAACCTATACAAGACATGAGAGGAGACTAAACACCTTTCAGCTAAGATGTCTCAGCAAAATCTGACATTAAAAAGCACGATAAAATCACCAATATGGAACTTTTACGCCACACTCAGCTACCATCTGCCATGGAAACAATAAAAATAGATTGCGAGGACTGGACCATGTCCACAGAATGCCAAATTGTCGCATTCCACAATAAGTACTATTCAGAAACGCTTCTGAAGGCCTGTGGTAGTCCAATGCTGAGGTACAAAGACATTTGTAAGTCTTCAATTAAAGATTTCTCCAAAATCTGGCAAACATTGCCAAAACTTGAGCTGTCTGGAGGCACAATCTGCATGCTGGCTGGGGCGATGTTGTTTAGGAAAAATATAATAAAAGATATGGAAGATAAAAGGGAAAGATGAAAACAAACATCTTCTGTTGCTTTAACAACATGATCACTTAGAAAGTCTTCCATTTCTGAGAGAAAAGGCTCATTGGCTTGTTTGTGTTTGTTTTCTTAATGATAGTCTGCAAGATGCAAAAAGCCATTCAGTAAATTCTAAATATTACAGAAAGTTATGCTATATTTTAATAAAGAAAATGAACTGCTTGTGTTACAGTGATTCCATGGTGGAGCAAAGACGAATAATACTACAATCTGCATGAGATTGTATGCTATGAGAGGAAACTAAGAAGATGTAGGGTTGATTATAGTGGAATTCCAACAAAATATGTATGCAATAACAGAAATTTACCATTTACAGTACAAACAATAAAGAATAAATATAATTGGGGATTTTTAAATGTGTTGTTATATAGGGAAATGTGTTATAAGAGGATTCTTTATAGAGGAATTCAACTATACCAATCCTCATGATTTTTTTCTGTAATGACTTCTGGGAAGAAATCATCCTGAACTTATGGTAGGGAATCAACCCTTTTTACCTAACAGTTTGTCTCAAAAATGCAGGATGATCACAGCAAAGACCTCTCTAAAGTAAAAGACTTCCCAGATCCAAGCATTGCTCCCTACAGTTACATTTAACCAGTCATCATGGACTTGCTCCCTACAGTTACATTTAACCAGTCTTCTTGGACTTGCTCCCTACAGTTACATTTAACCAGTCATCTTGGACTTGCTCCCTACAGTTACATTTAACCAGTCATCTTGGACTTGCTCCCTACAGTTACATTTAACCAGTCATCTTGGACTTGCTCCCTACAGTTACATTTAACCAGTCATCTTGGACTTGCTCCCTACAGTTACATTTAACCAGTCATCTTGGACTTGCTCCCTACAGTTACATTTAACCAATCATCTTAGACTTGCTCCCTACAGTTACATTTAACCAGTCATCTTGGACTTGCTCCCTACAGTTACATTTAACCAGTCTTCTTGGACTTGCTCCCTACAGTTACATTTAACCAGTCATCTTGGACTTGCTCCCTACAGTTACATTTAACCAATCATCTTAGACTTGCTCCCTACAGTTACATTTAACCAGTCATCTGGGACTTTTCTAAATCTATTTTAAAAAGCTGTTGTCTTTCTCCAGGTGAATTATGGTTGATAGTATTCACACCTGCCGTTCTTCTTTCTTTCTAGCACCAGGAATTGCAAGCGATTGGCTCTTACTTCCTATGTGCAGTGGGGTGGTTTTTATGAACGTTCTTTCATACCCAGGAGACCGGCTTAATGCAAATGCCTAATGAAGGAGCGTTCTACTCGGATGGAGTGTTGTCGATCCAGCGCCAGATGTGTCACCTTGGTTGAATTGACTCCATGTTTGTTCAAGGTTATCTTGATTTTTTCTATCCACCGTTTTCGTGGTCTGCCTGTGGCTTTATGTCCAGATACTCTTTTGTTATATGCTCTTATTGGTATTTAGGTTCATTCTCATAAGGTGATCAAACCATTTTACTTGCTGTATTTTGATATGTTCAATACATGATAATATACCTACCCTTTTCCTAATTGCTTTATTTCTTATTTTATCTAGTTTAGCAACCATTACAGCTTTTCTCATATATTTCATTTCACATGTAATGATTTTTCTTTGTGCGAGACTATTAAAGACCATGTTTGGCATTGGTGGCATGGTGTTGTTTAAAAAAGCTGTCCCACTGAACAAAAAAAACATCACAAAATGAATGTGTCTTAGGAATTCTTATGTTGAAATTTTGGTTAATTACGGGGAGATGTGACCACATTTGTAACTAAACACATCATACAGTAGTTAATAAAATGAAATTTTGATAAGACGCATAAATCGCTACATCCAACTATCTTCACTCTACGCACTGAGAGGACCCCAGTATGAACCTAGTAGGGGTGCCCCTCAGTGCATTGCATGCAGCTCAATTTATCTGCAGCAGAAGTTGTGATTTTTTAATCTCCAAGTCACAAAAGTTGTATGAAATACTAATGGTTACTGTTATAGCCTAACTATCAATGTAAAAAATAAATAAATAGTAATAAACAAAAGAACAAAGACCTTTTTTCTACTTTACAGTCCAACTGGGACCTTTTTCAAGAAACACATAAACAACAAAAACTTAACATTTTTGTTACTGAATGATTTCCTGCAAAGGAGTGCAGAGAGACCTTCTGTGGGCTGTGGAAATAAAGGCTGCTTTGCCATAGCAGACGCCTCAACATATATAGGAAGGATTTTAATTGTACCTCCGAAAGATAAAATCCTGTCCCAACCGTGAAGTGAACTCGGGACATCAAGGGTCAGAACACGGAGTTCTAACAACATGGTCATGCGCTCCACTAGCTCCACACATAAACAAGAAACACAAAATTATCAAAATATACATGTGATTATTTGGAGATGTCTTTCTTACTCACAATATTAAAAAGTTGGACTATGGACACGTGATGTGGCCACATATCCCTATAAAGCACCATAATTTTTTTTCGTACACAGGTGTTGTCAGAATTTTTTTCACATTGTGCTAGCAAGGAGACCAAAATCAACGCTTAATGAAATATGATCTTGGTTAACAGCGAAGGTACAGAAGCACAAACCAACAACATGATAAATTGGTATAAATTTGAGGACTTGAATATTTTTAAATACCTCAGATCCTGCATAGCTTATGCAGCGATGGAAAATGCAAAATAGACTTAGAGATAGGTCCCTACAGCTGGAGATGGATGTAGCGGATATGTCAAGGTTAACTTTAATGTGGAAAAGCAAAATCAGTGTTAGTGTGAAAAACTAACTTTGAAACTCACTTATGTTGTCTATTGTGTTGTGTTGGTGTGAAAGATGAACACTCACTGCAGTCATGGCGAGAGGTTACAAACCTTCGAATACAAATGTTACAGTTAATTCTGTGCATCTCCTATAGAGAGCATGAGACAAATGTGTCAATCAAGTGCCATGCCGAATGGCATAGGTGATCATGTTTCTCCACGACTCTCTGCCTCTCATGTTGTCAATAAGCTTGGTTGGTGAGCTTTTACCAAGCCACAATACTAGTCCATCTAGCGACAAGTGTGTACATTAGAAATAAAATAGATTTCATATAGGTCTATAAGAATCATTACTGCCAATAGTAAAGCGACAAATATACCTACTTGCATGGTTTGTAGGTCTGTTGTTAAGGGAGGTGGGTGTTCAACTCCCCCCACCCTTAGGAAATCATAACATGTTTTTTATTGCTAGGAATTTAGCCAAAAGGTGGGTGAAACCCCTACATTAACGATTTTTCACAAAAAGGTCATCTTTCTCATTAAAAAAGGTCATCACCTTTCTCATCAAAAAGTCATCACCTTTCTCATCAAAAAAGTCATCCGTTTTCGCTTAAAAAAGTCATACATTTTGCATCAAAAAAGTCACAAGCTTTCACATAAAAAAGTCATCAGTTTTCGCATCAAAAAAAGTCATCATAAAAAAGCATAAAAAAAGAGGGAATTACATACAAAAATGGACGAATGCCTTTTTTCACATTATTTTATAGGTAAACCTCCTTCTTCAATGAAAACTTGTCTACGGCCCTGATGGTTTTTTTGGACGTGTGATGATATGATTATTCGTCATAAACTATACTACAGGGAACAGTCGAGGTTGGAAGAAGCAGACGAAGACTAAGAAAATAATGGACAGGCAGCATCAAGGGCTGGATAGGTCAAGGTATTTTCATTGTCACACTCGTCTGCTAGAAAATAGAATTTGCTGGAGAACTCTGGGTGTTATTTCATCCAATGTGGTACTCCTGTGAATCTGGCAGGTTATAGCAGTGTTACCCAACCTTCTCTTTAAACATTTCCCCACCTCAATCTTTCAAAAATTCTGATGTTCTCCCCCCCCCCCCCATGTAAACATAAAGGCACCCTACATTTTTTATAGGTCTATTCAAAAATTGACTTATTCCATAAATGAAACGTAATTATAACTTATTCAGGACACAAGACTTTTAGGAAGAAAGCACTAGAAAATTATTGGAAGAAAAAAAACCAGTTAAGTAGGCTATATTTTTTTCAAAACATATAGGCCCTAATAGATAACTAAATCTCAAATACTAAATTTTTTTTTTCGAAGTGTCCCCTTAAACAATGAAATTCCCCCCTTTCCACCTGCGGAGCGTGTGTCACAACGCCGGGTTATAAGTTTATAGTATGGTGTGATCGCAGGGAAAGGAACATGAGGTAAATGGGGACTGTTGCTGACCTTTCGTGAGAAGACGGTACCACATCTTAAATGAATAGCCTGGCCTATTGTAATGTTTAACTTCTGTCATGTTTACGGAGAAATGTCACTTTATTTTTTTTTTAAAGTAAGTGCCAACCCTGATTAAGAATCTCGAATAAATAGGTCAGACTTAGGCCTGTTCAATCATCTCATTTTAACCTCCACCCCCCCCCCTCCCCCACCAAAAAAAACAACAACCGAGAAATACAGGAATACTCAAAAACGTGTAATAACGATGTACACAGGAGACACATTCACGTGACATTTACAGGGCATGAATAAGTGTCTCCTTAGTTGATGATTGGTTGATAAGGGATTAAAACCTTTTGGTTAAGGTATGTTGATATCATGGACTGCCAGAAAAACTAATGTGGAAGTGTTGAAAGAGTCAAATGCGAAACGGACTTTAATCAATAATATAAGAAAAAGAAAATCTTCATATTTTTGACCACTTCATGGCCGACTTCAACACAGCTCTGGGTCATTGACCCTATATGGGATGGGACAGCCAACTCCATCCCATATCCTCCCTAGTCGCCTTTTACGACATGCGTGGAAGGTAAACAGTGTTGCTATTCTTTGCTCCCCTTTCGGGCAATTAGACAGTTTGATAACCTGGCATGGCAACAACAGCGAACTTGATACATAATACTTGAGACAGAGAGCTATGGAGCCTACACCAGCCGGCATAGCACCTGATGATGATATTGATATCGTCTTAGTGGAAATAGGCTTCAATTTCTAGCAAGTGTACTTGCGCAGCAAACACACACATCGTTAGGCTGCTTGTTGTTTGGTGAAGGCTCCACTGGTTTCGTGAACTGTTCTTCCACGTGATCTGGTGGTAAATGTCCATTCGGACCACTGATTGTGGATTATTTTGATCGTCTGTGTCTCACGTCATCTGTGTCATGAAATGTTCGGAGATGAACTCCGTGAATACAGCATTCATTCACATTCATATATTTATCAATGAACTCTCTAGTGATTGCAAGATAGTCTTGAAAAGATAATCCATTCTTCACCAAGATCAATGCCTTCTGGTGCACACATCTGTTCAAGATAGATGCCTTCTGGTGTAAACATCTTTTCATTTTCTTGTTTCATCTTCTGTATCCATTCTCAAGCTCCTGCAGATCAGCAGGATATAGTCCAGATAAAAGTTGTGCCATTATTGACAGCTTAACTGACAAATCGAACTTCAGCATAGCCTCTATGTCAATTTGACACTGTGGGGTGAGACCAGTGTTATAAATATGTTATAAAGTAGGGGGGGGGGGGGGTAATTCCCTTAAGAAAAGGTCATTTGTGTTTTTTCGTGTATTCTTCTTCATGTGAATTGTTATGTTACTTTTGTGAAAATCTCGTAGGGGGGGGGGGCTTCTTACCCGCATTTTGGCCAAATTTCTAATACTAAAAGGCATATACCTATTCTGATTTGCTAAATGACGGGAAGTTGAATATCTCAACACTACAACCTCCTTATCTACGGGCCTTTATGGGACAACAAACTCCACTTTAAATTCCTCTTAGTTGCTGCTTACGATATGATTGACAGGTAACAGTTTAGCTCCCCGTGCTCCCCTTTCAGATCCGCCAACCAAGGACGATTTCTATTGGAAATTAAGTTTATCTAACTATCACTACGTTCAGATTTTTGTTTACTAGAAACAGATTCTTGAAGAGATTCTTTCTTTTTACGAGCGTAATTATATCAAAGAACATAGGTCAGCTGTGATGGAAATTTTATTTATTTATTGGATAATCTCCGTGACAGAAGACACATGGCAATCACATAATACCATGAATTAATTAATACTTCTACAGAAATACCTTATGACCACTGATCTATGTATAAATAAATCAAAGTCTTCACGCTCTACCGCATTTAGGATTACCAAGCGTGTTTATTCGCTTGAACAAAGCGAGACCAAGTGTGTTGATTTGAACACGTAACACATTTCTTGTATTTGTAAACTGTTATAGAAACTGGGACATAGGCAAAACAGGGCGAGATATAAGTCAGTGTTATAAAACCAAGACAATCTTGGTGAGACCTGGACACATCTTTGCACTCAATACATACAATTACAATACATACGTGCCATTAACATAAACAAATGTATATTTCCGCAATTTTAGTAAGCAATGTATCAAGTCAAAATATTTTGAGTTTACATTTTTTTTAAACTCAGCTGACACAGGTGGATGTCGTTATATTGTGGAATTGCGTTATTGTTGAAAGTAAATTTTCTCTCAAAAATGAAGCGTTTTAAAACTCACAAATTGCAATCCCATTTTTTTTCTCATGAATACTAAATTTATTTTCTTGTGTTAACGAAATTATAATTAGATCTTTTAAATTACGAATTAAGAACTATGGCCATTAAAAACTGTAAGACTATATTATTACTTTGTATCAAAATTGTTTATTCTTTCCAATACGTTTAAGTGGTAACCGTGTAAATACAAATAATACTAAAATTTAGATAATTTCATGACAAAAAAGTCGAGTGAAGCACTTTCTAAGCAGCTCTCCTATACCCCCGTAATCCTCTTTCGAGGCGGTATGACATAGCAGGCGCCGACATTCGAAAGCCACTCGGACGCTAAGTATAGCTCACCACTTAGCTGAGCACGTTTATGCTGTTAACATTCCGTACGACCGAAAACTTCACCCCGGTGACTTCGTCCTGTCTTAACATGTCATATGGGGAGGAACCAGCCTAGATCCCAAGCGGTACTGTGACGAGCGAGCTGACTCGACACTGGCTGAACCTTGACCCCGCGGTGGAGTCTAAGACATGTGAACGGACTACTGACACTAGTTCCCATACAAAGTCAAGAGCCAACTTTTGCATGTAAAGTTCCGCGGGGAACTTGAACCTTATACGGACATTATCCCTTAACATCCAAAAGTTTATGTGCCACACTTTTGTTCACCATGTCAACAGTTAGGGAAGAATGTCGTGCATATTGCTTTCAAAAAAACGTTTTTATAAATAGTAGAACGGGGAAGAGTTACATAAAATCACTCAAAATAAATGAGAGTTGTTTATTAAAATTATATTACCACATGATCAGATCAAAATATTTGTGTTCTTATGATTTATTAATACATTTGCACATATTAATACATTTCACATGTATTACATCCCCTTATCTGATAGTATCTGCGAGGTTATGCCCCTTAATGAATAATGGAAATGTCCACTCTCTATAGCCCTGCTATCCTAGACAGAGCCTCAAAATATATTTCACAAAATTATTTTTCCATACAGAGCCTCAGTTTTTATCCTATTTTTGCATTGCAATCACGTTTTTATGTTTTTAAAACGTCAAGTTCCAAAAAGAGTCATGTTTTTATGTTGTGAGTTTAATTCAAGTACAATTAGTTTTCGCAAAAACAAAACACTTGACATTTGTTTGGACAATCATTCAATCATGACTATTACATTTTTGTTTGTAAACGTTTTATGAGATTGTCTTTTGCTAGGTCATATCGACTTACTGTACCGTGTCTCTCGTCAAATACAGTCACGTGAACTCATTCTTCTAAATGACTTTACTTGACGTTGATTTGTCATTGGCTGTCGACACAATGTATACAAAAGTGACCAATTAAAATCACTGTAATGGTTAAATAATGTGACTTCAGATGGATTATTTTCAAATAGTCCACACAACTAATTGAGAGACAAGATTATACAGTGTAGTAAACAATGTGTAATGGGGAATTTTTGATACCACATCGGTATATTCCGGTCATTTCTATTTGTACTGGTGTCTTTCAGCAGACATGGGTTACATGCGATCTGTTGCATTCTTTATCTTTATAATAACTAATGAAACCAGTATTCTGGTTTTCACACTTTTCTTTTATTAATATATGATATGCAAGTTGTTTGGGAAAATTAGCGGTATATTGCCCTGAATGATAGATGCACAAAATAACCACCATTTAACACGTATTATGTTTAGGCAAGTGCCACCAACTCGTTCCGTCAAAAGCACTAGACAACACAAATTGTTTTTAAAAAGTCACACACCATTAGTGTTTTTTTTAAAATCTCGAGAGGGGAACAAATAATAGCAATACTGTTTGCTTTCCATGTATATTTTAAGAAACGACTAAGGAGGTTATATGGTGGAGTTGGCTGCCCCCTCCTATATAAGGTCACAATGATACAGTGCCATTATAAAGTCGAATGTGTTAGGTCAAAAGCGAAGATCTCGCATCAATGTTGTGAACAATGACAAAACGCTAATTTGCAGGAGTTTGAGAACAAACGCAGACTCAATAATACAGAGTGAGAACTAATATGGAAAGCATCTATGTCTTGTTGACAAGATCTCAATTTTCTTTTTATCTCCTGTTACCAGGGTTGATAACATCATATCACACCCTTAATATCCACTTGTGCTTCACTTCTTTCTCTCCCACTTTCATTATCCCCATTCCGTCATATGTCTGTTTCTATTCATTGTTAATCAGCTATCGTTTGTCCTGATGATGGTTTTTTATTCAAAACGTCGTATGTCTATGCGTCTATTCGCAAGTATGTCGTGTGTATACATATTGATAACATTTGTATCTAAATCCGTTTTTCCTTATATTCCACTGTGTTGTCCCAGCCCTCGTATTTCCAGCCGATGTGTTGTTCCCGGCACTAGAGATTAATTCATATAGACCAGAAAAAAGCTTGTCATCTTTCCTCAAGGATTATTACTATAGTATATCTTATGCGTCGCATAATTCTTTTCTCATTCTTCCTCGTTTTCTAGCAGGTCAGATGCTGATATGGATTCCATCAAAGAAATGAACTGTTCAAAGAACAGCTCCAGTGCAGCAGTTAGATGGTGCAATAGTTAGACAGTGCAGTAGTTATACAGTGCAGCAGTTAGACAGTGCAGTAGAGCTTTCCGCCAGAGCTGTTTCAGATAGCCATCGTTTCCGCCTTGTGCTGTGATATAGTGGGCAGTTTTGTAAAAGAATAGAAGCATTCAAAAACTTATTTTTATGTCGCAGATCTGGAAGAATCTGCGCCATAGTTTCATTTTTTGGTGAAATTACCCCCCTCCCTTCAAATTTATAGCCCCAAACGTGAACCTAATTACATTTTGAGAACCACTGATCTTTATCTGCTTCTTCTTTTTATGCGTTCGTCCTCAAACTCCTTTATGTTATCAGGATGTAATCAGGAGAATGGAGTGTGGTATGTCATCATTTACATCGTGGTTGCGATATCTGCGCCTTTCAAGCTGACACACGCAACTTCAGCATGACCTCTGGATAACATGATCCTCTATTGAATAAGAGAGTCAACTCAACCCCCCAAAACCTTCTTAGTCACATTTTACGCTGTGCATGGTAGGCAACAATAACAGTACCACTAACTTTGCTTGATTTTTCCACACCACATTGGCACCACTGATCTAAACCACATTCACTGATCTAAACCACATATCACAGTACACACCACGCATTGTTTGTGTTTTGGTTTTTCTTACTAGTCCTAATGTTGACATCTTAAGAGCAATCTTACTTTCGTGAACTGTACTCACGAGATAGAAATAGGGCTCTGTTTACTGGAAGAAAACTTGACTATTGTGTCTTAGATAGTCACACTGACTAAACATAATGCTTCATTAATAAAATATAATTTAGTCACAGTAAACAGAGAACTTCCCACTTTATAGAAGGTGGTTTTCACTTTATAGAAGGTGGTTTTACGGTTGCAATGAAGGGGAGATAATATGTACAGTTGTGAACAGATTTGTTTTAATTAATTATTGTGTCAAAAAAAAGTTGAAAAATCTATTCCTGATGTACTTTCACTTTAAACCTGCATTTACCAATTAGTGTGTTTAAAAAAAATTGTATGCATCTGACTAAAATATTTAAAAAAATTAGTGTTTCCTATATACAAAAACGAGAAATTTGGATGAGATCCCCTTGTTCTAACAATTTAAAAAAATCATATGGTTACTGTTTCATTGTTACAGTTACTCTTACTGCAATTACTGTTACTCATTGAAGCACCTGTCATCTGATGTTAAAATGCTGCCAAGATACTTGACTTTAGCCCCATGATTAAATGTTGAATCATAGATAGTAATGCTGTATTTTGTCTGTGTGCATTTCTTGAAACAACCATTACTTCTGGTTTCTTTTTGTTTAGACAGAGCTTTGTTTTCACTTTTTTTACTACCATGTCTAACAAGGTTTAAATTTCTTGTTCTCTCCCTGCAATCAGAACTGTATCGTCAGCATATGTTAGATTATTCAGATTTTGTAACCTCCAACTGCTATTCCTAGCATGTTTTCTAAGTTTCACATAATATCCTCTGTATACAGAAAGAAAAAATCTGGTGACATTACACATTCTTGTCTGATGCCCATCTCTAACTTTTGAAATTCTTCTACATTACCGTCAACCCTCGACACAGCTGTTTGTTTCCAAACGTTTCTTACTATCTTTATATCTTTTCCATCAACATAGCTGTCATCTTTTTTATATACAGTCATATGTAGTAGAATTTATATGCGTATTCCCCGCCGAAGACGGATGTGTCGGGCCATTAGCGCAAATAAAACGGCGACACAGCGCATTTCCATTATCTGGACTACATCCTTCTGGAAATATAATAGGACCATGGTCCTGATACAAGAGATATCTTGTGGGAGTGAGATATCCTGTGGGAGTTTGAGAATGAACGCTGATGAAGAAGATATGCGTATTTTTATACAACTTCTGATAAATGAAACAATAGAGAATGAACAACGTAAAAATAAACTCAATAAACTGCTTTTCGCTGACGATAAAAACATCATATATGATGACGAAAAAAAACTGCAAACACATCAACTCACTATCAAGAATATACAATAAATACAACAAGCGGATCAATAGACATAAGGCAGAAACTATGCAAATAACGAGATCAACAGATCATTTAAACATCCAAATAGAGAACACAAAAATAATACGTCACAGAGTTCAAGTACCTACGAAGTATCTTCACAGAAGACATACGAGTCAATTGAGAGATAGAAACAAGATGTCAAAATGCAAATATTGTGATATACCAGATGTCACTTTTGTTATAGCACCCACAAAACAACACAGAAGTAAGATTATCTTTGTACCAACACTATGCTACCAATGCCAGACTTGGCAACTAACACCTACACATAAGAGAAAGATCGAAACTTGCGAAATGTCTAAGTAAGGCTATTTGATTCACCAGATTCGACAATGTGCTAATTTAGAACATCGGACGGATACTAAGTATAACATAGTGCATCGAGTATATAGAGAAACAACAGATCTGTTCTTTCTATATGTATTCTATGCATGGAATTATATCTATTATCATTCTGGTGTTCTCATTGCACATTTTGTTGAGTCTAGTGATTCCAATAGCCTTCTTCAGACATTTCATTTTGCAAGTTTTGATCTTAAATAAATCAAAAATCATGTACACCATTCAACATAACTGCAGAATGTTCACAGTGCTCAATAATTACATATTTGGGTTTTACATTGTTCAATTTCTTCGCCTTGGATTCACTGGACATTTATGGATCACATTTACGGATTTAGAAGTTATTCATCTGACATTGGACTATTCAACAATCTCAAAAACATTAATCTATTGTTTCTTTTGAACCATGTGCTCGCTTTTATTGCAGCGTTCTTTGAAAGAGAAACTTCTACCATTTATTCATTTTAACACAGGTGGGAGAGTTGTAAGGAATATCATTGTAACACAGGTGGGAGAGTTGTAAGGAATATAATTTTAACAGTGTGTTGTCTAGTATTATTATGTATAAGGGTTAGTCGTGGTCGCTGTAATTTATTGAGTAATGGATGATAAGTTTAGGTTTTCTGTAACGTGATACACATGACAAATTATCACTTTCATTTATTCCAAAGACAGTAAGTGAGAAAAGGAAGCGTGGATGTAAGAGTGTGAGGTCTATGGCACCATCTTTGTTCTTAGGTGGTATGCTAGTCATGTTAAGCACCTGCGATTCAAAGTACACAAATTGAGTGAACTGTAGATTATAGGGACACCATATATATTGTTAGTTTCATTGCCATTCCTGCAATACGAAAGTTATGGATATATTTGTGAATATATAGTATATTCACAGTTTACCGAAATAATCACCCTTCTTCAGTTGTTTAAAAAATAAATAAATAAAGTATCTTATGGCGAGGTATGCGCCTTTCAGCCACAAAAGAAAAGGGGGGGGTGGTACTGTTACAGATAATCCAGTCACCACGATTACAATATTAACATTATGATGACAAAAACGTATTGAATATATACGTTTTCTCGTATAACTCGGTGGTTATGGTTCTGCACCACTCCCTTAAATACATAGGCCTACTCTCGAACTCGTGGTGGCTGGATTACCAGAACTCTATTATTATTTTATGGTTAAAAAAACTATGATATAACCAAATTGGCGACCGCGTGTTGCCAGAGGACAGAAAAGATGGGGGGGGGGGTAAAGAATTGTGACATTATTACCTACCAATTATGTTGTAAAGGCGACTAAGCAGGTCTTGGGCTCGCGTTGGTTGTTTTATCCCCAAAAAAGTCAAAGTAGTAGGATGTTCAGACTGAAAAGCGCAGTTATCGCAGCTAAGATGTAAGATATGACACAATGCACTTCGTTCTCCGAACTACATAATGCTAATATTCAGGAGTCTGAGAACGAACGCAGAAGAAGAGGAGAGAAATTGGACCATGTCCGCATTTGAAAGAAGCGCACCTCACCATAAGAGTACCTTAAATAAATTTAATTATAATAATACCGTAGTTTGTGGTACAAACAAGGGTTAGGTAATAACAAAACATGAGGATGACAAAACAGAGATTTATTACATAAACATATTGTGATCCAAATTATTCCTTGATGACACACACATAAATCTACGTTTACACAAGGGACTGCTTGACCATCATGTAATAATGAATACATACATATCTGTGTGTGTGTTTGTATGTGTGTGTGTGTTCGTCCATCAAAAGTGATGATGACCATTTTTACATCCATTTTTGAAAATTCAGTTAGAATTATGACCATGTGTAATAGTTCGTAGATGTCTAATGAGCCATATTCGAGCTGTAAATGTTATTGGGCAGTTTGGACATGGAATTACCACTGTAGACGGATTTTGATCTATCCGTGACTTTCTAGCTACTCTCCGCTGTTGGGCTGCAACATTTTTCTTCTTTTCACAAGATGGTGCGCTCTTTTTTACTGTAGAACGCCATATATATATATATATATACAGTGTTTTCTTTCTAGGAAAAATGT
Source organism: Meghimatium bilineatum (assembly GCA_034231615.1). Lineage (NCBI taxonomy): Eukaryota > Metazoa > Mollusca > Gastropoda > Stylommatophora > Philomycidae > Meghimatium > Meghimatium bilineatum. The sequence continues at coordinate 43,175,454 of CM067317.1, read as the reverse complement.
GGGTATACGTCGTTTACAGAAGTGGATGGTCAATACTTTAACATGAATGGTCACCACCTCTCCTCCTTCTCTCCCCCTACTCCCATATTGCCGTCATACATTGCACATAGGGAGTTTTGAAAAAAACAAACAAGCTTACGTATGAAATATTTTGAGTAATCATATATTTTCTTATAGTTCTACTATCATATTAAAAAACGGGTGGCGGTGTGGTTTGTTGTGTATTCTCCGTAGCGTTAATTATGAGGTTACGTTATCTAAAGAGTACGTTCAATCTACGTTCCATCATTTCGTGTGTTGACAGTGTCAGAAGGAGGAGTAAAGAATATTAAGGTTCTGATCTGCGATGCATGTCATAAGAGACTACTAATAGGTATGTGGTTAGTGATGAGTATGAGAACTAGCAACAAAAAGAACCACTCAAACCTTCCCATATATATATATGGGCCTCACAACCTCCACCCATACAGACATACACACAGATATACAGACACACATACATACATACATACATACATACATACATACATACATACATACATACATACATACATACATACATACATACATACATACATACATACTTACATACTTACATACCGACATACATGCACTAATATAATGCTTACTTTAACCAGGTTTATAATAAAGGCCATAATTTGTCCATGCCTTTATAAAGCTCAATATTTCTATGTCTTTCCTTGCTATTTTAATCTGTTGCTGTCTGGTGACAAAAAAGCCGTTGTTGTTTTAGTGAAGCCTCCAAGCTGTCATGAAAAGAAACAGGACATATTAGTTGATCATCTTTTCTATCTCTATTGTAAATAGGAATTCCTTGGAAAATTAGAGACTTGGCAACTTGTACAGCTTTCTGTCAGTACTGTCCTGGTTATAATCGGCTCCCTACAAACAAATGTATAGTGCGCTTAATTGCTTTATTGGTACCATTTGAATTTATGTTTCGTTCTTGCGATATCAGGCTCAGTTCAGAAACTCTTGAAGTGCATCACACATTAATTCTAAGTCTAAAATAAACTCCACAATAGTAATCTTCTTCATCAATCCCTTATATGTGCACCTATCTTTTTTTTTAATCTCTGGAATTATCATCTTAAGCATTCTAAAATGACAAACTACTTTATGATCCAACCAAACTGCAGATACTGAGCGAAAGCTGGATGCTACCAAACTAATGCTTAATATTCGTCCAATATTCAACAACTGTGCTTCCAGTGAACTGGCACATACATGGAGTTCGCGATTATTCTTTGCTCGATGCATGATAAAAAACGTATAACTTGTCAATAAATTACTTCAATCTATTAATTTCAGAAACTTTCTTATCAGCATCGTAGACGGATAATTCCAGATTATGCTATGCACATTATCAAACAATTAATGATTGGAGTTTATCTTTTAATAACTTATTTTTTTACTACGAGAACCCAACATTATTGCTTCATCATCACAAGCAACAGAAATTAAACATTCATTTAGGCACTCCTCTGTCAATCCAATAGAATGAAGACATCTAATCACAGCGGAGAAAATTCCGGCGGATGGTACATCTTCTAGTTTAGCTAAGTCAATAAATTATTGTCGATGATTAATGAAATTCTTGATTTATATTTATAATTGTATTAATCAATTTAGTTTTCATTTCCTTGCTAATATGATGTATAATATTAACGCAATCATTTGTAGAGCGAAGTATTCGTCCCATATCAACGCCGTTAAGTTCTTGCAAATTAATTTCCATTTCAAAAGTATTAAATGACTGATTTTTTATGTTGCAATTATATAGACTTTGTGAAACACCTTTGTAGTTGTTTCTTTTTGGCGTGATTGCAATTTTAGGGGGACCGTTTAAGTGTCTTTTTCTTCGCGTCTTCTAATATTGTTATGAAAAGTGTGTGGCCATCGTTTGCTTTATGTTTCAATATTTGTATTTGTAAAGATGTTGTTCCCGAGTTGTGATAAAATAAGTTACTTCACTGTTTGCTCATTCTTTTGAAATCTTAGATCCCATTTTAGCCTCCGTTCCGAGTGTTTGAATTTGCCATAAGCACTGCAACATATTTTCCCATCCTTTGTTAGTAACCAAACATTTCTTTCCCAGAAATCATTCGTTTGCTCCATTGTCCAACATGACGGCAAACTATATTTCAATTGTTCATTCGTCTTAGTAGAACATGAAGATGCTGCAACTACAAGCGATTCCAACGTTTTCATTATTGGTTCCGCGCAATCGTTTCCATATTTTTGGTGCTTGTGATGGGAAAACAAGTTGTAACTTTGTTAATTAAATACAGAAATTCGTGAATATTTTGCGCCGAGTATTTGTCACAAGCTGAAACAGTTCTGTAGTATGTGCTCTGGGAAATGACCTTATATGGTACAGAAGACCTCTTTACATAATTAATTAGGACGTCATTCGTTACGTGTTTTATTATTACCGTGCTAGGTAGGCAGTTACAGAGTTTGCCTCTCTTTTGGAGAGGCGTGCCTTTTTCAACCAGCAGAAAAGTCCAATTAGTTTATATTAGGACACACTACCATAAAATATTATAGGTAACAAAGACCCCGGATTTACAAATATTACCGTGCTTCTTCTTCTTCTTCTGCGTTCAGCATGTGGTCATGCTATACCGTCAGACCTGTCGTCAAGACGAAGTCCACTGTCTTCTCCAGGTCAGAGCGGCTGTCCCATAGCTTTTGCCTCAAGTCTGTATCCTCTGGCCAGGTCTGCTGTCTCTGTTCTTTGTATGTTGGGCAGTCCTGAAGTATGTGTTCTGGAGTCTGGGTTCCAGATCCACATGGACATTCATCTGTGTATGAGATCATTAATCGATAAAGGTGACCCAACAGTCTGCAGTGGCCTGTTCTAAGGCGAAATATTGTGGTCTGTTGATATATTTGGAGGAGATGTATTGCATCATGTTCGTATTCCCCTTCCATTTCTTTCTTCCACTTTGCTGTGTATGTGTTGCGGATTATTGTTTTTACTTCTCCGTAAGACAGTGGGTGTGTCTGTGTTGCTCCATTTCGCTTCCTGCCTTTGACAGAGCATCCGCTTTCTCATTTTCCATGATTCCACAGTGTGATGGTATCCACTGGAAATATAGAAGGGCAATAACTGTTGATTTTTGGATCTGTCTTAGCTCATGTCTGATGTTGTACAGAAGGCTTTCGTTTCTGTTTCTCTGGATTGATTCCAGTAGGGATCTGCAATCTGTGAATATGGCTATCTTCTTTGGTCTTGGCAGTCCTGGTTCAGTGAAGGCTTTCAGTGCTTGATGGAGTGCAACTGCTTGTTCGCTGGCTACCATTTATATACTTGGAGTCGCCTAGCTATTTTTGGCATGCGACGCCAAGTATACAAATAATGGTCAATGAAAATCACGCCGATTTCCAGAGTGCTGCTAAGGCAGAAAATGGATGAGACAAAAGGTGCGGCATTGCTGACACACTACACCGCACAAATTTGTCAGAGAAATGTTGAGGCATATCAAGAAATCAGGAAAAAGATTATGAACATGTGTAAGAACTTGAACATGGAAAAACATGGTAATCACAGTTGATGAAATTAGAAGAAAAATTTGAAGACACTGAAAAGTGCAAAAAACACAACACAACGACCAGATATAATTAGATACGATGACAGTAGTCGGAGAATTGATGAGCAGTTGGGAGAGTTGGCGGACATGTTAAATAATAACATTTAAAATTTAAAAAAAAACGTAAGGAATGAAGTCCTAATTAATTACGTACAGAGGTCTTCTACTGTGGAGTGTTTTGTTTGTGGTCAAGTCCGTTGATAAGGGGGCGGTGGGTGTTTCTTTCACTTAAGAAGTCAGATCATGACACTCAGTACTAGGAAAAAAAATGCCAAAAAGGGTAGACCCCTACCGAAATAAAATTAGTTGTCTAAAAATAAAAATGAAGCCCCAAGGAAAATGAAGGAATGACTCATGAGATCGAAGATATAACCATTTTAATTCGGTACATTTTCCCCTCCCCCTTAACGAAGACGTATCTATGACCCTGGTTCTGGTGTATGCCCCTATAGGTCCCCCTATGTTATTTCTGGGCAGATGCAAGTCGCAGAGTGTTGACGAGGATCGATTTGGTGTAAATGCGCATTTAGACAGCAATGTCCCGTTCACAGTCGAAAATCTCGACTTGTTTATTGCTGTTCAATTTGCTGCTGATGTCTTCCTGAGATCTATAGTTTCCCGTAGCTCTCTACACTATCATTATCATCAAATACCGTCTCCGCAACGAAGGTTGCCTGCAACGGCACTGTAGTTGCATGTTATTTGATCAAAGCTTTTACTTCCATGAAACTTTGAAGTAATCCTATTCGCTATTATCATGTATATTCTTAAAAATTTCTAAATTTCATGCTAAAATAATAATCTAGACATTGAGATATAGCTCTATACTCTATTGTATATTTGGTCACAAAACACACGTTAAAATCATATTTAGTCTATTAATTTTGAATTTGTGCCAGTCAGTGTCAAAGGTCATGTAAACATTTAGTCGTGCAAGAAATGCAGTCAGAAATACAAGGAAGAAATCGGAAGAATTATCATTCGTATCAGGCTACCATTATGAGTATGAAATTGATAAAGGGTAAAAATTTGATTTCTTCCACCGTTGTGCTATAAATCACTTATCACATCGATTCACGCCTTTTTAAAGTCACAATTTTTAAATCTAAACACTGATACTGATTCTGCAGTGATTCTAATCCTTCTCCCCCATCCTAAAAAATCTATATAAACTAATTCTAATTCTTTTAACCCCCATTCATTTACAAAAATCTATAATTTTATGCAACTTATCTAACACTGCAAATGTCACAACGGTGGACGAAACCAAATTTGCGACATATTGGATGCACACATAATTTGTTTAATGATTGATTGGTGTTACACACGCTAATTAATGACTTAATAAATTAAATTTAAATGAAGTCTAACCATTATTATTAGGCCATTAAACAATTGGGTGAAAGTAAAGAATAGTTCTCTACTGTGCTATAAATAGCACACTGTTGACAATTTTAACTATCCAACGTCATGGATTCCCGTGTAACACCAATCAAAATAATGGCCTCCGTGATGTCACATCCGACAATCACTTGAGTTCAAATCTAGACACAGACGAACTTATGCATAATCTGTTTTCCAATTTACACATTTTTTCCAATTTCCTATTATTTGTGGTGAGCGATCAGTATTTCTGCCCGCTATACACGGAGCGAGGTGCACGCACACATTAGAAATATTATTTCTAATCCTAACCTTTTTCTAAGTACTTACCCGTAAGCTTGCCAAATCACACAACAAAGGTCAGGTAACACCTCGAAACTAGAACAAAGGTCACAGTGGAGAACTATACTTTACTTCAGCCAACAATTGAGATAACACTTCCAACATGTGCCATATTATATTGATGTTATCTCGCTGAGTAAAAGTAAATACTTCGCATGTTATCATTACACTTACGGCTAAAATACATTGTTGTGCCCCGATGGGTTTCTGTATAAAAGGAAAGGTCCCAGGGAGACAGTTGTAATTTTGTCACTGTCTTCGTGGTGACTGTGTTTTATGTCTAGGAATTAATCAAAATGTTTAATTACTTAAATCTGTTGCTCAGATGATGCCTAAGTAGATCCGGTTTTTATTTCTTGGCGCAACTACGGATCATCTCTTCACTGTGACCTTTGCTCTAGTTTTGAGGTATTACCTGACCTTTGTTGTGTGATTTGGCAAGCTTAAGGTTAGGTACTTAGAGTACGGTTAGGAATAGAAATAATATTTAAAATGTGTGCGCTCACCTCGCTCCATGTATAGCGCGCAGAAATACTGAGCGCTCAGTACAAAGCAGTGGAGAATTTTTAAAATTATGTACATTTGAAAAGAAACAGATTAGGCTATATATAAGTTAATCTGTGTCTAGATTTGAACTCAAGTAATTGTCGGGATGTGATACCACAGCAGCCATTAATTTCATTGGTGTTACACGGAAATCCGTGATGTCATCTAGTTAAAAATGTAAACAGTCAGCTATTTATAGCACTGTGAAGAGTTGATCCTTCTCATATAAGACCCTATTTCATGACGCCTAACTTGCACAAATCCATGGTCTAATAAGACGCACGACTATTGCCGATTTCCAGAGTGCTGATACGGCCTGGCAGAAAATGGATGAGACAAAAGGTGAGGCATTGCTGACACACTACACCGCACAAATTTGTCAAAGAAATGTTGAGGCATATCAAGAAATCAGGAAAAAGATTATGGACATGTGTAAGAACTTGAGCATGGAAAAACATGATAATCACAGTTGACGAAATAAGAAGAAAAATTTGAAGACACTGAAAAGTGCAAAAAACACAACACCAGGACCAGATATCATTAGATATGATGACATTAGTAGGAGAATTGATGAGGAGTTAGGAGAGTTGGCGGACATGTTAAATAATAGCCTTTTAAAGGGCACTGTGTATTGACGGGGCCCGAAAGGGGAGCAAAGAATGGCAACACTGTTTACCTTCTACGCATGTCATAAAAGGTGACTAAGGAGGTTATGGGATGGAGTTGGCTGTCCCATCCCATATAGGGTCAGTGACCCAAAGCCATGCTGAAGTCGGATGTGTCAGGCCGAAGGTGCAGATATTGCAGCAATGCTGTAAACCATGATACAATGCATTCCGTTCTCCGGACTACATCCTGCTAATCTGCAGGAGTTTGAGAACGAACGCAGAAGAAGAAGACCAGCACAGTAAAAGTAGAGTGGCTGCATGGCTATTTAGTCCCACTACCCAAACATGACAAGGATCACACCATGATACAAGGCTACAGAATAATAATGCAGAATGTATCAAATATATAGAGAAACAACAGATAAAATGGTCTGGACATCTTATGAGGATGAACGATCATCTTCCCGTAAGAGCTTATAACAAGATAGAATCAGGATACAGAGCCAAGGGAAGACCTAGGAAAAGATGGATAGATAACATAAAAACCATCCTGAACAACCATGACTACACCTCAACCAGAGCAACACACCTGGCTCTGAAACGCAGGCTACTTCTCTTTCACAAACCCATATGATTCATGGCAAGTGTGGAAGCTATGACAACATCACCACCTTGGGATAGACAATAGACATAGCCTGTATAAGGAAAAAACCTATGGCAAGGGGCAAACAGAGACCAAAGTTGCAACTATTAAGAAGCTATATTATTTCCAGTGTTAGCATGTGTTAGATGTGGGTAATGACATCTGCAATGGAAATGAAAATATCTGCATTTGAATTGAAGTGTTATAAAAAAATAAGAATTATATAGGCAAAGAGAAGATTCAACACAGATGTCTGCAAAGACCTGAACAAAGTTGATGATTGGTTCCTCAAAACCATAAAAATGCAAGTTAACATATTTCTGACACATGAAAAGACAGTAGGTTAGAAAGATTAATTATGAAGAGAAAGTTTCCAGGTTGGAGAACAAGATGCCACCAAAGACGTTGATGAGTACAGGATATTGAAGACCTTTTGAATATAACGCTGGCAGAAGCAGTGCAGTTTGCACAGAACTGAGAGACTTACTGAGTGACAGTGAGGACAATGTTCTACAAAGGACATGTCACATAGATGTGCATTATTATAAAATTTGGATATTTATTTGAAGTCATAATAGAAATAGTGTGCTCTGTTCTCTGATTACCGCGACCTAAAATATATGTCAGCTAACATAAACAAACAGTGTTAGTGTTAGAGATAGTGACATTAAATATTTATGTGAACATATCCGTATCGCTTCATCTCTATATTTATAATATGTATGCTCACAATCAAGACGTGCGGAAGATCTGCTATAATACATAATACATAATGAGTACATAATACAAAAATAGTTTTTATTTTATGACAATGAAAATTATCTTCTCACATTGATAGAGGCACATCATTCCTTTACAGAAAATGTTGGCTTATTCCAAGAATTCTATGCAAGGGCACTTCATATTGTGCAATGGTTAGTAATCCTTCCTGGAGACAGAATGTGGACAAATCAGCAATGTTTTGGAGACATATTGCAAGATCATTTGCCACAAATGATGATTCTACAGATTCTGGTTGGAAAAACAATCCTGAGAATGATGCGTCTAACACTGGTAAATTTTTTGTTTAGTTTGTAATTTTAAGTATTACAATTAAGATTTCCAACTGCCATGGGACAACCCAAATGGGCATATCATTTCCATATTTCCGTTGGACGTTGTGATAATTTTTCCATTCGTCGTCTTTTGATGTTTTGTTTGTGTCTTGATAAAGACCTTTTGGTTGAAACGTTAAATGTGATTTGTGTATTGTAATTTTTGTGATTTCTTGTGTGCTCATCATTGCCCATCATTACCTACTAGTTTTAGCTATAGTCTGTCGTGTCCCATTGAAACGAAATATAAACCTGTGTTTTACGTAAGTCTAATTGTTGTTACGTTTCACGCAGTTAATATGTATTGATTGTCATATTGAAACATTACCCAGCGGACTTACTACATGTACAGTTTATGCAGTGTTTTTCATAAACCTGGTGATGTAAAAATAAGAAACAAAATGGCGTAGAGATGATACAAATGGCACAAAATAAGCATCGAAATTTATGATTTATAACAATAATACAAGAAATTTATGATATATTTTAACTTAAATATTTTTATAACATCACTTCACATAACTGTACACATAGCGTACTCAACTTACGACTAAATCATGTTACGACCAGTCTGTTGGAACAGATCGTGGTCGTAAGTTGAGTACCTAGCTGTACTTACCTTAACACTTTACTGGTCTTCATTCCAAAATATACTTATCTTCCATTACCAAGGACATTTGCACATTTTTTAGATATTAACATCACCATCTTTAAAAGTATGTATAAAATCTATCACATGCCATAGAGCTTTGAAATTGTCAATGTGTTATAATGAATGTTTGCATTTTCCAAATAAATTTGAAAGTTCCAGAGTTATTTCAAGAGTGAAATTCTACTTATTGTAATGCTGGGTATAATTTTAGGATTCTAAGTGTGAGGATTAGGTAATAGTGTTTTCCCACATAAATACAAGTGTAAGAGATACTGCAAAATGAAATTCTTCATATATCAAAAAAAGCTCATTTTTCAGAATTTTGAATATTTCAAGAATAATACTCGTAAACGATGTCAACAGACTGTATTATGTGGGTGCAGCCATTTTAGAGTACTGTGCTATTCTAGATGAGTTAGTCTTAGTAATATTATCACTATATATATATTTCTTAAATATGATCAATCAAGTTTGTCACTAAGGTTGTAGAGTGGAATCCTGTTATAACAATGAGTACCGGACCAACAAAATGTGTATGTAATAACAGAAATTCTTTATGTACAGTACAAACAATATTGAATAAATATAATTGGGGATCTTGAAAAGTGTTGTTATATAGGGAAATTTGTTATAATAGAATTGGTAGAAAGGGATTTCCATTGTATAACTAAATATAAATAATAAAATTCAGTCAGTTAATGTTTGTAATGACAGTCTATTTTCATTAATTCTTGATTGATGGTTGGTTGCTGATCCAGCGGTCCATCTGTATAGACATGGATCCATTGTTTTGGGTAGGTGTCTATAGTTTTCTGTGTTGCTTTCAACTGGGTCGGAACTTTTCTTTGCATTTTCTCTTAATTGTGTCTTGATTTCCGGTAATTTAAAACTTGCGTGTGGTGGTAAATATTTTTCTACTCTGTGCAGTTCTTGTCTCTTGTCTGGGAAGTGATAGCTCTTTTATTTCATTGACATGGCTAAGGACTGACTTTTGTTTTAATCTGTAGTTATGGTTGCCAGTTTTCTTCAAGTTGTTTATTTGAGTGTTCTTTGTTCATTCTTTTGCTTCTTTCATAAGCTTCCATTGCAGCCATATCTCTCCACATCTCAAGGGGTTCTACATTTGTATTTATTTCATATGCAGCCATTGGTGTAGATCTCGTTGTTCCACTAATAAGACGTAGAGCATTGTTCTGCACTTTGTCTAGAGATTCTACATTTGTCTTGGAACATGTTGTAAGGATTGTACTGTTGTATTCTAAAGCAGAGCTTATGTACCCAAGATATAATCCTCTAAGGGTATCCTTGCCTGATCCCCAAGATGTGCCTGTGAGTCTTTTCAGTAGCTGTAATCATTTAAGTGCTTTATTTTTGATATTTTCTACATACTTCTTGAGGGTGACCTGCCGATCTAGCATGATTCCAAGATATGTGGGATGTTCTTCTCTTGGCAATTTCTGTGTGTCCAACCATAGACTGATATTTTCTTTGGCTACTTTATGACTTTTCGTAAATATGGTATAGATAGTTTTCTCACAGTTTACTTTCAGTTTCCATGTTTGACAATACTCATGTAGTCTTCTTAAATCTCCATTTAATCTTTCAACATTCTTCATTTATTCTTAGTGCATGTCCAATATAAGCACAAAGTTTGTTTACAGTTATCCCTCGCTACTTTGTGGTTCATTTATCGTGGCCTCAGTTCATTTATCGCAGCCTCAGTACATTTATCACAGCCTCAGTTCATTTATCACAGCCTCAGTACATTTATCACAGCCTCAGTTCATTTATCACAGCCTCAGTTCATTTATCACAGCCTCAGTACATTTATCACAGCCTCAGTTCATTTATCACAACCTCAGTACATTTATCACAGCCTCAGTTCATTTATCACGGCCTCAGTTAATTTATCGCGGCCTCAGTACATCATGGATTTCTAAAAACATATTTACAGTATGTACACTTTAGTTACATCTACGTATGTTACACACACACGCGTATCATATTTATATTATTTATACATTATTTTATGTGTGTTATTTATACTATTAATATTTTATTTACATGTTTGAAACTATTCTTTAAGTTCTAATGATAACATATGCATTTATATGGTTTTATATACACTTAAAAAATATACTGTGTAATATGACCTTGTCATTAGAGGTGAGAAAGAGAGTTCTGCAGTGCTATATAACCCCTATACTAACATATGGGTGCGAGTCTTGGACAATAAACAAACTGGAAAGTGGGAGATTGGAGGCAACGGAGATGTGGTTCTACAGAAGAATGCTGAGAATACCATGGACTGCCAGAAAAACTAATGTAGAGGTGTTAAAAGAGTTAAATGCGAAACGGACCTTAATCAACAATATAAGAAAAAGGCAATCTTCTTTTTTTGGCCACTTCATGAGACAGGCAGGTTTAGAGAACATAATCACAACAGGCAAGATTGAAGGCACCAGAGACAGAGGGCGACAACGTGAGAAAATATTAGACAGTTTGACAACCTGGCACGACAAAGAAACAACAACGACTTTGATTCATAATACTGTGGACAGAGAGCTGTGGAGAGCCATGGCCGCCTACGCCACCCGGCATGGCACCTGATGATGATGATATACACTTATTGATATTATACATACACAAAAAATGTATGTGTGATAAAAATGAGAGGATAACACTACTTCGTGGTTTTTCACTTATCGCGATCGGTTCTGGTCCCTATTAACCGCGATAACTGAGGGATGACTGTATTAATTTTTTTAGAACACAGAAGTTAAAGGGAGATAATAGCTAAAGGAATTATTAAAAGGGTGTTAACTTTATTCAAATTAAGAACTTCTTCTTTTGTTCTCAAACTCCTACAGATTAGCAGAATGCAGTCTAGAGAACAAATAGCACCTCCCTGCTGCACACATTCAATTCCCATATTCTGCATTATTATTTTTATTTAATAATAAATCTTCGATGCTTCTATATTATATTGTTCATTGAACTGAAGCAGGATTGTTACACTTTTAGTTACTGTGATTGTTACACTTTTAGTTACTGTGATTGTTACACTTTTAGTTACTGTGATTGTTACACTTTTAGTTACTGTGATTGTTACACTTCTGGTTGCTGTGATTGTTACACTTCTGGTTACTATGATTTTTACACTTCTGGTTACTGTGATTGTTACACTTCTGGTTACAGTGATTGTTACACTTCTGGTTACAGTGATTGTTACACTTCTGGTTACTGTGATTGTTACACTTCTGGTTACTGTGATTATTACATATACAGACTGACTAGAATTTGAGCTGATTTAATTCTTAGAATAAAATGAAACATTTGTTGACTGTTTCATATACACTGACGGCAAGGTTGTCCGACTGCTTCATATACACTGATGGCAAGGTTGTCCAACTGTTTCATATACACTGACGGCAAGGTTGTCCAACTGTTTCATATACACTGACGGCAAGGTTGTCCAACTGTTTCATATACACTGACGGCAAGGTTGTCCAACTGTTTCATATGCACTGACTGCAAGGTTGTCCAACTGTTTCATATACACTGGAGGCAAGGTTGTCCAACTGTTTCATATACACTGATGGCAAGGTTGTCCAACTGTTTCATATACACTGACGGTAAGGTTGTCCAACTGTTTCATATACACTGACGGTAAGGTTGTCCAACTGTTTCATATACACTGATGGCAAGGTTGTGGATATGACTGCTGAGATGGGGTGTGTTTCTTTAAAACCAACTTTTCCTTTATATTAATTATATTTGTTTATTTGTTAAAATACTTGGGGTGGGGGAGCATATACAATTTTCACATGTTTGATAGCTTCAAGTGGCAAGTTCTGTTTTGCTAGAAAGGGAACGAAGAATTTTGATTAATAAATCGTCTGCTTTTTCTGCTTCCATATTTGTTCACAGACGTCTGCAGATTAGCAGGATGTTGTCTGGAGAATGTAATGTGTTGTGTTATGGTTTAAAACTTTTATATGATACCTTACAATCCCATATGACTGCTGGGTCACTTTGACCCTGTATTGGATAGCCAACTCTACCACATAAACTCATTAGTCACCTCTTATGACATGCTTGGAAGAAAAAAAACAGTGTTTCTATTCTTTACTCCACTTTCAGATGTGGACCAATACTTAGTCGTTATTCATTATTTAATTTATAATATCAGATTTAAAGTTCATCTGGCAATTTTGCAGTACAGTAAAGGTAAAGGTAGGTCCCATGTCAGCAACCTGCCATTGGGGATGAAGATACTCTTCATATACTAAGCTGCAGCAACTATTAGATGAAGTGACCAATTCCCTTGGCTAGTCGGCTGAACTACGTGAAACAACTCTCCCAGTGGACATCCTCCCCTACCATACAACACAACTGCTGGCAGAGATGGTGGAAGATGGTATTATCAACAACGGTTTCAAAGGTTGGATTTGGAAAGGCCACGTATTGGGCTGAGGGTGCACGAAGAATGATAACTGATAAGCGACCAGTACCGGTTCAGAAAGCAATGGCAAACACTGCTGAGACGTATCTGTACCAAGAAACTCATGATGGAAAGTTCCAGGGAAGAGAACAAGAGGCAGACCAAGACTATGATGGACACATGACATCGAAGATCTTCTGAAAATGACACTGGAAGAAGATGGGCAGCTTGCACAGAACCGAGAGGCTTACATAGTTGCAGTGAGGATCCTTTCATAGTTGAGAGTCCGATAGAATCACTGAGTCTGTTCGTGGTTGCGTCGCCAGCCAAGTGAGAGCTGCTGTCACCACTTCTATTTCCATTTGCATGCTAGATGTTGTAGTGGGGTAGGCAGCTGACTTCTCAGCTAATTTCTTGCCATTTTGGTAGGCCACGAAACCCCAACCACACCTGTTTGTTTCTTGTGTTACTGAGCTGTCTGTGTAAATTATTGTATCGTGTGGCTTCGAGTGCTGCAGTATGAGTTCTTGGATCATTTCCTCTGTTCTGTTGGCAGCCTAGTTGTGGGACTATCTTCCCATCTGTATCACCACTGTTGTCAATAATTTTCTCTCTTTGCCAAATGTCACCCATTCACAGCCTCTTCCCACTTCCTCCAACTCACAAAATCTGAGTAGGTTATCTTCTGCTTCTGCCATCCAGGACCTTCCTCTCTTGATTCTCTTTCCTTTTTTGTTGTCTAGAGAGTGTAAGACGTGATGTTCATTATTAGTGACTGAAGTATTCTTTAACCTGAGCTATTTTATGTTTTGATTTGATGCTAGGTAGGTCTAGGAGAAACCTCATGGTCATGATAGGTGTATCTCTTGTTCATTCTAGGACAGCTCTCATGGCTTCATTTTGAACTCTCTCCAATCTATCCACCTGTGTTTGTGACAGTATCAATAAACCTAAACCATAGTCCTTGGGAATACAACTATTTTTCATAAACCATCTGAAGATAATACCACTGCCTGCATCATCTGAAAAAGGGTTCGCTGTGGCAAGAAAGCAGAGAACATTAACAATATTCTTGTGTAAACAATGTGAGTTCTATATTTGTCCCACACAATGTTTTGAAGACTACCATACGAAGCAGAACTTCCAGTCAATTGGTGAGTACAGTATTCTGTATATTTGTATGGAATTATGATAATTTATTTGGAAAAATGTTTCCTTTTGCATGACAAATGCATATTAACGGTTTCTATGTCTCCTTCATAATATAAAGAAGCATTATTCTTGTAAATTTATCATTCAGAGTAGCCTATATAGTAATAGCACATTCAAATTGTTGAATGTGAGAATGTGGTGGGCAAAATGGTTAGGGAAAAAAATTAAACAATCCATAAAATCTTCCAGCACTGCACTGATGGTTTGGCAGATTTTCTCCCCACAGGGAATATGTTAACTCACAACTGTTGTCCAAAATGGTTATACATTTAAATATGGTTTCAGTATCTCAAGGGCACAGTGGGTGATAAACCATCTTTACACAGGGCTCACTCAAACTAAGTACAAAATTTGTCTTATGACCAATGTTCCCTCTAAGACAAGAGTGTCTGTGAGCAAATATCTAACTCCATGATCTTATAAATTTTGAACATAACTTTTTCTTGGCAAATATTTTACCTAAAAATAGTTAATCTTCAGAATGTTCATTTACATAAATTCTAATTTTTTATTATGAGAATTTGTACACATATTTGTATACACACTTCTTACTATCCAAACCCTGTATCAAGGGATAAAAATGTGTGCACTAGTGCACAGTAGCGCCGCTAAGCAGGAGCATTGCTTATGACTAGAGTGTTTCTACTTTATGCATTGCACACCGCTGAGAGTCAAATTCTTCTAAGTATGAAAGAAAGCTCTGGAGAAACCAACCAATTAAAAATAAAAGCAATACAGTAGAATCTCTCTGAATCCTTTTATAACATAATTTCCTATATAACAACACTTTAGAAAATCCCCAGTTATATTTATTATTTATTTTTTGTACTGAATATAGCAAATTTCTGTTATTACATACACATTTCGTTGGTCTGGACCAAGTTGTTATAATGGGATTCTACTTCTTCTTCTTCTGCGTTCAGCATTCTGTGGTCATGCTATACCGTCAGACCTGTCGTCAAGACGAAGTCCACTGTCTTCTCCAGGTCAGAGCGGCTGCCCCAAAGCTTTTGCCTCAAGTCTGTATCCTCTGGCCAGGTCTGCTGTCTCTGCTCTTTGTATGTTGGGCAGTCCTGAAGTATGTGTTCTGGGGTCTGGGTTCCAGATCCACATGGACATTCATCTGTGTATGAGATCCTTAATCGGTAAAGGGGATTCTACTGTATTTACATTGCACATAATTCCTGAGGATCAGGATGACGACAACAACAGGAGATTTACTACTCAACAGTTCTTGGTATACTAAAAAAATGAGTACCTTACATAACAAAACAAAACAAGCTGTCATTATGTTTTTTTTATTTCAGATTTACTGAACATGGACAATCAATATGTTTCATCACATTGTCATGAATCTTTGTGTAATGCAAGCATAAAAATATATTGTACTTTTGTTTAGAATAATCAATGAATAACAACTTTCCTTACTACATGTTTTCCTGTTAAGGCATGCAGGCAGGCTTTGTATAGGCAGTGAAAACAAAGGCTGATTTAATACACAAATCACCAAAACATGTACAGTGGAAATAAAGGCTGATTTGATACAGAAACCACCACAACATGAACAGTGGAAATAAAGGCTGATTTGATACAGAAACCACCACAACATGTACAGTGGAAATAAAGGCTGATTTGATACAGAAGTCATCACAACATGTACAGTGGAAATAAAGGCTGATTTGATACAGAAACCACCACAACATGTACAGTGGAAATAAAGGCTGATTTGATGCAGAAGTCATCACAACATGTACAGTGGAAATAAAGGCTGATTTGATACAGAAACCACCACAACATGAACAGTGGAAATAAAGGCTGATTTGATACAGAAACCACCACAACATGTACAGTGGAAATAAAGGCTGATTTGATGCAGAAGTCATCACAACATGTACAGTGGAAATAAAGGCTGATTTGATACAGAAACCACCACAACATGTACAGTGGAAATAAAGGCTGATTTGATACAGATGTCACCACAGCAATGTACTGGGAGGATTTTAATTGTAGGTCTACCTCCGAAAGATGAAATATCTAGTCCAAATCATGGTTTAAACCCGATACCTTATGATTATTAGTCCGATATTCTAGATATTCAGCCACAATGAATACAATTTTCATACATTTAAAAAAGCATTAATTCTACTACAACACAAACTATTTTTGTAGCTTTCATTCTCAAACTCCCACTTCTGAAACTCTCTTGTAGTGAGGATGATGGTTCTAATATATTTGAATAAAATTATATATATATATATATATATGGCAAATCGAGTACAGTGTAGTCAATGATCTATGACTTTTGAATCCTTTTTTTAAACGGTAATCATATCTGGGCTTGGCATGTCTATTCGCATGCAACCGGCAATGGACATCAATCTAAATGACATTGTGCCAAAGGCTGTTACAGTAATGAATATCATCATCATCAAGTGCCGTCTCCGCAACGAAGGTTGGCTGCAACGTATCTCCAACATCTCCTGTCTCTTGTCTTGGTAATACACTCTGCTAGACTGTAACCTGTCCATCATGTAATGTTACTCTCCCACTTGTATCTCTGCCTACCTCTTGTTTGCTTCCCTTTGACTTTACCCTCAAGTAAGGTCTTCAGTAAGGTGTCATGTCTTTTAATGTGTCCAAAGTATTTTATTTGCCTGATCTTTATTTCTCTTAGTAGTTCTTTCTTCATATTAAGTGTCTTTAGCACCTCTTTATTTGTTTTCTTCTCTTTCCATGATGTTCTCCCTATTCTTCTATATACCCACATCTCAAAGGCATCAATTTTGTCTTCTAATTGTTTATTTAGTGTCCATGTTTCTGAGCCATACATTAATATGGAATAGATGTAGCATTTTATAATTCTCATTTTTAACTTGTTTAATGAATATATAGCCGCCAAATTCTGCCTCTAAGTGATTGAGTGGGTTAAAACATATATATATATAAGCCTAAATGTTTGCCAGTAAAAAGTGTATATAACCTACAAGTGTGACAGAGACATATTTGTCAAAATTGGGAGAGTCAAACCAAAAACATGGTGAAAAATTTGATTAAAAACAACATACCAGGTACACAATTTATTTCCCTTCATATATATCGCCTATCAAAAGTGTTACATTTTTCTTTAAAATTAACAATATTTTATAAATTTATGCTAAATAACAAAACTAAGGAGGTAGGGGGATTATTTGAACATATTATAGGCCTGCCTATACATTGAATAAATAAATTTAGGTCATTTCATATACTTTGGTTAAATAAAATATAGGCCATGTCATATACTTTGGTTAAATAAAATGTAGGCCATGTCATATACTTTGGTTAAATAAAATATAGGCCATGTCATATACCGTACTTTGGTTAAATAAAATATACCTCTTATTGTGTGGTACGCTCCTTTCAACTACAGACATTTGTCTAATTTAGTTATATCAGAACTTTACAACCATAAAACATTGTGGTCGCAGTTCCGGTAATCCAGCCACCACAACTTCCTAAGTATATTGTTATTTGTCATATACTTTGTAAATGGCAATAAAATATTTCCTGTATTTAGGCAGGGAGTATTCATTGAACTTTGTCTTTCTTTTCTTTTTCTTTCATTTTATACTCCTTTACGCCTTGCAGCATCAGGGGTAAAAGAGTTCTCTGGAGATGACTTTTTTGTGTGCTTCATATGTTGTACTTTGTAAAGTAAAAAAATGTAAAAATTTTGTACATGATATTTGAATGTGCGGTAGTTGTAGCTTATCGGCTTACATATATTTCATATGCAAAATAAAGTTATAGAAATATGTATGTTAAATTCTGTTTGGTACTTAATTCTCAAGCCATAAAGCAAAGAATTTAAGTGTTTTCTCTCTTTGTGTGTCCTAAACTGGTACCTGCAAATCATTTTAGACAGTGATATCAAGTATGATAGACATCAAGTATGATAGACATCAAGTATGATAGACATCAAGTATGATAGACATCAAGTATAATAGACATCAAGTATGATAGACATCAAGTATGATAGACATCAAGTATGATAGACATCAAGCATGATAGACATCAAGCATAATAGACATCAAGTATGATAGACATCAAGTATGATAGACATCAAGTATGATAGACATCAAGTATGATAGACATCAAGCATGATAGACATCAAGTATAATAGACATCAAGTATGATAGACATCAAGTATGATAGACATCAAGTATGATAGACATCAAGCATGATAGACATCAAGTATGATAGACATCAAGTATGATAGACATCAAGTATGATAGACATCAAGTATGATAGACATCAAGTATGATAGACATCAAGTATGATAGACATCAAGCATGATAGACATCAAGTATAATAGACATCAAGTATGATAGACATCAAGTATAATAGACATCAAGTATGATAGACATCAAGTATGATAGACATCAAGTATGATAGATAGAGTTGATAGTTGAGAGATATGACCATTGTGTCAGCAGGGCACTTCTGTTTATTTATTCATGTTGCTCACATGACTTGAGCACTGTAAACTGAGAACTACAAACATAATTGTATTAATTTATTGGTGGCTTAAAGAGTTAAGAGCATATTATTCTGTCAATATGAGCTTTGTATTTGGGTATGAATGTCACTAAGAAACATCATTCTTCTTCTACTTCTCGTTTGGAGTTTAACTACACAGTAAGTAGCAACATTCATAAAGCTTCCAGCTTAAAAGCACTCTGATCCATTATCAACGGTCCTCATCAGGCCCATAATTAACAATCATGATTTTATAGAGGTCAAACTCACACACCACTGGCGGCACATAGCACATTAACTAGTACAGATTTTCTGTTTTGATATGGATTCCAGCCGCCGTATTAGAAAAAAAAAGTAATTTTGTGTTGAATTTTAGTAGATATTACTCGTCCATGTGTTGCTGGGGCCCCGAAAGGGGAGCAAAGAATAGCAACACTGTTTACCTTTCATGCATGTCGTAAAAGGCAACTAAGGAGGTGATGAGATGGAGTTGGCTGTCCCATCCCATATAGGGTCAGTGACCCAAAGCCATGCTGAAGTCGGATGTGTCAGGCCGAAAGCTGCAGATATTGCAGAAATGCTGTAAACCATGACACAACGCATTCCGTTCACCGGACTACATCCTACTAATTTTCAGGAGTTTGAGAACGAACGCAGAAGAAGAAGAAGTAGATATTACTAATGCAGACGTTTCTATCTCACATGCACGTATTGGAACGTATTGATGGGGGCAAAAAAAATGGTCTTTTGATGCTAAATAAGGACGTTTTTATTGTAATAGGGAAATAAATTCTTAACAACACAGATTTATAAAAAAAATAAGTTCACAGACAGCTATGTATTAAATACAACTCCCCTTTTCTACATGGCACAATTACAGATATTACACTCATTCTACATGGCACAGTTACAGTTATTACACTCATTCTACATGGCACAATTACAGATATTACACTCATCAACTTATACTGTTCTATACCATTCTACAGAATGCATGCAGTTGCATCTGTGGGTATCACCAATGGCCCACTAGACAAACCACCCATGCAACAGAAAACCTTAGTAGATGACATGCCGCTATATTGAGTCTCTCTTATGGAACCCTTGTAGCATGTCATCTATAAAATTATAAAGTTCCACTAAGTAGAAGACTCCTTCAATAGGCATTGAACTAAGCCAAACGCTGGTCTCCTGGGTATGAAAGAAAGCTCAGAAAAACCACCTAACTGCACATCGGAAATAAAACCTAATCGTTCACAATTCCTGGGGTTCTCAAACAAACAACCATTACAATGATCCCAGACGAACCCCCAATGTTTTGCTGGATAAAATTTGAGTTGAAATCATTGTTGCACCATTTGGTAGTCGTAACACACTATTCATGAACGCTATGATAAAACGTAAACAAATGAAAAAAATGGCAGAGAACATTGTTCAAGCCGAATTCCACACACTAAATGATGATGTTATCATGGGATAAAACTGTCAGCTGCCTGTGTTCCGTCTTGCTTTATTGTTAGATCTTAGGGTTAGGATTAGGGATTAATGTTTGAGTTAGGCTCTAGATTTCCAGCCCACACAATTGTTTTTGAAGTCATTCTCCATAACATTGCAAAATATTGACCTCAAGAAAATGTTTTTTCAAAATAATCCTAACCCTAACCTTAATACGTAACCCTAACACCTAACCTCAACTCCTAACCCTACCCCAAATATCTAACACAGGACGGAACACATGTGACTGACAATTTTATTCCATGATATCATCATTTAATGTGTGGAATTCTGCTTATATTGTTTCAAAATTGCACACATTACAAACCTAAAAAAACAGAATTCATTGGTGCACAACGGGGATTGACCTGCTATCATTGTACCAAACAGACAAACCATTCTACAGAAAACCATTTAGTATATGAAAGAGAGATAGTCCCAGCCCTGAATTATTTTCTTTGTGGCTGCCATGAGAATAAGTATTGATTTTTTCACTCAAAAGAAGACATTCAGATCATGGCTTATGTATATGAAAATAGAAACGGACAAAGCATAATTTGTATACGAAAGACAGTTAAATTGTAACCTTCTGAGCCTTGAGATTCATCTACTATTAAACTGTGCCTGGCAGTTTCAGCCTAAAATATATACAAATACATGTAAGGGTTCTTCATGATTAGCCATAGAAATAGATATAAATACATGTAAAGGCTCGTCATAGTTAGTCCATGGGCTCATGTCCTTTGACCCAAAGCCACTGTGTGATATATGCATGTGTTTGTGAGCTGTTGTTTTGCTCTATATATGGTGTTCCATTATCTGCCTCGATGGGAGAAGCATTTTCCTGATGTCATCCAGCGCTGAACATTCAAAAAGATGGTGGTCGACAGTTTCGTAGGGATGAGTGCACAGCCAGTACCCCAGAGTGTGTTGTGGTTGTATTCTATTTAGGTGATTAAGCTGCACATGCGTGAGAAATGGAAGATGATACTCTGGTCTTTCCTTTCCAGGAAATTGATTTGGGATTGTCATATATTTGTAAATTTCTCTCCCAGTGTTTTTTCCATGGCCCATTTATTCAGCCACGTCTTTTTGTTCACAGATTTATAGTCTTCTAGGTATGACTCTTGGGTCCCCCGTCCCCCCACCCAAGCAACTGCACAAAAGGATACAAGAACTCTACCCCTCATAATTCTTACAGATCAAAAATAATATACATATAGGCCTATATTCATGTCATAAGTAACAATGTTGTAGTGACTTTATACAACATTGTATTGACCTTATGTACACAAATTATACATATTTATCCATAACAGTGTTATATTAACCTTATATACACAGCATGTACATCTATGTTCATAATAGTAATCTTGTACTATGTACATAATTAACAGGCATAATTACTCATAGCAACACTATTGTAACAACTAAACCAGATAAGAAGTCATGTTTTTTATTGTCCAGTGTCTTTAGGAGTGATATGTTGTGTAAAGCTCACTAGTTCTTGATAGACAAGTTCTGTTTGAGAAAAAAAATATACACAAGTTAATAAATTTCATGTTACAATCTCAAGAACAGAGTGAAAACATATAGGCATATGCAGTGTACTTTGTCATAAAGAGTGTGTGAAAAATGTCATTCTACATGAAATGTGGGAAGATATAAAATGTGTAGGTGTATTCTTCTTCTTCTTTCGTTCACTTGAAACATGTCTATATCTGTAATTATGTCTCCTTAATAAAACTCACTGTCTTTTGTAGTTCATACAGTGTCCCATAGAGTTTTGATTCCAGTGTTGTTTCCTCTGGCCAATATGTCTGCCTCAGCGTTTCATGCTCAGAACACTCTTGAAGTATATGTTTGGCACTCTGTGCTGCCTGTCCACATGTACACATGGCCGTTGTTTCCATTGTGTTTTGTGCATGGCATCCTGATTATCTGTGCGCCTTTTGGCTGGATGCCTCCGTCTTCAGCACTCTGCTTACTTAGGCAGGACTATGGTCCTGCTCGAATGGGACTGCCCGACCAGTCTTAGTTTCCAGCCCCTGATGGCCGAACTAAGCCCCATCACCACTGCACGGTGCTGGCCTTGATGGGGTGTAGGTATATAAAATAAAATGTGTGCGGATGTAAAATAAAATGTGTGGGGATGTAAGATAAATTGTGTGTGAATGTAAAATAAAATGTGTGGGGATGTAAGATAAATTGTGTGTGAATGTAAAATAAAATGTGTGGGGATGTAAGATAAATTGTGTGTGGATGTAAAATAAAATGTGTGGGGATGTAAGATAAATTGTGTGTGAATGTAAAATAAAATGTGTGGGGATGTAAGATAAATTGTGTGTGGATGTAAAGTGGATGTATGATGTAAATTTACATGAAATGTGTGAAGATGTAAAATCACATGAAATGTGTGAGAATGTAAGATTACATGAAATGTGAGAATGTAAGATTACATGAAACATGTGTGATGTAAAACTACATGAAATGTGTCTTCTTCTTCTTTTCTTCCTCTTTTACCCTTTACGGGTGTTAAGGGAGATACAATGTTCTTGATCTTGTTTTTCTGGCAGCTTCAGATGTTATTTGGTGTTCAAGTAATGTCTCTTTAATGTTGTTGATCCAGCGTACTCTAGGTCTACCTCTGTCTCTTCTTTCTGCTTCTCCTCTCTTTATATATGCTTTATAAACTAATGAATCGCACTGCATTCTTTCTAGATAACTGAACCATTGTATCTGTTGGTTTTGTATGTACTGTAGAATTGATATGACACCCACTCTTTCTCTTATGACCTTGTTTCTAATTCTGTCTTCTGGTCACTCCTGTGGCTTTTCTCAGACATCTCATCTCTGTTGTAACCAGCTGTCTCTTATGTTTTGTTGTTAAGGACCATGTTTGACATTGGTAGCACAGAGTTGGAATGAAGATACTTTGTATGTGTTTTTGTTGTCATTGGTAGCATTTTGTGTAGCAATAAAGGGGCATTAAATGTGTGAAGATATAAAATTACATGAAATGTGTGAGAATGTAAGATTACATGAAATGTGTGGAGCAAAACTACAGGAAATGTGTGATGTAAAATTACATGAAATGTGTATACAATGCAAATATAGTTTTCAAAAGAATTCTAAAACTCCTATTTTTCCATCATTGAACATTACCATGAAAGATTTCAATTTAACTGTACAAGTCTTTCAATTATGAATAATTCTTTTTTTTAAAACTTTTCCACCATTCAGTGGAGATAATATTCAAAATGTTTGCTATCTATATATGACATCTATCTGGCATGTATATGATATCTATAACGAATGAGTGAATGGTATCTATAGCTTGTTACAACTTCGTGGATATCACATAGATTTACTGCCTTGAATTTTCTAGCAGTAATGAAAATAGTTCGGCTCTATGGCAAGGTGGTACAGAGTTCGATCCCTGCCACAGGAATTTGAGCATCGGGACCATACAGAAAGCAATGGCAAACTACTGAACATATTTATATTGCCTAAAAAAATCACTACAGCCAAAAAGTGCTGGATTGATGGCTAAGTTTTGATTTTTTTAAATAAAAAAAATAGGATTCGCTACCAACAATGGAAACCAAAGTGCAGAAAGGCCTGCATATAATGCACTTACAGTTGATGAATTGAATGAGAATTAGGGAAGGGAGCTCTGAAGTTGCTTATTGAGTGCCTTCATGATACAAATAATACAGTAGATGAGACATCTACGATACTGGGTCAAAGGGCATGGACCGTTGAATCAGCAACCAATCAACACATCTACAATGCAATTGAGAGAAATTTAATATAAAGTATAGCATAAGTAGGACTGTACACCTTAGACAAATGATTGTATTATAACAAACAAACCACAGAAACAATTAGCATACATGTACTTTAATATCTGTTAGAGAGAACCAAGCATCAATGAGTTTACCTAGTGCAATGACATAAATCCATAAATAAATACTTGTATTTATTATAATTAAGGATTACAAAAGAGCTCTACAAAAACTTACTTTTATTCTCTTCAATATTACAACAATAAAGGATTTTAATACTCTACAAAACTTACTTTTATTACCATCAATATTACAATCAAGATTTCAAAACTTTCTTCAGTATTACAATTAAGGTATTCCGAGAAATAAATCTCCACAAAACTTACTTCTCCATCCTTCAGTGTTGCAATTAAGAGTCTCAAAAGAACTGTCAAAAACTTCAGCTGTAGGTTCATCATCTGGATCATGATATTGGATAATATATGGATGCTGCAGAGCTTCATCAACAGAGATTCTGGTATCTGGATCTAAATCGAGCATCCTCTCCAGAAGATTAATGGCTGCACAGATGAAGATTTTATAGAATGAGAACCAATTATTTATATACTGGTAAGACTAACACATCACTAAAGGTATCCACACACAGGGATATATATATATGTATGTATGTATGTATGTATGTATGTATGTATGTATGTATGTATGTATGTATGTATGTATGTATGTATGTATGTATGTATGTATGTATGTATGTATGTATAGAAACACATGAAGTAATATACTTATGAATTTGCACATAAGACTCATATAGACCTATATTTTTATGTGGGTCTTCTGACTAATTCTTGGTATTTTGTAATTTATCCTCTGGGCAAGTCAGTTAAACTCCTCACTCTATGCCATATATTTTTTTTCTCGCTTAAGCTACGGACTAAACTTACTTCTTACTAAGCCTATAGGAACTTGTGTCTTACTGGCTAATCTCACTATCCCAAAGCTATTGGTAGCTTACTAGTTAATCTCACTCTATCCCATAACTCCTGGTAGCTTATTAGATAATCTCATTCTGTCCCGTAAATTTTGGTAGCTTACTAGGAAATCTCACTGTCCCATAACTTCTGGTCGCTTACAAGCTAATCTCAATCTGTCCTATAACTCCTGGTAGCTTACTAGCTAATCTCACTCTGTTCCATAACTTCTGGTAACTTACTAGCTAATCTCACTGGCCCATAACTTCTGGTAACTTACTAGCTAATCTTACTCTGATAGATTCTTGAGATTTGCTGGTTAAATTCACTCTTCACTCTGACCATAGCTTCTTATGGCTTACTGGCTACCACTCACTCTGACCTATAGTTTCTTGGGATGTGCTGAACTCACTCAGCCTTTCTATTTTTTAATAGTCCCATCAAAGTTAGTCCCTTGTTATGGATATGGAACTTAAGTGTCCCACTAATGACTGTGTGATGTGACATATTCTCTCCAGAACGCTGTCTTCTCAAATGAACCCTTCTCTATCTTGGGCCATGCAGCTTTCATTTTCCAATGATGTATTCATGTTTCGTAATTCATGTAACATAATTCATGTTATCTTTAATGTTGTCAGTCCATTGTCTTTTTTTATCTGCCCGTTATCCTCCTCCCAGGTGCTCTGCCCTCAATTATTTGTCTTTCTAAACAGTTGTGTTTATTTATATGACCAAACAGGTGTAGTTTTTGTGTGTTGCTATTGTGTTTAGCAACCAACACTCTGGCATCTTCAATGTGTTTATAATATCTGAGTTTCTTTCTTTCCTTCCATGATATTCTAATGATCTTTCTGTAGCATTTCATCTCAAAGGCATTGATCTTCTTTGATTTACAATGACTGAGTAAATTAAAAGTCATCAGGTCCACCCACATCCGAGCATCCTTTGTTCTCACTCTCGGGCAGAATATGTCGGTCTGTAAAATCTGTATGTGGTGTGAGTTATGATAGGTTTAGATACAAAGTGTTTTCAATAGATAGTTATGGTGGGAAGAGTTCTTGTTTAGCATGATGCTGACCAGTAGGGGTTCATTCTCATTAAGTAACCAAACCATTTAGTCTCTGTTTTTCATTTTTTTTTTTAGCACAGCCATTGTTCCAATACGTCTTGTAATCTCTTCATTCCTCACATGATCTCCTCTTATTTTGTTTGCTGCTTTTCTTAGACATCTCATTTCATACATAGTAAACTTTCTCTATTGTTCTTTTGTTAGTACACACATATGACTATGAAGAGTTTTGCAATTGAGTTGAGTAATCCGGATATTAATTAATTTAGATTTGGGTGGTGGGGCCGTCATTGTGTTGTCATTCATATTGTTTTCACGCAAAGTTTTATTATTATCATTCCCATTTTTAAAAATGCATGTCTCAATGACAATAGTCTAAAATTCATACGTCATTGTTACCTTGGATGTCTCTGCTGTTAAATATCTGTCATATTATGCTTTTGTGATAGTGCTATTATTTTTACTGTTTGCTCACTGTTTGTCTTGTATTTTCTAGAAAAATGCCATAACATTGAAACTGTCTTGTATACTGTTATTTGAAATTTTTCATACCCCATACCCTATAGTCTGATTGTGCATTCACTGTAAAGCTGAACAACCTTGTGTAAGCTTACTAGTAAGTTCTAGTAAGTACTAAACATATATGAAACACACACAAAAATTATGTCTTCAAAGAACTCTTCTATCACTGGTTGCTGCAAGGCACAAAGGGATAAAATATATTGATAGGAAGATATTTCTGTTGTCTTCCCCAGATGAATGATGATTTATATTATCCGCACTTGCTTTTAAGTGTAGGCATGGGAACTTCAGTTTTTGTTCCAAGGTAGGTGTATTGTCTTGGTTTATTTGAGTTCATTTTTGTTCAAGGTTATCTTGGTAGGTTTTCTATCCACCGTTGTCTTGGTCTACCTTTGGCTTTATGTCTGGATATTCTTTTGTTATATGCTTTTATTGGTATTTGGTTTGGTTTCATTCTCATAAGGTGACCAAACCATTTTACTTGCTTTTTTCGATATGTTGTTGTCGATATCAAAATGCTGATGAGTAATTCTACTCTTGTCAGCACAATGCCATTCTTAAAAAAGTGCAGGTCTTCTGAAGTTGACTTAGTGATCCATACAGTACGTTAGTGACTGTTAAGGGTGTATGTAGAAGTCTTTTCGTGGCAGTTGAAAGGTAAGAGCAGTCAATAAGAAATTCGGATATGTTCAATATGTAATATTATACTTACTCGTTTGAGGGATAGGTAAAGACACCAAATGGATTACTTTTCTAACAAGTCAAAATATACAGAATTAATTTAGGGATAGTTCATTTGGACGTCTGCCTGGCATAGTGCTTGAGCTATTTGCCTTGTGTTCAAGAAATTGCAAGTTTGATCCTGGATTGTGATGCTTTGTTTACAAGTGCATTTTTTCAGAGACCCCTGTGGATTATTGCTTTAAGATACAGAGTTACGTACTATGAGCAGTACTCTTGGCAGGAGGAGCTGAATACATATGGGGAACCCTGAGTACAATGAAGTAATCATTCAACACCTTTTGAATTCAAACATGATAAGCATAGAAAATATATTAGTTCTCAAATAATACTTATAAACAGTATTTTTAAAATGCAAATTCTTACCAAGTTCATTGGCACCAGCAAAGTATTTGTGATAATCTTTCTTTTTTTGTTTCGGCAGAGATCTAATGTAATTTTGTGCCTGATAACAGAAACAAATGGATGTAATTTTATCTCATATAAAGTAAACATTTGTAAGCTTAATTACATTCGCATAATATTTCATTCATATCTTTTTCTTATATTTCATGGTGTGTTGTGTTGGTTGTCATGTCTGCCCAAAGCTTTATTTTTTTATGTGTACTACCAATTATTTTGTATGCTGATGTTCTCCCCCCCACAATTCTATATAGTCCAACATCTTTTCTCTTGGTCACAGTTTTGCTAAGAGATTCTTGGTTATCAGTCAATTCTCCCTCATCCATTTTAATAATAAGAGTCTTTTAACTTTTCATCTCCGTTAGGTAGTTAGTCGTTGGATCATCATCATTGCACTCTGGACACATCCATATGTGCTCATATCTCCACTTGAGTGTATCCACCATTGACGATTGCTGACAGTTCCAGTTCTCTCTTGATTGACAAATATTTTTATAAACCCAAAATAGTGTTCATCTCTTAACCCCGTATTTCAAGTCTACTTTTTCGGCCGTGTGTTGCTGGGTCCCGAAAGGGGAGAAAAGAATAGTAACACTGTTTACCTTCCATGCATGTTGTAAAAGGCGACTAAGGACGTTATGGGATGGATTTGTCTGTCCCATCTCATATAGGGTCAGTGACCCAAAGCCATGCTGAAGTCGGATGTGTCAGGCCGAAAGGCGCAGATATCGCAGCAATGCTGTAAACAATGACACAACGCATTCCGTTCTCTGGACTACATCCTGCTAATTTGCAGGAGTTTGAGAACGAACACAGAAGAAGAAGAAGTCCATTTTTTTATACTGTGTTGGTTTGTCCTGTCTGTCCGTCCACAGCTTTCTGTTTTTTGTACTGCCAATCTTGATTTGCTCTCTGATGAACTATCGCTGACATGGAAAAAGAATCATCACACTAATTAATTTCATTTGTTCTTGTTAAGGAGTTAAAAATATCAGCCTGAGCTATCACTCTTCCACCTGACACAGTAGCAGTGCAGACGAGATGATATTCTCTCATTCCCCTCAACGTCCACATGACCAGAATGAAATGAATGTAATGGATTCAAACTTTGACCTACAAACTGTCTCAAGTCACTATTCCCAGACACAACCAGGTAAGATACTGTAGTTATTTTTAGACCTATCCATTGTGTCATTAAACATATAAATCCATTTTTATAGTAACTTTAAAATACATTATCACACTGAAGACGGACGTGCCGGATAATTGGTACAAGTAAAATGGCAACATAACACATTTCCATTCTCTTAATTGATGATGATGTTCGTCCGTCGTGATCGACGATGACCAAAAACTCAACCATAATAATAATAACAATAAATAATAAAATAATAAAGTTAATAGTGCGTTTTTAAATAACTAGCAAGTCCAATGCGCGCACAAAATGTTCTTTTACAGAATTGACAACAATAGAAGGTATCTGTGTGAGGTTGAGATGTTTTTTCTTTTCTACGTGTCCGCTACTGTCTTGCAGTTTCTTGTCTGAATTCTTCCGCCGCTAGTGCTCCCGTTCTAATGCTGTAACGCCATGCTGTTCTATCCTGAGCGAGGCTCTCCCAAGCGCCTACGTCTAAAACTAATTCTCTTAATTACATCAAGGAAGACCATAGTTCTGCTACAAGAGAGATCCAGTTTGCGAATGAACACTAATAAGTTAATTAATATCTTGTGGACATTATATTCTTGATTTGCTTCCTGTTTTCTCACCCTGGAACATTGCCTTCCATTATTAACTTCTTCTAAGCCACTTTGCCTTTAATTTGATAAAAATTTCAATTTTAGAGATTTATTCTTCATCTTTCATGTGCTTCTTCTGCAGGTTAGCAAGATGTATTCCAGATAATGGCATTTGTTGTGTCATTATTTCCAGCTTGACTGTGATAGCTTCTAATATATTTATGATGTGTGTGGAGAAGACCGCAGTATGTTTTTGACATAAATGCTAAATTATTTTGAAATGTCACCAGTAACATTATCTATTTATCCATCCAATATCCATCCATCCATACATCTATCTATGGTTGTTATATCTGAATATAGGGTATAGAACAGAAACCAGTGCTCCCCAGTTCGAGTGATTTGATGCTACTGTGTGTAATTCTTGCGTGTTGTTGAGACCAATTGCAATATCCTCTTTGATGGTTGTTCTACTAAGTTTCTCTTGTTTTTGTTTGTTCCTTTAATCTGGAACACATTTTAAAGCCTGTAGTGGCAGTCTGTTTTCATGCATTCTAAATACATGTCTGACACAAGTCCATCATTTTCTTCTTATTGATGTAGAAACATATTTCTGTTAGGTGTCTTCTCTTATTTGCATGTTTGACTTGAATTCTTCGAACCAATAGAGAAGAGTTTTCTAAGACATTTATTTTCAAATGAATTTAATTTTTTCTCCAGTGCTTTTTTTATTATCCAACTATAAACATATCATTAGTAACAGTAGTATTGTAGTATTTTTTATTTAAGTAACATAATTACAGGGTGTCTATTAAGGTGCTGTGAACTGAATTTGAAATGAAATATGTGCTCAATATGACATCATTGAAAATTGAGTATTTCCATGGTCCAGTACAGAGTTTGTTAGCTACCGAGCTAACTTTTATTCAATGACCAACAAATATCTTCATTGTATTATGAGCTACCTCATCACAGATGTTATTAGAAAACACTGTTGGTCCTACATTGGGCATGTCCTACGCTCAGACATCAACAGAATACACCACCAATCTCTTGAATGGATACCTACAGGCAAAAGAACCAGGGGTAGACCAAAAGAAACACTCAGAAGAACAATACCGGTACTTAGAGAATGTAAAACAATAAATTTCAACAGATTATATTTCAACAGATTTCATTTCAACAGATATAACAGCACAACAACCAAAAATTAGAATAGACAATACCGAGATAGAATGTGTGGATACATTTGAATACCTAGGAGCAAACATCAACGGTGCAGGAGACTGCATGGCAGAAATAAGGAAGAGATTGGCAATGGCATATTGCAAAATAACACGGCTGAAAAACATATGGAAAAACAACAAAATAGAAACGAAAGTGCTAATGTTACGAACTTTTAATTTTCTGATTGCAACATACGGCTGTGAAACATGGACCCTAAGTAAAACAGCGGCAAAGAAGAACAACGCCTTCGAGCTAAAATGCTACAGGAAGATACTTAGAATATCATGGACAGATAAAATCAGAAACTCAGACATTATAAACACATTGAATATTCCAGAGTGTTGGTTACTAAATCAATAACAAAAAGAAAACTATGCCTGTTTGGTCATATAAAGAGACACAAATAATGGAGCGAAGAGTACCTGGGAAGAGGAGAAAGGGCAGACCAAGAAGACGATGGACTGACAACATTAAAGATAACATGAATACATCGCTAGAAAATACAAGCCACATTGCCCAAGACAGAGAGAGGTTCAGAGAGTTCATTGGGAAGACAACGTTCTGGAAGGAATACGTCACATGACACACTATTCAAGAACTGCACAGAATAGCTTTGAACAGACAGAATTGGAGAGATCTTACCTCTGCCCTATGCGCTAACTTCAGCACTACAGAAAAATGAATTATGAGCTACTTTACCCAATATGCGATTGACATGAGAAATAGTAATTTTTGATAAATATTATTCATTTATTCATTTTCCTTTTACGCTGAAGTTAGCGCATAGGGCAGAGGTCAGATCTCTCCAATATTGTCTGTTCAAAGCCACTCTGTGCAGTTCCTGAATAGTATGAATATTGGTTGTTTTACTTTCTCTAAGTATTGTTCTTCTGAGTGTTTCTTTTGGTCTACCCCTGGCTCTTTTGCCTATAAATAAATATTATAGTATCAATGATATAACACAGATCTGTACTAAATGTACTAAATCTGTACCTAACCCCAATTCTTTAGATGTATTATCACCATCATTGTAAATGAGTGCAGTTACTTTATAGACACCCTGTATTATAACACATCTTGCAAGATCAAAGTGAATGATATAGTATTAAAACAGCTCCACCAATTCAAATATTTAGGTACAATGATTACAGCAGATGGAAGAAGTTCAACAGAAATAAGATGCAGAATAGGACAGGCAGAAACAACATTCAGAAAAATGAAAAAATATACTGTGTAATATGACCTTGTCATTAGAGGTGAGAAAGAGAGTTCTGCAGTGCTATATAACCCCTATACTAACATATGGGTACGAGTCTTGGACAATAAATAAACTGGAAATTGGGAAATTAGAGGCAACAGAGATGTGGTTCTACAGAAGAATGCTGAAAATACCATGGACTGCCAGAAAAACTAATGTAGAGGTGTTGAAAGAGTCAAATGCGAAACTGACCTTAATCAACAATATAAGAAAAAGGCAATCTTCTTTTTTTGGTCACTTCATGAGACAGGCAGGTTTAGAGAACATAGTCATAACAGGCAAAATTGAAGGCAACAGAGACAGAGGGCGAAAACGTGAGAAAATATTAGTTTGACAACCTGGCACGGCAAGGAAACAACAACGACTTTGATACATAATACTGTGGACAGAGAGCTGTGGAGAGTCATGACCGCCTACGCCAGCCGGCATGGCACCTGATGATGTATTATAAAATCAATTAATTTATCATTTATAATGAAACTTCCATATTGATCTTGAAACTTCCATATTGATCTTGGGTTGTCATTTCTTCTTTGTGAGCATTCATTCTCAAACCACCGCTGGATCTCTCTTGTAGCAGAACAATGTTCTTACTAAATTTCTAGCAGGATGTAGTCCAGAGAATGGAAATGTGTTGTCTCACTATTTTATTTGCACCAATGGCCATATGTATCCGTCTTCGGCGGAGGTTGTCATTTGAAACTAATATAACACTGTTGCAGTTCTCACAAAATTTATATAAATACATTTATAAATCAATAGTTTTTGGTTTGACATTTATGACATACGTCTTTGCTAGCAATTTTCTTCATGAATTCATCTGGAGGTTTTCCAACAAGATCTAAGATTTTATTCAGTTGATCAATGTCTGAAGTGAGAGTTAAAGATAATTATCAATGTATAAGTATGATGAGGATGATTTTTCGGACATATATAAAAATAATAAAGATATCTTAAAAGATGAAAATTCAAAAAAATAGAGATACTCGCTCATATCACTAGAAGCCACCCACATTGTTCATGAGAAAGAAAAGAAAAGTTGAGTGCATGGTGACAAGAGTGCATGGTGACAAGAGTGCATGGTGACAATAGCTGTGTTGAAGAGTGAGAGTAGTAAGGGAAGATCAAGAGAGAAGATACAGGACTGCTTGGCATCGCAGCATGAGAGAATATTGGTATTGGAAATTATTGACAGTAAATTAGATAGAAGGATGTGGGCAGACATGATAACCAATGGCACAGACTATATGAAGAACGGTCATCATAAAAATGTCTCCGGGACCCTCGTTACATATTTTAAAATTGTTACAGATATTTTTCTGTGTAAGAAAAGAGAACAGAGCAGAAATTGCTGTTGGTTCTTCTTCTTCTTATGCATTCATTCTCAAACTCCTGTAAATTAGCAGGATGTAGTCCAGAGAACAGAAGGCATTGTGTCATAGTTTTCATTTTAGCTGTGATATATGCACCTTTCGGCATGACACATCTGACTTCAGCATGGCTTCTCGTTAATTTGACCCTATATGGGATGGGACAGCCAACTATATCCAAAAACTTACTTAGTTCCCTCTTACAGCATGCATCAAAGGTACACACTTTTGCTATTCTTTGCTCCCTTTTGGGCCCTTGCAACACACAGGCTACTGTTTGTTGTAGTTCAATGATGATAGTTTTAACATATAAATGCAAAACAGTGTGCTAACTGACATTTGATATCAAAATTATCTCCATAAATGAATCTTTGGCAAGGCACCAGCAGTAAAACTAAATCACATCTTATCAGAACAAGCACATTCCAGGCAGAAATTTATGGATGGTGAAAAATGAAACTTAATAAAGTAGTGGAGATGAGAATAGTTTCATTTGAAATGAGATACTACAGAAGAATAAGGAAAATAATATGAAGGATGAAAACAGTGAATCAAGATGTTTTAAGAACATTAAATATTGAGGATGGTTGCATGACAGTGTGTGTGTGAAATGAGATGTTTGAGGAAAGCTATAAATGTAACCAGAAGAGACCAACAAAGAAATGAAGATATCAGGGAAGAAATAAAGATCATCTCAAGTAAAGATTACATTGACAGACAGTAAACCAAATCTGGTGGTTTGACCACATCATGAGAATGAAATCAACACAAACAGCCAGTCATGCACACAACAGCAGAAGATTAGGAAACAATCAAAGAAACCTTATAGAGACACTGCTGACTATGGATAATGCAACCCAAATGGCCAAAGACACACAATTCTAACTTCCCTCCATGACTCTTAATGGCACAAGTGGAAATGACAATAGATTTATGGCTGGCTTCTAAACAGCATTATAACAAGAAAGCTGAGGTTTTTATGAACATATAGAGACATAACAGCATGAAAGTACTAGAAATGAAAAGCATGGTTTCTGGTAACGGGGGAAAGGTCCATCACTGGAGAAAACATTTCAGAGTTTAAATATGTCCTTGGCTGTATCAGATGAACAAGCCCAGAATCAATGCACTTTACAGAGCGTCTATAAAAGTAGATCAACTCGCCAGAATTGATGAATTTTACAGAGTGTCTATAATGAGGACTACGTTCTAGTAAAAGTGTGTGACCCGAATAAATAGCAAGGATAATGTAATAAAAGTAATAATGTAATGATGATAATGTAATGATGATAATGTAATGATGATATTAAAAGGATACGATCTACTCCTTTAAATAATGGCTTTCTTGTGATCATCTCTCCAAGGATACAACCAACAGACCACATGTCAACTGGAGGAATTAAATCATATGTAATTTTAAAACAAATGCAACCAAACTAGTATAAAATACTGATTATGATGATACAAGAGCAATAAAATGTGCATATTAATAAAGGATGATATTGTGACAAGTAAAGAATGGTGGAAATAGTAAGAAGAATAGAGTTTGAGTTAAACTAAATATCATTTTAGTTATAGTAAAGTATAGTAACCCATAGCATTTATTGATGCCGTAGGGGTGTGAGATGTTAGCAATCTCACATTTCTGTGACTCTGCAAAAGAGGGCGGTAGCCATCTTCTCTCCCTCGCAGTCTTTACTTCCCGGATTAATCCGGTATCCATTTAAAGCTGGGTCGACCTGGGAGCCATTGCGATCTGAAAAAAATTTCTGCCTCAACTGGGGAATGAATCCTGGACCACTCATATGTGAAGCCAGTGAATAGCCAATTTATTTTTGTTATGAATTTGAAGTTGAGTTACAGATCAGTTATAATTTAACAATTTTAAATTAAGTTATGAATCAGTTATTAATTTGAAATACCAAGCTGAGTTATGAATCAGTTGAGAATTATCAAATTTGAAATTGAGATTTGGATCAGTTATGATTTAAAGCTAAGTTATGAATCAGTTATTATTTTCAAATATGAAGTTCAGTTATGGATCGCAATTGAGTATAATTTTTATATAGGAATGGGACTATAAGAATAACGTATCTCCTATAACACAGGTTACAAACTCATGGGTTGTGATGCCAATTGGAGTCATGAAGGATTTTCTGTGAGGTCATTGGCAGGATGACAACCTAACATTCTACATGCTACTCATAAGCTGTAATCCACAAACCCTTACATCCTGGAAAAACTTTTATCTTTGCTTGTTCCTGCTCTATGGATCACATCTCTAACTTTAGCCTTTGTCCAAGTACCCCATCTTTTGAGACTGTTCTGAAAGTATATCAACAATATTTTGCCAAATATTTTCTCTCCCCTCCCCCCACTAATTATGTCCAAATCCTCCCCACCCCAAAAAAAATATTTTTGCTAAAAATATAAGTACGAAATAAGTAGGTTAATGTTTCGAATTTTAGAAAAAAAAATTGAAATTTAAACAATTTAATTGATATACACTATTGCTGATGTCAATTTTTGTCAAACACTCTATCCCATTGTCAAACATTTTCTGACCCCTTCTCCCAATTGTTGATGTAAGTTATGGACAGCCCCAAAAATATATAATGACGCCTTTAGAGATTGTTTCCAAACTAATGATGGTTAGCCAGATATATTCTGAAAAGGCAACGTCTTGTCATTGTTTACTGATTGACTGCAAAATAAAGGCAGAAAAAAATGGAGCTAAAATTCATAAAATTACCTTTTTCGTTGTAATGCATCCAGTTGAGAATAATCTCTGGGGCCCGGTACCATCGACATACAACATAGCCAGTCATTTCTTCTGCACTAGAACGTGCTAAACCAAAGTCTAGAATCTGATTGCCAGGATGGATAAGATAGCATCAAAATATGTGGTCATACATAGTTAACCCCTTAGCTGTGGAGGTATTTTTAAAGATACGATGAAAAGCCACCGCTATTTTGCGGAGATCCTCTTCTTAGCTTCCCACGAAAAAAAATCCATCTGAATGCTTATAATAAAGCATCCAAACAAATTGTTTCCATGAGAAACTAAGAAGAAGATCTCAGCAAAGAGGTGGCAACCACTCATCGTGTCCTTAAGGATACCTGCGCAGTTAAGGGGTTAATTAGCATTAAAACTTTACTGATCAAGTTTAATGAAAGTTGAAGTTACGGTATATATTCTTGATTACCAAATTTGACGATAGTCAAATATACTATGATACTTCAGTAAAATAGCAATTGATGTGATAGTATTAGCAGTTTAAAAATAGATATTCCAGGACAGAATGTCATTCTAAAATGGCTGTGCCCATGAAACCAAGTCTTTCCACATGGGTATTAAGTGATTTCTTAATTAAATTTAGCAGAATTATTTTTGCAGCTAAGTTTTTGTGATAAATAGAAAGTACCAGTAATGTAAAAAAAATGCTCTGCATTATAAAATTATGATTTAATTCTGGAAATAACTCGGGATTTTAAATTCATTTAGAAAATACTAACATTTATTATGACACAGAAATATTCAAAGCTCTGTGCTGTGAGTTCAACTTTTTTCAAGACAACACTATTAATGTCTAAAAAAATTATGCAAATATATTTGGCAATAGGAAATATATACATTCTGGATTGATGGTTAGCAAAGTGTTAAAACTGTAATCATCATGTGTCATGACAACTGGTATAGGCAATCATGGATCTGCAAAAATGCTTGCTGTGAGTACTGAATGAAATCTTAGCATTTTTCTCTATCATTAAGTTTGGTTGTTCATAATATTTAGTTTTGATACGCCCGTGTGTTGCCGGAGCCTGAAAGGGGAGCAAAGAATAGCAACACTGTTTACCTTCCATGCATGTCGTAAGAGGCGACTAAGGAGGTTATGGGATGGAGTTCACTGTGCCATCCCATATAGGGTCAGTGACCAAAATCAATGCAGAAGTCGGATGTGTCAGGCCAAAAGGCGCAGATATCGCAGCAATGCTGTAAACCATAACACAACGTATTTCGTTCTCTGGACTACATCCTGCTAATCTGCAGGAGTTTGAGAACGAACACAGAAGAGACGAAGAAGAAGAAGAAGTTGTCATAATTTTTGTTCATAATTTTTGATTGTTGAAAACATTTTTTGAATTATTTTTATGGGTTCATAATATTTAGGTGCTCATAATTTTTGGCTGTTCATTATTTTTGATTGTTCATAATTTTTAGTTGTTCATAATTTTTGGTTGATCATAATTTGTGGTTGTAGTTGTTCATAATTTTTGGTTGTTCATAATTATATCTATCATTGACTCTGAAAACTCTATTTCCTGACAACTCCTTTCTGACAAACTTTTAAAAGGTCATAATTATCCTTGGCAGAGAATGTAAACACTCAAGAAAAAATATAAAGGAGTTTAAAATAACAGTTTTACTCTTAACAATTAACAGGATTGATGTTTTGACTAAAAGGTCTTTATCAAAATAGCAACGAATAAACACAAAATAGAAGCACAAAATATAATGGTGACTACATGCAGGAAACTCATTTTACTAGGTCAGTTATAGTGTCTGATCTACAGTCTATGCTTTGAACAATTCTTCTTCAGCATTCATTCTCAAACTCCTTTTTAATCTCCCTTGTAGCATGACCATGGTCCTACTAGATTTCCAGCAGGATGTAGTCCAGAGAATGGAAATGCGTTGTGTTGCTGTTTTATTTGCGCCAATGGCCCGACACATCCGTCTTTGGTGGGGAACAATTCAAAATGGTAGGGATGGTATGAGATTGTGGCCTCTATAACCTGTTATAATCTTCTGTGTGTCATGTGGATTTACTGCCCAGGACATGCTGGTGTTTGCAGAAATGAGAAAGCAGATAGGTATTTTTGTTATTGAATTTTTTCATTGAATGCATCTGTAAGTCTGTGAATTAAGAATGGATAAGGGAGACACTTTGCAGTTGCTTGGTGAGCACCTGCTAAATATAGAAACTACTATAGATGACACACCTAAGTTATGATTGGGAGAATTTATTATTCAGTGTGGTACAAGTAGGACTGGGCATCTGAGGGCAGAGTGAGGAATGTGTTCAACTAGCGAGCCACATGAATCATCAGTATGCATACATTTCCATATTTACTTGGGAAGATTGAACACCTATGGGTGGGCCCAGAGTCACAATCAATCATTTCTCTCATGAAATACCTTACAGTAATGATTGTCTTTTGCTGATAATGAATTTCCTCTGTGTACTGGCATCTCTCATCACTTTGAAGTTTTGTATTTTTGGTTTTGTAGTCCATAGTATTTTTATCTCTTTGGCCGAGATAGATATTGATTTTCATTTATTGATTTCCATGGCTGAGATTTCCATATGTTATACTGGCACTATGTAACACTGAAGAGCTATCCATAATTTAGTACTGACTCCATATAATACTAAACTCTCCATATATAAATCCTGGCTCTACGTAACACTGAAGAACTCTCCATATATCAGTCCTGGTTCTATGTAACACTGAAGAACTCTCCATATATCAGTCCTGACTCTATGTAACACTGAAGAACTCTCCATATATCAGTCCTGATTCTATGTAACACTGAAGAAATAAATATTTTCTAAATAAATGACTTTCAAAATAAATATTTAAACAGCCTCAAAAATAGCGTGTAAATTTAAAGAAAACATCTGCAGATAAAATGTATAAAATCAACTCTCCATATATCAGTCCTGACTCTAAGTAACACTGAATAACTCTCCATATATCAGTCCTGACTCTAAGTAACACTGAATAACTCTCCATATATCAGTCCTGACTCTAAGTAACACTGAATAACTCTCCATATATCAGTCCTGACTCTAAGTAACACTGAATAACTCTCCATATATCAGTCCTGACTCTAAGTAACACTGAATAACTCTCCATATATCAGTCCTGACTCTAAGTAACACTGAATAACTCTCCATATATCAGTCCTGACTCTAAGTAACACTGAATAACTCTCCATATATCAGTCCTGACTCTAAGTAACACTGAATAACTCTCCATATATCAGTCCTGACTCTAAGTAACACTGAAGAACTCTCCATATATCAGTCCTAGCTTTATGTAGCAAATTCAATTAAAGAAAGACTGCAATAAAACTGTACCATATTGTAAATAATTATAATACACAATTTCTTATTGTATTAAATAGCAATTTTACATTAAAAAAATACAATATAGAACAAATTAATGTTTCAATCAAAAAGCTTTATCAAGATAGGGACAAACAATGAGGTTCAGAATAAATTATTGAATCAGCTCACATGTTAGCTATACTGGCAACCATTAAAAATGCATTCACATGTTTTTACATAAGTCACTCCACATGTTGAATTAAAATTAACTGAAACTAATGTTTTCACATTTATGAGCCTTTTGCTGAATCAAATCTGATATATTTTTTAAAAAAATAGACCTTGGCAGCTGAATATTTTGTTGAGTCCAAGTAAGTATGCTGGTTATGTGGCGTCTAGTATGGATATAACTAATGTTGTGACTTTTTTTTGCAAGCAAGAGGAGCTAAGTCTCTTTCACACAGTGTTTATGCTAATAAAATCTGCGTATGAGCTGATGTCTGTTTGAGTTGCTGTTTGGAAGCAGTTGCACAAATGCATCAGTACAATATGATGATTTATTCATTTTATTCTAGTTTATTTCATAATCTTTTTATTAGTAGTGGTAGGGTTTTCTAACACAAATTTACTTGTTTAATATAGTTTCTTAATTATTACCTGTATGTATTTGCATTCTGAGCTAGAAGCCTAGATCTCAGTTGCTACACAGGCATTTTGACTGATTGGTTCAAGTTAAAGCTCAAATTTTTATATTCTTTTTATTCACCTTGTTTATACCCTCTCTGAGTAGGAGGCTTCTTCAATAAGCATTGCATTAAGCTGAAAGCTGAGGTCTCCTGGTTATGAAAGACAGCTCAAAAACCCCACTGCACATAAGAAGCAAGAGCAAGTTGCTCTCAATTCCTGGGGATAGTGACAAACAAACAAACATCTAACTTGTTTTATAACTTGAAATTCCTGAAATATTTTGTCTTAAATTTCATCTAACCTTTAACTCTACGTTCTGGTTGACACCGATGTTGTTTGGCTTGAGGTCCTGAAAAAAACAACACAAGGATACAATTTTTAACAGGCCACCTGCAAGGTGAAGAATATAACATATATTTATTTTCAAAATACGCAATGAACTTGATATTGTTGTTAAACATTTCTTATGTCAAAAGTTTGATATGCCACATGGGATTTCCCTGGCATAGTTGTTAAGTTGTTCACTGTGCTCAAAATATTACAGGTTTGAAACAAACATGTGACACCTTTTTAAAAAATGTTTTTTTTCTGAGATCCCTGGGGACTATCGCTTAAAGCTACGGAGTCTTGTGATATGTGTGGTACTCCCAGCATGTGGTGTGCCTCTTTTTGAGAGGGATGAGTACATATGGGACAATCTGTGTACAGTGAAGTCAATTCTCTATGCCTTTTCCACCTTTTCTTTTCATATACTACATATTTTATAATATAACAATTCCTCTGATGTAGCTTGTTTTCTGCTAAGAAAGATCTTTAGCATCACTTTACTAGAATGAGTGATTGGACTTACAGTTGTTTAATTTTTACAGTTTCAGATTGCCGTTCTTAGAAAATGGTCATCAGTATCAGGTAGCATATTCTGTACAGGATGTAACAATCATCACAGCTTTTCAAAACTTCTGTTGATCTTGAGCCAGTCGTCATGCTTCTGTTACTGTCATATTCAAGAGGTCTTTGATGTATTGCATCCATCTTATTTTTGGTCTGCCTTTTGTTCATCACCCTGGCATCAATAAATTATATTCTTCCTTTTTTGTAAGCTATGTTTTTCTTGTCAATATTTTCTGGCAGATCAACTCCTCTCCTGTGCAATATATTGGTGACTAGTAATATCAAGCAAGATATGAACATCCGGTTAAACAGTCACAAACTTGAGGTTACCAACTTCATGTTTTAAAGTATAAGATCAGTATTAGAGTAAAGATAAATCTATTCAGACTGCTAGTGCATAATCTAAGATCTGTATTAGAGTAAAGATAAATCTATTCAGACCGCTAGTGCATCATCTAAGATCAGTATTAGAGTAAAGATAAATCTATTCAGACCGCTAGTGCATCATCTAAGATCAGTATTAGAGTAAAGATAAATCTATTCAGACTGCTAGTGCATCATCTAAGATCAGTATTAGAGTAAAGATAAATCTATTCAGACTGCTAGTGCTAAGTATACTTTTATATGGATATGAAAGTTGGACACTCAATGTAGACACAGAAAGAATAATTAAGGCTTTTGAATACAAGTCCCGCCGAAGACGGATGTGTCGGGCCATTGGCGCAAATAAAACGGCGACACAACGCATTTCCATTCTCTGGACTACATCCTTCTGGAAATCTATTAGGACCATGGTCCTGCTACAAGATATCCAGTGGGAGTTTGAGAATGAACACTGAAGAAGAAGAATACAGGTGCTACATAAGTTTGATAAGAATTTGCTATAGCCTTATACAACATAAGACAGATATATTTATTCGGCAGCAAATAAACAGACTTGCAGGTTATCAAGAACCACTTTTGGCAGTGGTGAATTGGCATAAATGTGTTTGGTTTGGACATGTAATGAGACACAACTTGTTTTATAAAATTAATTTGCAAGGAACATCCAAGACGGGGAGAAGAAGATATGGCAAAATGAAAATCATGGATTGATAACAGTCAAGGGATGGTCTGGGCATTATTTTTCTACAGTTCTCTGAATGGTTGAGGATAGAGTTGTTTGGAGAGCTTATTGTGTTGATGTCTCCAGTGTGATACCCTTAAGACTCTGATGGTTATAGGTCTTATTATTACTTCTTCTTCTTCTGCCTTCGTTCTCAAACTCATGCAGATTAGCAGGCTGTAGTCCAGAGAATGGAATGCGTTATGTCATGGTTTACAGCATTGCTGCGATATCTGCGCCTTTCAGTCTGACACATCCGACTTCAGCATGGCTT
The DNA here is from genome assembly GCA_034231615.1 of Meghimatium bilineatum. Classification (NCBI taxonomy): domain Eukaryota; kingdom Metazoa; phylum Mollusca; class Gastropoda; order Stylommatophora; family Philomycidae; genus Meghimatium; species Meghimatium bilineatum. The sequence goes on along the minus strand of CM067317.1, from coordinate 43,132,746 downwards.
TCGATCACTGACCCTATTTGGGATGGGACAGCCAATTCCATCCCGTAACCTCCTTAGTCATCATTTACGACATGCATGGAAGGTAAACAGTGCTGCTATTCTTTTCTCCCCTTTCGGGCCCCGGCAACACACGGGTGGAATGATTACTATTATTAATACGGGTATATTTTGTTTTTAATTGTTAATATTTCTGATGGGCCTTTGGGCCTAACTGAAGTGTTCATCAGTTGAATAGATTGTTCTGTGATACAATTATATTGGAAATAATGATTTGTACTCTACTCATTGAATGTGTCATTTAGTGGGTGATGTAACAAATATCACCTACTCAGTGAGTGTGTCATTTAGTGGATGTTGTAACAAATATCACCTACTCAGTGAGTGTGTCATTTAGTGGATGATGTAACAAATATCACCTACTCAGTGAGTGTGTCATTTAGTGGATGATGTAACAAATATTACCTACTCAGTGAGTGTGTCATTTAGTGGGTGTTGTAACAAATATCACCTACTCAGTGAGTGTGTCATTTAGTGGATGATGTAACAAATATCACCTACTCAGTGAGTGTGTCATTTAGTGGATGTTGTAACAAATATCACCTACTCAGTGAGTGTGTCATTTAGTGGATGATGTAACAAATATTACCTACTCAGTGAGTGTGTCATTTAGTGGGTGATGTAACAAATATTACCTACTCAGTGAGTGTGTCATTTAGTGGATGATTAACAAATATCACCTACTCAGTGAGTGTGTCATTTAGTGGATGATGTAACAAATATCACCTACTCAGTGAGTGTGTCATTTAGTGGATGATTAACAAATATTACCTACTCAGTGAGTGTGTCATTTAGTGGGTGATGTAACAAATATCACCTACTTAGTGAGTGTGTCATTTAGTGGGTGATGTAACAAATATCACCTACTCAGTGAGTGTGTCATTTAGTGGGTGATGTAACAAATATTACCTACTCAGTGAGTGTGTCATTTAGTGGATGATTAACAAATATCACCTACTCAGTGAGTGTGTCATTTAGTGGATGATTAACAAATATCACCTACTCAGTGAGTGTGTCATTTAGTGGATGATGTAACAAATATCACCTACTCAGTGAGTGTGTCATTTAGTGGGTGATGTAACAAATATCACCTACTCAGTGAGTGTGTCATTTAGTGGATGATGTAACAAATATCACCTACTCAGTGAGTGTGTCATTTAGTGGATGATTAACAAATATCACCTACTCAGTGAGTGTGTCATTTAGTGGATGATGTAACAAATATCACCTACTCAGTGAGTGTGTCATTTAGTGGGTGATGTAACAAATATTACCTACTCAGTGAGTGTGTCATTTAGTGGATGATTAACAAATATCACCTACTCAGTGAGTGTGTCATTTAGTGGATGATGTAACAAATATCACCTACTCAGTGAGTGTGTCATTTAGTGGATGATGTAACAAATATTACCTACTCAGTGAGTGTGTCATTTAGTGGATGATGTAACAAATATCACCTACTCAGTGAGTGTGTCATTTAGTGGATGATGTAACAAATATTACCTACTCAGTGAGTGTGTCATTTAGTGGATGATGTAACAAATATCACCTACTCAGTGAGTGTGTCATTTAGTGGATGATTAACAAATATCACCTACTCAGTGAGTGTGTCATTTAGTGGATGATTAACAAATATCACCTACTCAGTGAGTGTGTCATTTAGTGGGTGATGTAACAAATATCACCTACTCAGTGAGTGTGTCATTTAGTGGATGATGTAACAAATATTACCTACTCAGTGAGTGTGTCATTTAGTGGGTGATGTAACAAATATTACCTACTCAGTGAGTGTGTCATTTAGTGGATGATTAACAAATATTACCTACTCAGTGAGTGTGTTATTTAGTGGGTGATGTAACAAATATTACCTACTCAGTGAGTGTGTCATTTAGTGGATGATGTAACAAATATTACCTACTCAGTGAGTGTGTCATTTAGTGGGTGATGTAACAAATATTATCTACTCAGTGAGTGTGTCATTTAGTGGATGATTAACAAATATCACCTACTCAGTGAGTGTGTCATTTAGTGGATGATGTAACAAATATCACCTACTCAGTGAGTGTGTCATTTAGTGGATGATGTAACAAATATCACCTACTCAGTGAGTGTGTCATTTAGTGGATGATGTAACAAATATTACCTACTCAGTGAGTGTGTCATTTAGTGGATGATGTAACAAATATCACCTACTCAGTGAGTGTGTCATTTAGTGGATGATTAACAAATATCACCTACTCAGTGAGTGTGTCATTTAGTGGATGATTAACAAATATCACCTACTCAGTGAGTGTGTCATTTAGTGGGTGATGTAACAAATATCACCTACTCAGTGAGTGTGTCATTTAGTGGATGATGTAACAAATATTACCTACTCAGTGAGTGTGTCATTTAGTGGATGATGTAACAAATATCACCTACTCAGTGAGTGTGTCATTTAGTGGATGATGTAACAAATATTACCTACTCAGTGAGTGTGTCATTTAGTGGATGATGTAACAAATATTACCTACTCAGTGAGTGTGTCATTTAGTGGATGATGTAACAAATATCACCTACTCAGTGAGTGTGTCATTTAGTGGATGATGTAACAAATATCACCTACTCAGTGAATGTGTCATTTAGTGGATGATGTAACAAATATCACCTACTCAGTGAATGTGTCATTTAGTGGATGATGTAACAAATATCACCTACTAAGTGAATGAGTCATTTAGTGGATGATGTAACAAATATCACCTACTCAGTGAATGTGTCATTTAGTGGATGATGTAACAAATATCACCTACTAAGTGAGTGTGTCTTTTAGTGGATGTTGTAACAAATATCACCTACTAAGTGAATGTGTCATTTAGTGGATGATGTAACAAATATCACCTACTCAGTGAATGTGTCATTTAGTGGATGTTGTAACAAATATCACCTACTCAGTGAGTGTGTCATTTAGTGGATGATGTAACAAATATCACCTACTCAGTGAGTGTGTCATTTAGTGGATGATGTAACAAATATCACCTACTCAGTGAGTGTGTCATTTAGTGGATGATGTAACAAATATCACCTACTCAGTGAATGTGTCATTTAGTGGATGATGTAACAAATATCACCTACTCAGTGAGTGTGTCATTTAGTGGATGATGTAACAAATATCACCTACTCAGTGAGTGTGTCATTTAGTGGATGATGTAACAAATATCACCTACTCAGTGAGTGTGTCATTTAGTGGATGATGTAACAAATATCACCTACTCAGTGAGTGTGTCATTTAGTGGATGATGTAACAAATATCACCTACTCAGTGAATGTGTCATTTAGTGGATGATATAACAAATATGATATCATACTTTATTAATGACTTTGCGTTTATCCAATGCTAACATTAGCCACCCCTGTTCTCACCTCTATGTAGCAGACAAAATATAAACAAAGGGGAAAATCTGGCTCACCATGTCATTGTCATGGCTCACAAGACTGACATAAAAGTACACACTGGCACCCAGAGCTCAGAAAACACTACTGGAAACAACAAAGGACCAAAATAATATTTTTGGCCCCATGCCGCACAAAATCTCTATCTGGCCCACTAATACAGAAAAGGTTTTCTACCTCTCTTCTATAGACTTAATATTTGATGGTGTTGAATGTTTAAGAGAATCTGCTTATCATTGGATAGGCTGACATCTTTATCAGTCATCCAGTGATAATGTAACTCAAATACAAACACTTGCAAAGATACATACTTACCCTGTGTATGATGCCAGCAGAATGGATATACTGAAAAGATAAAATAATGACTAATAAGTAGCCTATATATATATATATATATATATATATATATATATATATATATATATTGATTAAAGAAAGATAAAATAATATGAAGGTTATGTAATTTTAATAATTTTAATATTGCTGGGGGAGTAGTGATGATGTTGATATCACTAAGGTGACCATATGTCCAGACCATATGACCATATGTCGAACACAACTGGCTTTGGCATCTAAATCTTGTGTCTTGCTGGCTTTTTTTCAACAATTGAATAGGCCCTGTGTCTACATTGGCCTTAAGTATAGACTCTTTATATAGGGGATGAATGTAAAATATATTTGTATTTACACAATTAGTTTGTTCCGTTCATGCCACATGTTCATAGGGCAGAGGTTTTGATTCTCCGTGTGTTGCGGTGAGCTGCCTGAAATTTTAGTTCTTGTATTGACTTGCATGTGGGGTTTTTATCCACCTTTTGGCTAAGTTTCTAGTACTAAAAGTCATTCTAAAATGGGGTTTTACCCACCTTTCGGTAAGTTTCTAATAATAAAAGTTGTTCTAAAATTGGCTTTTTTTACCAACCTTTTGGATAAGTTTCTAGTAATAAAATTCATGTTATAATTTCTTAGGGAAGGAGTGAGGGGTTTAACCCACCAATCTCTCGCCTCCTTATGTAAGGGCGTGAATGTTTTCTGGGCGAGTGTTTATCAACGTGGGCCAAAGATGGTCACAGAACACTCTTGGGGGTGGGGGACGGACATTATTTTCACCTTTGCATAGGCCTGATGTTTTTGCGTAGACCTATCTTTTTCGTGATGGCATTAATACTAGGTCAAATGATGATACGGTCAAATATAAATAACATTCGATTTCAAAGTCAAGAACTGCAATGCTAATTCCGCACAAGAATGTCAGATAGCATCCATCCCTTAAACCTTGCTTCAAACTTTCAAAATAAATATTTAAACAGCCTCAAAAAATAGCGTGTAAATTTAAAGAAAACATCTGCAGATAAAATGTATAAAATCAACAGAACGAAAGCTCTAACTACCTGTGTGATTATCTTCATAGACAAACATGACATAGAGAAAAGGCAAACTGCTTAAAGGATTGTGCAAGGAACTGAGTGCAAAAACCAGATACATGAAATCCCCGATATTGTTAAACCAAACATTTGCACCATAGTTAGGTATCCCACTCAACATTGTGAAAAAACCAAGGAGTGGCAACTGTGATCAGTACAATTGTCGGGAGTACGAGTCAATAGGATAAGTATTATTAAAACTAAGAAACAAAAATTATTATTTGCGAATCAAAGATATAGTTTCCACCAAAACTGTTCGAAGGTTTTACAATGAAAAATTGGCAAACCCGTAGATAATGAGGGATTTGGGTGGTTCAACCCCCTAATCTGCTCGCCATTCACTAATCGACCCAATTGTACAACCCTTCTAATATAAATACCTTCCCATTAGGAAGTCAACCCTCTCTTCCCACCGCTAACTGGTTTTCCAAAGAAAAGGTCACAAAACAGCTAATGAAAACGAACAATAACCCTTTTGTATAGGTATACCCGCCTCCAGAAAGTTGGGGGGGGGGGTGGGTTCATTAATTTGTAGTGCTATATTTAGTTGGACCTATTTATTTTAAGTTTATTTGTTTATCTTGACTTCATAAAACCCTTCCGCCTTTTCCCCTGATTGTTTGAAATAAAGTGGCAATAGAGAAAACCAATAAGAGAAGACACCAAAAATCAATATGTTTCTGTTACAATAAGAAAAGGCACCAACCATCAATATATTAATGGAACAATAAGAGTAGGCACACCACATCAATGTGTTTCTGCAACTATAATAGTGGACACCAAACAGCAATGCGTTACTACAACAATACGAGAAGACACCAAAAAGCAATATGTTTCTTTTTAAATAAGAGAAGACACAAAACAGCAATTTGTTTTTACAAAAATAAGAAAAGACATTAAACAGCAATACGTTACTACAACAGATGAATGTCCATGTGGATCCGGAACCCAGACTCCAGAACACATACTTCAGGACTGCCCAACATACTAAGAGCTGAGACAGCAGACCTGGCCAGAGGATACAGACTTGAGACAAAAGCTATGGGGCAGCCGCTCTGACCTGGAGAAGACAGTGGACTCCGTCTTGACGACAGGTCTGACGGTATAGCATGACCACATGCTGAACGCAGAAGAAGAAGAACTACAAAAATAAGAGAAGACACCAAACAGCAATATGTTTTTTAAAAATAAGTGAAGACACCAAACAGCAATATGTTTTTAAAAAAAATAAGAGAAGACACCAAACAGCAATATTTTACTACAACAATAAGAAGAAAACGATGAACTTATATCGGCCATGTACTTGGAATGAATGAAAACAGACTGCCACTAGAAGCTTTAAAATGGGTACCAGATGGCAAAAGAAAAAAAGGAAGACCAAGGGAGACTATTTTCAGAACAACCATCAAATAGTGTATGACTGGGTCTCGAATTACACGAAATAATTACATACAGTAGCATCACATGTCTCAACCTGGAGAGCACTGGTTTCTGTTTAATTTGACGCTTAAGGAACATTAGGCAGACTGTCTGTCTGTCATAGACAGACATAGATAGATCCATGAATGAAGTGGTAGGTAAATTGCGTAGATAGATAGATATATAGATAGATAGATAGATATATAGTTTAATTGATTGATTGATTGGATAGATTAGATTAGATATATTAGATTAGAGTAGATAGATTAGATTAGATAGATTATATAGATTAGATATATAGAAATAAAGAATAGATAGATTAGATGGATAGGATTAGAGTAAATATATTAGATAGATAGAGAGATCCATGAATGGATTGGTAGATAAATTGCATAGACAGATAGATGACAAACATAGATTAGATCAGTGTTTCCCAACGTGGGATCCACGGAGGGGAGGGGGCATTTGATTGTTCAAAAAGGGGGCGAGAGTTAATACAATTTTTAAATATTAAAAAATATGTATAGGCCTATATTACATGGGGGGGGGGGGGGCACCAAATTTTAAAAAGGCTTAGGTGGAGCATGGTAAAAAAAAAAAAGCTGTGGAAACACCAGATTAGATATATAGATAGATAGATGTCGCAATAACGTTTTACATAGTAATTTTCTCATCTTTTCAAAGACTACCTTTTGTTATTTACACATACTTAAAGAGATAATTCTTCTCAAGTAGCTTTAGTTGTCAATTTATGTGAGATTGAGCGTTGGAAACGATACGGACACACATTTCTATCTAAGATCACAGGCCAGGACCTACTTAATCAGCCGGAAATGAAATTTAAAAACAAAATAATCTGCGCCGATCCCAAATTTTTAGTTATTGTTGACATAATGTACAGCCTTTTTAGCCCTAGATATACAATCGTTACTGTAATCGTAAGTATGTTAGAGATGTACCTTTCTGTTAAGTCAGAACGACGGCTGTCGGATTCGGCGATCTTCGCATAACACACTGAGAGCCCCCAATCTGCTCGCCATTCACTAATCGACCCACTCGTACAACCCTTTTAATATAAATATCTTAATAAATACATAGAACCACTGATAGGTAACTATATAAACCGATTACACAAGTGTAATAATTTGCGGGTGAAAATGCCCTTATTTGGTATCACTTTTGTATAACAGATAAGCCCGCGAACCCTATCTTATGTTCCTTCAGAGGCGCATAGAACAGAAACCACAGCTATCGAATTTTATCTCCACCGAAGACGGATGTGTCGGGCTTTTGGCGCAAATAATACGCCGACATAATGCATTTCGATTCTCTGGACTACATGCTGCTGGAAATCTAGTAGGACAATGGTCCTGCTACAAGAGAATTCAGCAGGAGTTTGAGAATGAACGCTGAAGAAGAAGAAGAATTCGAGCCATGTGTAGCAACTGTGTATAATTCTTGCATGTTGTTGAGACCCATAATCATATCCTCATTAGTGGTTCTTCTACGAAGAGTCTCTCTTGGTCTTTTTCTTTTGCCATCTGGTACCCATTTTAATTATTATAATGACAGTCTGCATTCATTCTAAGTACATGTTCGATATAAGTCCATCGCACTCTTCTTGTTATTGTAGAAGCATAGTCCCTATTGCTGATAGTCCCTATTGCTGATAGTCCCTATTGCTGATAGGCCCTATTGCTGATAGTCCCTATTGCTGATAGGCCCTATTGCTGATAGTCCCTATCTTCTCTTACTTGCTCCTTTGACTTTAATTCTTCCCAACCAATATTTTTTTTCAAATAAATTTAATTTCCTCTTCAATGCTGCAGACATAGGGGCCTAACTGTTACACTACATTATACATTTTGCTTTTATGTTTAAATAGAAATCTGTAGGGTGATGTAGCAGGTTACTAATATTGGTCTATTTTTGAAAGTTCAAGATAAGAGAAGTTGATACTTCAATTAAAGAGCAGGCAATGATATCACATACGTTGATAAAAATGGTATGAATCAATGAGGTCAAGTGCGTTGGAGATATAACGTGTGTGCTGAAAAATCTATTTGCATTTTATTACGCTAATGAATGCATTTAGGTCGATAGATTTCCATCTAGGGTCAAGGCCAAAATTGCCACTGACAAAAATATCTTGCAGTATTTTCAGCGGAGGTGTCATAGAAACATGCGTTTGTTTTACTCACGAAGTAATTAGGTGCTGTCCTTATATTACCTCAACAATTAATTTTGGGGTGGGGGGGGGGGGGAGTGTGTATGAAAAGTATGACAGTTTTTAACAACTGGTAGAAAAAGAGGGATGGGTGACACAAGTTAACGTTAACAAATCTTCTTATTTTTTTTTACACCAATTAAATTTCTTGAATTTGAAATATTTTTTCAAAACTTGTGAAATTAATTATATAGTTTTCTGCTAAATGTTTTAGGAGGTGAGTTTTATTTTTTGGGACATAATTAAGAGAGGGGGGGGGGTTAGTCATGAACATTTTGACAGTTGTTTACAAGAGCGAAAGGGGGGTGGGGGAATTGGCAAAATAATGTTGATGTAATTTATGCAAAAACCTCTTATTAGAGATGACGATTAATGTTTTCATAAATTCATAAATCGTCAGCTTTCCTTTTCCCAACTTGCTGTCGTTTATGATTATTACAGTCCTGTTTTATCCAACGGTTAAATTACATTTTATTTATACCGTGAGCATGCTGTGATTTCTTTTTAGGATTGTGTATGTCGTAATGTAAGCGGCCCTTTCTAGCTTCTCTGCAAAAGTAACTGTGCAATTGTGTAGTCACATTTTGCATGGTAGTAAATTTACACTTTAAATTTATATTATAATAAAACTCTTAACTACATATATAAATTGGCTAAATCAAACAAAATCCCACAATAAAATGACGTCGAATATGCGATACTACTAGAAATTGAGTAAACTGGAATTTAGCTGTTATTTTAAGATTAAACAATTAGGTCATCAAACAAAAAATACAGCACAACTAACATCAATGTCCTGATAATGTCACTTCTATAGGCTTATCCTAGTATTTCCGTGATTTTCATTGGTGACAACTTGGCAACATATCACAATGACTAATGAAGATCACAACGATATTCATGCCATATAAATTGACGAATTCTGTCAATTACAATGTAGTCTCTAAATAAGTGACAGGGGGACACATTCGCACTAATGGAAATCGTGATTTCCGTACTATAGTGGGTCGAATTGATGCGCAAGAAAAACAAAAATATAGTTGTATTTCACAGCAGTATAATTCAATTATTCTTATGTTTACTGGGCTTTTAATTGGCCAGTATTTCATACTTTGGGTCACAGCAAGAGATAAAGAGTTGGAGAGAAGGAAAAAAAATAAGACGTATTTCTCTCATAAACCGAGACTGTCAACAAACTTAGGTGTAATACTGTAAAAAATGGCACATTATGTACATTCACAAAACCGTTATAAATTTAGAATTTATAGATAAAATATTTTAATGTAGTTACATTTTTTAAAGGTCAAAAATGGTTTGTATAGGGTCATTGAAAATCTGAAATTGGATCTAAAAGATCTTTTTGATCTAACAAGTAGTTTTGGAGAATTCCAATTGATGAGAATATGAATTATTGAATGGACTATCGCTATACCACTAACAGTAGTACACTATCCTAGTTATTGCTTCTTAGTTTTGTTACTACAGCACTCTCCGCCTTGTCCGATATCCTTTGACAGTTTGGTTATTTAAACGTTTGATAATAATTCGTTATAGAGAACACTAGATAAACATATTAGTCTGTCAGCAAATAAACAAACTTGTAGGTCATCAAGAACCACTTTTGGCAAAAGCGAAAGGACGTAAATTTGTTTGGTGTGGACATGTAACCAGACACGACTCACTTTCTAAAAGTTTTTTTACAAGTAACAGTCGAGGGTCAAAGAAGAAGAGTTGGCAAATTGAAAAAAAAATCCTGGATTGAAAACATAAAGGAATGGTCTGGGCATGATTTTTCTACACTCTTCCCAATCATTGATGATAGTAGTGTTTGGAAGGCCTTACGTGCTGATGTGGTACCCCTACGATCCTGGTATATCATTGGTCATTATTATATGACACTTACCTTAATTCCTCTAAGAATCTGATATAAAAGAAATTTGATGTGGTCATCCTGCAGAGCCTGGCACTTGAGGATGTCATGGAGGTCTGTGTCCATCAACTGTGTCACCAAATATCTGTAGATGGATCGTGAGATAGATATAGAAAAATGTTAATTATCATTTGTATAGAATGTTGAGTTTCTCTTCAAGATTTAATCATGAAAAAGTAACTACGTGTTAGAAATACATATCATTCCTAATAAAAAAAATATGAGTAAAGACAATGATAATAAAATAAATAAGTAACAAAACAGTTGATGTTGCCATCAAGAATCTTAGGCAGAATTAAATAATAATATAAATTATAAACGAAATATAACATCACCCGTGTGTTGCCGGGGTCCGAAAGGGAAGCAAAGAATAGCAACACTGTTTACCTTCCACGCATGTCGTAAAAGCGACTAAGGAGGTTATGGGATGGAGTTGGCTGTCTCATCCCATATAGGGTCAGTGACCCAAAGTCATGCTGAAGTCGAATGTGTCAGGCCGAAAGGCGCAGATATCGCAGCAATTCTGTAAACCATGACACAACTCATTCCGTTCTCCGGACTACATCCTGCTAATCTGCAGGAGTTTGAAAACGAACGAAGATGAAGAAGAAATATAATATAAATAATGAATTCAAAAATGTTCATTTAGGAGCATGTTTAAGAAACAATAAATAAATAACAGCCCGTGTAACACCCTGCCAAATGACTAATAGAAATACTACACTTTCCAGGATGCTACACGGACTGTTATTTATTTAGTTATTTGTAAAAACATGTACTTAAATTAATATGTGTTCTGTATTAATTGTTTTTATTATCATATGTTCGTAAGACGAAGATCTTTAGATAGAAACGTCAACCGTTTTCGTCTTTATTTATTTTATTATCATTGCTTTTATCATATTTTTGTTAGTAGTGGTAGTTATTTGTAACACTTATTTCCTTATTCATTATTATTTCATTGTTATATATATATATATATATATATATCTTACCCCGCCGAAGACGGATGTGTCGGGCCATTGGCGCAAATAAAACTGCGACACAACGCATTTCCATTCTCTGGACTACATCCGGCTAGAAATCTAGTAGGACAATGGTCTTACTACAAGGGAGATCCAGCAGGAGTTTGAGAATGAACGATGAAGAAGAAGAAGATATACCCGGTATGTGTTAACACAGGCTAGACCGGATCATTGAATCGTATGTTGTTTTTTTTGTTTTTGTTTTGGTAATGTTATATTTGCTTCATGTTTGTTATGGTTCATTCTCAAACTCCCACTGAAATGTCCTCTAGTAGGACAATTGTCTTATCAGATTTCCAGCAGGATTTAGTCCAGAGAACTTAGATGGATTGTGGGAATTGTACCAATTTCTAGACATATCTGACGTTTCAGTGATGCATGGGTTAATTGCATTAATATTTCATTCAACTCTTGTCAATGTTCAAGCAAACTATGTAAATATAATGGTCAAATGTGTCAAAGACGGACAGTTAGTTGTGTCAATAGTCTATTGTTAACATGCGAATATATTTTGTCAATATCCTAGTCAGCTGTGAAACAGCATATGCGTTCTTTTATCATTTCCCTAGCGAACCATGTCGAAAATGTGTGTTCAGTGTTCCAATTTTCTATTATATCAATAAATTAGTTAATTGTATCAATGTTCTATTATATCAATATACAAGTAAATTGTGTCAATATCCTATTAGATTAATAAATACGTTAGTTGTGTCAATATCCTATCAGATTAATAAATATGTTAGTTGTGTCAATATCCTATTAGATTAATAAATACGTTAGTTGTGTCAATATCCTATTAGATTAATAACTAAGTTAGTTGTGTCAATATCCTATTAGATTAATAAATACGTTAGTTGTGTCAATATCCTATTAGATTAATAAATATGTTAGTTGTGTCAATATCCTATTAGATTAATAAATAAGTTAGTTGTGTCAATATCCTAATAGATTAATAAATACGTTAGTTGTGCCAATATCCTATTAGATTAATAAATAAGTTAGTTGTGTCAATATCCTATTAGATTAATAAATACGTTAGTTGTGCCAATATCCTATTAGATTAATAAATACGTTAGTTGTGTCAATATCCTATTAGATTAATAAATACGTTAGTTGTGTCAATATCCTATTAGATTAATAAATACGTTAGTTGTGTCAATATCCTATTAGATTAATAAATAAGTTAGTTGTGTCAATATCCTATTAGATTAATAAATAAGTTAGTTGTGTCAATATCCTATTAGATTAATAAATACGTTAGTTGTGTCAATATCCTATTAGATTAATAAATACGTTAGTTGTGTCAATATCCTATTAGATTAATAAATAAGTTAGTTGTGTCAATATCCTATTAGATTAATAAATAAGTTAGTTGTGTCAATATCCTATTAGATTAATAAATAAGTTAGTTGTGTCAATATCCTATTAGATTAATAAATAAGTTAGTTGTGTCAATATTCTATTAGATTAATAAATAAGTTAGTTGTGTCAATATCCTATTAGATTAATAAATAAGTTAGTTGTGTCAATATCCTATTAGATTAATAAATAAGTTAGTTGTGTCAATATCCTATTAGATTAATAAATAAGTTGGTTGTGTCAATATCCTATTAGATTAATAAATACGTTAGTTGTGTCAATATTCTATTCTATTAATAAATACTTTAGTTGTGTCAATATCCTATTTGATTAATAAATACGTTAGTTGTGTCAATATCCTATTAGATTAATAAATAAGTTAGTTGTGTCAATATCCTTTTAGATTAATAAATACGTTAGTTGTGTCAATATCCTATTAGATTAATAAATAAGTTAGTTGTGTCAATATCCTATTAGATTAATAAATACGTTAATTGTGTCAATATCCTATTAGATTAATAAATAAGTTAGTTGTGTCAATATCCTATTTGATTAATAAATACGTTAGTTGTGTCAATATCCTATTAGATTAATAAATACGTTAGTTGTGTCAATATCCTATTAGATTAATAAATAAGTTAGTTGTGTCAATATCCTTTTAGATTAATAAATACGTTAGTTGTGTCAATATCCTATTAGATTAATAAATAAGTTAGTTGTGTCAATATCCTATTAGATTAATAAATACGTTAATTGTGTCAATATCCTATTAGATTAATAAATAAGTTAGTTGTGTCAATATCCTATTTGATTAATAAATACGTTAGTTGTGTCAATATCCTATTATGTCAACGAGTTAAGGATTTCCCCTACAGTACTGCACACTAACAAATGACTGGAGTCTTCTTGGTATAATCGATATCTCTTAATTAAATTTTTCAGATTATCAGGATGTAGACTGAAAAAAAACAGAATGTACTGTGCCATGGTGTACAGCTTAGCTGCGATATCTGCACCTTTCGGATTGACATATTTCACAATAACATGGCTTCTGTATCACTTTTATTTTGATTAGATTTGTATACTTAAAAACCTCCTTAGTTGCCATTTGTGACATGCATGACAAGTAATAATTTCTCTATTCTTTACTTCCCTTTCGGTACTCGACAACACACAAGCGGCACGTATGATTGGACAACATTGTCATCGTTTTGATTGTGATGACAATAACAAATGATGATACTCCATATCTCAAGTTCTTGATTCTTGATTAGAAACTGGCCTCACAGCACGTGGGGCATTCCCATACGTGCTCCACCCTCTGTTCCAGCAGCCATCCGACTTGATGGTGTTTCACAGACATCGACATCAGGGCAAAACTCTGGCCCTTGCGACAGGTTTCTTTGTTGTTCCGCCCACCCACGCCGTGCCCGTAACTAGTTCAAGCACAACGTCGGTCCGTCAGAACAATATGGTAACTGTTATCGAAGGTTACGACTACGGGAAACCATATCTCAAGTAAGTAGCTAAAGCGGTTATTTAAGCAGACATCTTCTGCCTGTCACCCTCTCCATTTTTATAGCTACTTCTAAATACACTATAGCCGGGTAGGAAGATCTTAAAGAGATAAAAAACTAAAGATGCATATAACAAATTATTGTATTATTGTAGATAATGGATAACTTACACGTCACTGAATTCTGCTAATGACTTGTTCGGAGTGAAGATGTCCAGCAGATTAATCATCTGTGAAACAGAAGTCAAATCAAGAGTTAATAATGATATTATTGATTTCTGATCTTATGAATAAATATATTGTTTCTAGTTTTATTGTCTTGCCTGTTTTTATAGGGACGAACCTAATTTTATTATCGTTGCTTGTTGGTTGATATCCTTAGGAATTACGATCAACTGGCTCTTACTTCCTTTGTATAACTTGTGTGTGACGGGAGCGGGGGTTCTTTAGAGTTATTTTCTTGTCTAGAACATTTCGACTCATCGGCGGTATGCAATATGTGACGTGGAAGTCTCCTAGAAGCAATATCGTAAGTAGAAGCCCCCTAGACGCAATATCTCAAGTAGAAGCCTCCTAGAAACAATATCTGATGAAGAAGCATCGTAGAAGCAATATATCAAGTAGAAGCCTCCTAGAAACAATATCTGAAGAAGACACCTCATAGAAGCAATATCTTAAATAGAAGCCTCATAGAACCGTTACCTTAAGTATAAGCAATATTTCAAGTAGAATCCTCCTAGAAGCAATATCTTAAGTAGAAGCCACATAGAAGCAATATTTCAAGTAGAAGCCTCCTAGATGCAAGATTTCAAGTAGATGCCTCCTAGAATAAATGTCTCATGTTCAAGCCTCCTAGAAGCAATATCTTAAGTAGGACTCCTATAACAATTACCTTAAGTAGAAGAAACATCTTAAGTAGAAGCCTCGTAGAAGCAATATTTCAAGTAGAAGCCTCGTAGAAGCAATATCTCAAGTAGAAGCCTCCTGGAAGAAATATTTCAAGTAGAAGCTTCATAGAAGCAATATTTCATGGCGACAGATAGGAAGGCTGTCACAGGTTAGGGATGCCCACCCGAACCAAAGGTATGCCGAAAACTGATGTGTGTGCCCTTCCTATGTCCAAATAATGCAGCTGTGCTGTAAATTGACTGCCACAATGTACTCCACGCTCCCTGGGGGAAATCTCGAGAATTTCGTGTTAGTTATCAGAGAGCGAACATAGAAGAAGAAAATATTGACGTACATTTTTAGCTTCAATCGTGTATGAAACTATCAACCCATATGCTAAATGATACAGTTTCAACTTTAACCGTGTATGAAACTATCAACCCATATGCTAAATGATACAGTTTCAACTTCAACCGTGTGTGAAACTATCAACCCATATGCTAAATGATAGTTTCAACTTTAACCGTGTGTGAAACTATCAACCCATATGCTAAATTATACAGTTTCAACTTTAACCGCGTATGAAACTATCAACCCATATGCTAAATGATACAGTTTCAACTTTAACCCCTGATTTTTTTTTCCTTGATGAGAAGGTTACGAGAGTTTTTATTTGGCAAGTTCCAGATAACTGATTGACTCACTGTGGCTGCAGGATGTTCCAGATGACCGATTGACTCAATGTGGCTGTAGGATATTCCAGATAACTGATGTGCTCAATGTGGCTACAGCATGTTCCAGATGACCGATAGACTCAATATGGCTACAGGATGTTCCAGATGACCGATATACTTAATGTGGCTGCAGGATGTTCCAGATGACCGATATACTTAATGTGGCTGCAGGATGTTCCAGATGATTGATTGGCTCAACGTGACTGTAGGATGTTCAAGATGACTGATTGACATTACGTGGCTGAAGGATGACATGCAACTAGCTGGATTACGCCTTAATCTAGATATAACCTTCTCGAGATTTTCTTGCAACCATGATAACATTCTGCAAGTAAAGGGACCTCAGAAATCCAGTCGTATGTCTTCAGCACGTTCCATCACCTAGGATATCATTATCATGATGTATATGCCCCTGCTTTATGTGACGTTTTCTTTTTATACATGTGCTTCCTGAAGAATTCTCCGCGTACATTATTCAGTGATACTGTTATATAATGTTATATGTTAGATACTGTTATATGTTAGATACTGTTGTATTATAGAAATATGGTCGGATGATTAGAACGTCATTCTTACAATCGGGAAGACTGGTGCAAAACCGTAGATAAGCAGAGGTTTTGGGTGTTCAGTCCATCCCCTTTGAAAATCAGAACATGATTTTTAGTGCTAGAAATGTAGCCAAAAGGTGGACTAAACTCCCCCAACACTCTCACATTTTAAACGGTGTCAGAAAGGTCATCACATTTTTAGGGGGAATTGCTCAGTAAAGTTGACGAAATACATTTTTAGGTACCCCCTCCCCTTTTACTAAAGTCGTATCTATGGCCCTGCTCGGGGTTGAAATCTTGGTAACTACACCTTTTTTGGTACAATACAAGAATCAGTGGACAAATCACGTGACAACATACCAACTTTTTAATTTCATATGCTATTGCACTATCTCGGAAACTTAAAAAGTCGTAACTTAAAATACTGATCTAGCAATCTGAGTGCAATGGACTGGCCATCCACCTCCCACTCAGTGTGCAGCACGCATGTGGAGTGATCAGGGGCTCTCATCTCGCAACGTGTAGAATATTGGATGAGTAAGTATATGCGTCTTTATCAGAATTTCATTCTGTTTAATTATGTTAGCTATTTGTTCCGTAGAAACCTGTCCACTGATTCTTGTATTGTACCCTTTTTTTTTTTTTTCTATTTTTCCGCAAAACATCTACGCCGTCAGACAAGTATTCATATTGTATTTCTGTGATGGTGTAATTCATAGTAGTGAGTTTTGAGTTACGGTGTGGTTAAGTTGTGCACTCTGGGCAAGTATATCCGACTTCAGTGCTTGTTGGACAAGGGTTGTGGTCCTTTTCGTTATAAGGGATAGGGTTGTGGTCCTTTTCGTTATAAGGGTTAGGCTAGCGGCCTGGATATTATCACAACTAATACATTCAATCGTATTGCCAGTACGATGTCGACGATTGGTTTTCGTACCCGAGAAAGTTCAATCGAATTGTGTTTGGGAGGTGGACCCAATCTACCAGAGAGCCTACTATTTTGAAGAAGACAGTAACCATACATCTTTAATTTATTTTCCTGCGCAACTCGTTGGTACAGACCATCTTGGAGCCTGTGACATTTAAATCACTGCAAGAAAATCATGCTCCACTGACTATAAGGTTCGGTATAGTTTTTATAATGGTTATATATTGAAGAATTGAGCCACCACGATTTCAACACACTTTCTTCAAATATCTAGATAACTTTTTCTCTCATTCTAATTGTTCCACCTCTCGTTGTTTGTTTCATTTTTGTTTTCATCGCATTTGAACATTAAAACACTCCACCTCCTCCGCATCCTTGGGCTTTATTGGTATACAATTTACCCACAGTTCATCCCATTTTAGGCGATCAAGTTATATCACAAGAAAATAATTAAACAATTAAACCAATCAATAGTCTCTATTAACAATCGCCAACAGCAGACGACAATGACCCAGCTAACAATCAGATTAACAGAACTGACGCCCAAAATAAACTCAACCAGACGTTAGAGCTGTAAAAGTCTCGTTCAAATGTTTGCTATTTCAAAAAACAAACGATTGATATATTTTTAGACATAGGCGGATCTCAACTTGCATGGAAGTTGAACACCATAAAAAATTATCGTGAACTTTTGTTAACTATTATGAGCGCATTAAAATACAAATAATGAGCAGTCAGTTATGATTAGAAATAAATTCATACTCTAACTACAAAATTAGTGTTCCTATCTGTTAAAAGTTGCCTAGTTAATGAGTCTGGAATATTCTTTCTAGATGAAGGTATTTACGACTAAATTTCAGGTAAAATATTGCCACAAATGGCCACTTTATGTTAAGAAACAACTATAGTAAAATAGAAAAAAACTAGTGAAAATATACTAAAGGAGGTTGATTTCAGTGAAATACGATTACAATTTTTCATTTTATGACAACAACTATGAGATTAATTTCCATACTGTTACCTTGTTGTATTTTGACTTAAAAACAAACAAACAACGTCGCTACCTCGTTGTATTTTGGGGGGGGGGTATAATACTGTTACTCTGTTGAAATTATGACTGTTTTGCATCATTCTGTTACTTTGTTGTATTATGACTGTTTCGTATCACACGGTTACTTTGTTGTATCATGACTGTATCGTATCACACGGTTACTTAGTTGTATTATGACTGTTTCGTATCACACTGTTACTTTGTTGTATTTTAACTTTTTTGTATTATACTGTTACTTTGTAGTATTTTGACTTTTTTATCATTGTTATTGTGTTGTATTTTGACTTTTTTGATATTGTCCTGTTTGGAGGCGATTCGAATGATAAAATAACGAAATCAGACATTTTCCTTCATTTCAAGAACACTACATTCGTGCTCACACTAAAATAGATTTTCTATGGAACAGATTGGGCTCTCAGCCATCGTAGAACTCTACAACCAAATAAACCAAACTTGACTTTAATGAATCAAGTGTCATGCCGACTGGCGTAGGCGATCATGTTTCTCCACAACTCTCTATCTTTTATGTTGTTAATAAGTTCAGTTGGTGACATTATCTCCTGCCGCAGTGACAATCCATCCAGCAGCAACTTCTTTCTTTGTCCCCCTCCCTTTTAACCTTTCCGATGGTTACTAAATACTTAAGTTTTGCTTTTCTCATCACGTGCACTAAAATCTTGAGCGTCTGCTTGTAATTTGTGTCTAAAATGTGTCTTTATTTCATCATCACTGACGTGGACTGTCTACGTTAATTGTCTTAGCTGTCTAAATCATTCTCATTATTCTTCTCAACAACAACATCTCAATTGCTTCCAGCTCATCTTACTCTCTGTTGTTCACATCCGTAAAGAAGAATTGGTTGAATGTACTTGAATTCTCATATGCACCGAGAGTGCTCCATTGCTTATAATATTTATCATTTTTGGAAACTCTGATTTGGCTTCTGTAATCCTGCTCTTTATCTCACTGCAACACTGGCCGTATGATATTAAAATAGTACCAAGATATTTGACTTTATAATAATATAATTGGTGGCATATCCTATTCATGACGTAACCATCAACCTTTTCTTGTGGTTGTAGTGATAGTCTAGGCAATATAAATACGTTCAGTAGTTTATCATTACTTTCTGAACATTCCGGATGCACAATTTCCTGCGGCGGTATTCGAACCCGGTACCTTGGCCGTGACAGACACACGTTTTACCACGCCGCCACAGAGCCAGACCTGACGTTATCCACTTAATTTATTTTGCATCATTGATATTAATACTGCATCTTGACGGTGTGTACTTCTTTGAAACAACCATTACGTCTGTTTTATTCCTGTTTAGACTGAGGTCTTTTTCGAACATTTATACACAGCCAAATTTGTGAAATTTGACAACGAAATGGCCAATATGGCAACACTGTTTTAGAATGAGCTCACTAGAGTAGACTACTGACTATGAAACATTGTAAATACCAGAAACTACTACACAAATTGTGCACCTGTATTACTGCGCTAAACATTTTTTTAAAAAAAGCATTTAAATAATTCCCAGTTTTTGTGTTTACTCCATTATCTAACAGAAAATTAATAGATCATATCATTTATTAAGATCATGCTATCAAATAGTTCTGAAAATAGTTCGCATTCAGTGTTATGTATAAAAGACAATCTAGTATTCTGGAAAAATCTGTGATTCTGTTCACTGGTAGGACTACACCGAGTAAGAATTTCGAGAACGTGGAATCTTAATTACATATACACTGTGCAGGTGTGTAGCTGCTGCAGTTGTACTGCTCCCAATACCTTTCATGTTCAAATTATCCCCATGGCACGCAGATAGAGAGCAGGCGATACATTATAGACGGTTCATAAAGGAATCAATTGTATCTGCTTCCTGACAAATGCAGTTCAGGAATAATAGTTCTTGAATAAGTAAACCTACAGGAGACGGATGTTTTCGGCTATTGGCGCAAATTATACTGCAACACATAGCATTTCCATTCGCTGGACTACATTCTGTTTAAAATCTAGTAGAATCTGTACTGAACTAGTAAGTCCTGCTAAAAGGGTGGTCATGGTGCTACCTTAGCGGACCTGGCTCAAATCCCCTTTGATGCATTATGATTTTTCTTTAATAATAAATCATCGATGATTCTATATTTATATTATTCATATAACCATATCACATCTGATGCAACCTTGTTTATGTGTATGTATTATTTATGTTTACAAACAGACTTAACTGGTAAAAGTTCAAGGGTAGCACTGAGGCTCTTTGGCACGTGATAATGTTAAAATGTTTGTAGTTCTGGAGGAATTTACATAACCGTGCATTGTGTGTGTTGTTGGTGTCTGTGTGTCCTTCGACCGGTTCATATTTATAGTAGTAATATATATGCCTGCATAATAATATACATAATACTTTATTAGTAATATATTTGTAACAAATACATTTGAAAATTTACTAAGTCGCATCAAGGGATGTGGAGTGGTCGAAGTCGGAAAACGTGTTGACTCACGAGGCGAGGAGAGGTGCCATATGCGCGGACCTAGTTCAAATCCCGTTTTCTGCATGGATTTTCATGCTACAAGATCCAGAGGTGGCTTGAGAATGAACAATGAAGAAGAAGAAGAATATATAAACGACTAGTATATCAATCAATAAACCCATAACCCTTCAGGATCGTAGGGGTACCACATTGGATGCATCAGCACACAGAGTCCTCCAGCGAATGTTATCCTCAGCGATGCGGATGAGTGTGGAAATATCTTGCCCTGTCCATTCCTTGATGTTGTCTGTCCATGTCTTTATTTGGTCTCCTCTGCTTCTTCCACCCTCAACAGTTCCCTGCAGTATTGTTTTTGACAAGGAATCGTGTCTGCATACATGTCCGAACCATGCTAGTTTTCGTCGTTTCACTATTGAAAGCAATGGCTCCTGAACACCTGCACACATCTCTACTTTATTTCTTACGTACACATTGGTCTTATGTTCCCTATAGGAAATTTGTAGAATTCTTCTGTAGCATTTGTACTCGAATAGTGATGTGACTTTACTAGTGTAAATGTGAAATGTGATCTTACTAGTATATAGTTGGGATCCGAAAGGACATATAATAGTATCACAATTACAGGCCATGCAGGTCGTACAAGGCGACTAAGGCTGTCTAGAATATACGATCAAACAACGAAGAAGTTCTTGTTTCCTATATTAACAAAATGTTGTTCTCAATAGCTTTGTTGCATACATAGAAGACTTCAACTCAGCGGTATATAATGCTTTGAGATGAAGCCTCCTCCTCAGAGGGGTCTGCGTGTGTGTATATAAAAGGCATGTTTCGCCATTATGTTTGCAAACATCCAATTACATGAAAATGTATAATCATTTCATGGTTTTGATGTTGATCATGTTTGACTACACAATCCACATATCTGCATGAATACTGCGTTCATTACTAAACTTCTGGTTAACATGATGTAGTCACCACTTCAGCATGGTTTCTGTGTATGTGTGCCAGTTTAAAAGATTAGATAGTCGACTCCATCCGAAATCTCCTTAGTCACATCACACGACATACATGGCAGGTCTTTGTCATTCTTTTATTTGCCATTCTTTGCTCCACTTGTTAGCTGTTGGAGCTTTGTGTAACGAATAATATCAGTATATTTTGGTATCTACATAGTAGAGTGATACAAATTATAATCAACTATCAAGAGTGATACAAATTATAATCAAGAGTCTTAGAAATTATAATCAAGAGTCATACAAATTATAATCAACTATCAAGAGTCATACAAATTATAATCAAGAGTCATACAAATTATAATCAAGAGTCATACAAATTATAATCAACTATCAAGAGTGATACAAATTATAATCAAGAGTCTTACAAATTATAATCAAGAGTCATACAAATTATAATCAACTATCAAGAGTCATACACATTATAATCAAGAGTCATACAAATTATAATCAAGAGTCATACAAATTATAATCAAGAGGTGATACAAATTATAATCAAGAATCAAGAGTGATACAAATTATAATCAAGAGTCATACAAATTATAATCAAGAGTCATACAAATTATAATCAAGAGTCATACAAATTATAATCAAGAGGTGATACAAATTATAATCAAGAGGTGATACAAATAATAATCAAGAATCAAGAGTGATACACATTATAATCAAGAGTCATACAAATTATAATCAAGAGGTGATACAAATTATAATCAAGAGGTGATACAAATTATAATCAAGAATCAAGAGTGATACAAATTATAATCAAGAGGTGATACAAATTATAATCAAGAGGTGATACAAATTATAATCAAGAGGTGATACAAATTATAATCAAGAGTGATACAAATTATAATCAAGAATAAAGAGTGATACAAATTATAATCAAGAATCAAGAGTGATACAAATTATAATCAAGAATCAAGAGTCATACAAATTATAATCAAGAATCAAGAGTGATACAAATTATAATCAAGAATCAAGAGTCATACAAATTATAGTCAAGAGTCATACAAATTATAATCAAGAGTCATACAAATTATAATCAAGAGGTGATACAAATTATAATCAAGAGGTGATACAAATTATAATCAAGAATCAAGAGTGATACAAATTATAATCAAGAATCAAGTCATACAAATTATAATCAAGAATAAAGAGTGATACAAATTATAATCAAGAATAAAGAGTGATACAAATTATGATCAAGAATAAAGAGTGATACAAATTATAATCAAGAATAAAGAGTGATACAAATTATGATCAAGAATAAAGAGTGATACAAATTATAATCAAGAATAAAGAGTGATACAAATTATAATCAAGAATAAAGAGTGATACAAATTATGATCAAGAATAAAGAGTGATACAAATTATAATCAAGAATAAAGAGTGATACAAATTATGATCAAGAATAAAGAGTGATACAAATTATAATCAAGAATAAAGAGTGATACAAATTATAATCAAGAATAAAGAGTGATACAAATTATGATCAAGAATAAAGAGTGATACAAATTATAATCAAGAATAAAGAGTGATACAAATTATAATCAAGAATAAAGAGTGATACAAATTATGATCAAGAATAAAGAGTGATACAAATTATAATCAAGAATAAAGAGTGATACAAATTATGATCAAGAATAAAGAGTGATACAAATTATAATCAAGAATAAAGAGTGATACAAATTATAATCAAGAATAAAGAGTGATACAAATTATAATCAAGAATAAAGAGTGATACAAATTATGATCAAGAATAAAGAGTGATACAAATTATAATCAAGAATAAAGAGTGATACAAATTATAATCAAGAATAAAGAGTGATACAAATTATGATCAAGAATAAAGAGTGATACAAATTATGATCAAGAATAAAGAGTGATACAAATTATAATCAAGAATCAAGAGTGATACAAATTATAATCAAGAATAAAGAGTGATACAAATTATAATCAAGAATAAAGAGTGATATAAATTATAATCAAGAATAAAGAGTGATACAAATTATAATCAAGAATAAAGAGTGATACAAATTATAATCAAGAATAAAGAGTGATATAAATTATAATCAAGAATAAAGAGTGATACAAATTATAATCAAGAATCAAGAGTGATACAAATTATAATCAAGAATAAAGAGTGATATAAATTATAATCAAGAATAAAGAGTGATACAAATTATAATCAAGAATAAAGAGTGATACAAATTATAATCAAGAATAAAGAGTGATACAAATTATAATCAAGAATAAAGAGTGATACAAATTATAATCAAGAATCAAGAGTGATACAAATTATAATCAAGAATCAAGAGTGATACAAATTATAATCAAGAATAAAGAGTGATACAAATTATGATCAAGAATAAAGAGTGATACAAATTATAATCAAGAATAAAGAGTGATACAAATTATGATCAAGAATAAAGAGTGATACAAATTATAATCAAGAATAAAGAGTGATACAAATTATAATCAAGAATAAAGAGTGATACAAATTATAATCAAGAATAAAGAGTGATACAAATTATGATCAAGAATAAAGAGTGATACAAATTATAATCAAGAATAAAGAGTGATACAAATTATAATCAAGAATAAAGAGTGATACAAATTATGATCAAGAATAAAGAGTGATACAAATTATGATCAAGAATAAAGAGTGATACAAATTATAATCAAGAATCAAGAGTGATACAAATTATAATCAAGAATAAAGAGTGATACAAATTATAATCAAGAATAAAGAGTGATATAAATTATAATCAAGAATAAAGAGTGATACAAATTATAATCAAGAATAAAGAGTGATACAAATTATAATCAAGAATAAAGAGTGATATAAATTATAATCAAGAATAAAGAGTGATACAAATTATAATCAAGAATCAAGAGTGATACAAATTATAATCAAGAATAAAGAGTGATATAAATTATAATCAAGAATAAAGAGTGATACAAATTATAATCAAGAATAAAGAGTGATACAAATTATAATCAAGAATAAAGAGTGATACAAATTATAATCAAGAATAAAGAGTGATACAAATTATAATCAAGAATCAAGAGTGATACAAATTATAATCAAGAATCAAGAGTGATACAAATTATAATCAAGAATAAAGAGTGATACAAATTATAATCAAGAATAAAGAGTGATACAAATTATAATCAAGAATCAAGAGTGATACAAATTATAATCAAGAATCAAGAGTGATACAAATTATAATCAAGAATCAAGAGTGATACAAATTATAATCAAGAATCAAGAGTGATACAAATTATAATCAAGAATAAAGAGTGATACAAATTATAATCAAGAATCAAGAGTGATACAAATTATAATCAAGAATCAAGAGTGATACAAATTATAATCAAGAATCAAGAGTGATACAAATTATAATCAAGAATAAAGAGTGATACAAATTATAATCAAGAATAAAGAGTGATACAAATTATAATCAAGAATCAAGAGTGATACAAATTATAATCAAGAATCAAGAGTGATACAAATTATAATCAAGAATAAAGAGTGATACAAATTATGATCAAGAATCAAGAGTGATACAAATTATAATCAAGAATCAAGAGTCATACAAATTATGATCAAGAATCAAGAGTGATACAAATTATAATCAAGAATCAAGAGTGATACAAATTATGATCAAGAATCAAGAGTGATACAAATTATAATCAAGAATAAAGAGTGATACAAATTATAATCAAGAATCAAGAGTCATACAAATTATGATCAAGAATAAAGAGTGATACAAATTATGATCAAGAATCAAGAGTGATACAAATTATAATCAAGAATAAAGAGTGATACAAATTATAATCAAGAATAAAGAGTGATACAAATTATGATCAAGAATCAAGAGTGATACAAATTATAATCAAGAATCAAGAGTCATACAAATTATGATCAAGAATCAAGAGTGATACAAATTATAATCAAGAATCAAGAGTGATACAAATTATGATCAAGAATCAAGAGTGATACAAATTATAATCAAGAATAAAGAGTGATACAAATTATAATCAAGAATCAAGAGTCATACAAATTATGATCAAGAATAAAGAGTGATACAAATTATAATCAAGAATCAAGAGTCATACAAATTATGATCAAGAATAAAGAGTGATACAAATTATGATCAAGAATAAAGAGTGATACAAATTATAATCAAGAATCAAGAGTCATACAAATTATGATCAAGAATAAAGAGTGATACAAATTATAATCAAGAATAAAGAGTGATACAAATTATAAAGGTTGCACAAACAAAATATTTGGAACTGTGGATGTCCCTGGTTGAGTTGGCAAAAATGCGTTGTCTTTCACTGCTAACGAAGTTGTTAACTGAGCGCAACGAGTTCGAGTCTTCTGTGTAAACAGTTTATGTTATAATTACTGGAAGAGTTCTACTCAATATTCGTTATCCCCGACAGGAGTGAAAAATGTGTTTAATAAGCGTGTCAAGGGAACCATCAGTCGGAATACACTTAGACATTTACTAGAGAAAATAAAATCTTATGATCTGAGACTGACCGGAGTAGAATTCAATCTCTATAACTAATCCATAAGATCATAACCCATCAGGGTAGTAGTGGTACCACATTAGATGCATCAACACACAGAGTCAGGGTAGTAGGGGTACCACATTAGATGCATCAACACACAGAGTCAGGGTAGTAGGGGTACCACATTGGATGCATCAACACACAGAGTCAGGGTAGTAGGGGTACCACATTAGATGCATCAACACACAGAGTCAGGGTAGTAGGGGTACCACATTAGATGCATCAACACACAGAGTCAGGGTAGTAGGGGTACCACATTAGATGCATCAACACACAGAGTCAGGGTAGTAGGGGTACCACATTGGATGCATCAACACACAGAGTCAGGGTAGTAGGGGTACCACATTGGATACATCAACACACAGAGTCAGGGTAGTAGTGGTACCACATTAGATGCATCAACACACAGACAGGATAGTAGTGGTACCACATTGGATGCATCAACACACAGACAGGATAGTAGTGGTACCACATTAGATGCATCAACACACAGACAGGATAGTAGGGGTACCACATTGGATGCATCAACACACAGACAGAATAGTAGTGGTACCACATTGGATGCATCAACACACAGACAGGATAGTAGTTGTACCACATTGGATGCATCAACACACAGAGTCAGGTTCGTAGGGGTACCACATTGGATACATCAACACACAGTCAGGGTCGTAGGGGTACCACATTGGATGCATCAACACACAGAGTCAGGGTAGTAGGCGTACCACATTGGATGCATAAACACACAGAGTCAGGGTAGTAGGGGTACTACATTGGATGCATAAACACACAGAGTCAGGGTAGTAGGGGTACCACATTGGATGCATCAACACATAGTCCTTCAGTAATTTGTATCTTCAGTGATGCGAATGAGTGAGGAAAAATCGTGTCCTGTTCATTACTTGATGTTGTCTTCCATGATTTTCTTCGTCCCCCCCTACTCTACTCTTTCACCGTCGGCAGTTCTCTGTACTATATTTTTGACAAAGAATCATGTCAGCATACACGCCCAAACCATGCAAGTCTTCATCGTTCACTATTCTTCTTCTGCGTTCAGCATGTGGTCATGCTATACCATCAGACCTGTCGTCAAGACGAAGTCCACTGTCTTTTCCAGGTCAGAGCGGCTGCCCCATAGCGTGTGCCTCAAGTCTGTATCCTCTGGCCAGGTCTGCTGTCTCTGCTCTTTGTATGTTGGGCAGTCCTGAAGTATGTGTTCTGGAGTCTGGGTTCCGGACCCACATGGACATTCATCTGTGTATGAGATCCTTAATCGATAAAGGTGACCCAACAGTCTGCAGTGGCCTGTTCTAAGGCGAAATATTGTGGTCTGTTGATATCTCTGGAGGAGATGTATTGCATCATGTTCGTATTCCCCTTCCATTTCTTTCTTCCACTTTGCTGTGTATGTGTTGCGGATTATTGTTTTTACTTCTCCGTAAGACAGTGGGTGTCTGTGTTGCTCCATGTCACTTCCTGCCTTTGACAGAGCATCCGTTTTTTCATTTCCCATGATTCCACAGTGTGATGGTATCCACTGAAGGGTAATAGCTGTTTATTTTTGGATCTGTCTTATCTCATTTCTGATGTTGTACAGAAGGCTTTCGTTTCTGTTGCTCTGGATTGATTCCAGTAGGGATCTGCAATCTGTGAATATGGCTATCTTCTTTGGTCTTGGCAGTCCTGGTTCAGTGAAGGCTTTCAGTGCTTGATGGAGTGCAACTGCTTCTGCTCTAAAATTAAAGGAGTATTTCCCGGTTGGAAAAGCTTTTGATATTGTCTTCCCATCTTTGAGTCTTATAAAAAATTCCACCTCCTCCATTCCATACTGCTCCTTCTGCCGATCCATCTGTGTAGACATGTGTCCAATCCTTTGGATTGTATTTTATTTCTATCATCTCCAGTGTCAATGCTTTTAGCTGAGGTGGAGTTTGGTATTCCATATTAATTATTCCAGGAACCTGTGTTATTATGGAGACATTCTGGAGACTATTGCCTGGCTCTTCAAAGTCCGTCAGTGTTTCAATTTCATTTGGGAGGTTTGTGAGGATTTCTTTATGTTGTTCATGGATATCTTCATAGAGATGTGACAGAAGCTGGTTCTCTTCAACCTTCTTGTGGTAGATCTGGAAATTTGCGCATACATCAAATGGTTTGGCATGCGCTTAATTTTTTCCCCTTTGAACAAGCACTCTTTCTTCTCTTCTGTCATCCAGTGGGCGGATGTTTACATGTTTTTCCATTGCATGGATTGGAGTGGTTTTCATCCCTCCAGAGATAAGTCGAAGTCCTGCATTTTGTATTTTAGATAGGCGATCAGTATTTGTTTTTGATGCTGATGCCCAGGCTGTCATTCCATATTCTACTACAGGTCTGACTGTAGCCATGTAGACTTTTCGGAGAATATTTCCATTTGCTCCCCAGCTTGTTCCTGCAAGTTTCTTCATCAAGGATAGCCTCCTGGTTGCTTTTTGATCGGTGGTTATTAGGTGTAGTTTCCAGGTGAGTCGCTTGTCTAGTGTGACCCCTAGATATGTAGGGTTCTCCACATGTGCTAGCTCACTTCCATTTATTTTAAGATTTGCTTTTTCTTGGTGGTTTGAAAGTGAGAGGATGGTTGTCACCGTTTTGGAGAGGTTGATGCCCAGTCAGATGCCCATTCACTTAAGGTGTCAAGTGCTGTCTGCATTCTGTTTTTTTGCAGTGGATAGGTTTCCTGCCGCACTCCAGGCTGCAAAGTCATCTGCATGAAGAGCCTTTGAAATATGACGTGACAGTTTCTCTCCCATATCATTGATGAATACTAGGAAGAGGGTAGGAGAGATCACTCCTCCTTGAGATACTCCTTGTTGGAGAGTAACACGTTTGCTTAGTTTACCATCTACTTTTACTCTTGCAGTGCGGTAGCAGAGGAAATCTTTTATCCAGATAAACATTCTGCCTTCAATTTTGTTTTGGAGAAGCTTGAAGAGGACTCCCTCTTTCCACACCTTATCGAAGGCCTTACTTAAGTCCATAAAAGTAGCCAGCACTTTTTCCTTCTTTTGGAAAGCATTTTCGATTTCCTGTGCTAGGTATGTAAGTTGGTCTTCAGTGCTTCCAATTTTCCTATAGGCCGACTGTGTCTTGGTGAGCTTTTGGTTTTCTTCTAGGTATTTTATCAGTCTAGAGTTGACCATTTTCTCCATTGTTTTCCCTATGCAACTCAAGAGGCTGACTGGTCGGTAGCTTGACTTGCTTGTTTTTCCTTTTTGTTTTTTCCTAATTGGGATGATGACAGCTTCACGCCACAAGTCTGGAAACTTACCAGTTTTCCATAATTGGTTGAAGATGGTAAGGAGCTTGTTTCTGCTGATTGGCCCTAGGTTCCTGATCATATCATTGGTTATGCCGTCTTTTCCTGGGGCCTTTTTGGTTTTTAGTTTTCCTATGGCATCATTTAGTTCTGCGATGGTGAAGGGTGTCTTCATGCAGGGCTCTGGATTTTTATTCTTCAGTTTTCTTTTAATTTCTTTTTTGACTTCTTTGATACGTGTATGAGATAGTGTTGTTGTGCTTTCTTCCTTGTAGAAGTCAGCTAAAATGTTTGCTGCCATTTTCCCTGTGTGGAATTTTCCCTCTTCTTCGATGACAGTCTTGTAGTGTGAATTCTTTGTTTCTTCATTTAGAGTTCTTGTAAGGTTCCATAGTTTACTTGTGTCTTTTGTCATGTTTAGACTGCTGGTCTTTTCATGCCAGCTCTTTTGTAGCTCTGTTCTTTTCTGCTCATTGAACGTGTGTTTGATTTCATTGTGTTTCTTTGTTTTCTGCTGTAGGGTTTTGCTCCATTGTATGTCTTGCATCATTCAGCTCGTTATGTTCTTTGTTCGAGGTTATGAATCCTTCCGCCAAGATCGACTCAAAAGAGTCAAAGGAGGTATACTAACGTTAGCAAAAACATCAATACCAGCAGCAGAAGTTAAAAGATCCGGAGAAGGAGAACTGGAACATATAACAGTAAAATTGTTGCTACCTGGTGGAGAAATATCAATAACAAACTGCTACAGCCCTCCTGCCACCAAAATTGAACTTTGTAAACTAAAGATAGAGCAATCGAGTCACCTAATAGTGGGTGACTTCAATGGCCATTCACCAAGCTGGGGCTACGAGAATATGGATCAAAGGGGTGAAGAGATTGAAGACTGGATGATGGAAAATAAACTAATTCTAATAAACCAGCCAGATGATACACCAACATTCTACTCCAGAGTCTGGAAAAAAACTAGCTCACCAGACCTTGCCATGGCAACAGATGACATAGATAGACACATTACAAGAACAGTAGAAAGTCAACTGGGGGGAAGTGACCATGTACCAGTCATCCTGTAAATCGTCAAGTCAGGAAGTACAGGACATCATAGCATGTCCCCAAGCTGGAACTTCAAAAAAGCACATTGGACCCTCTTCAGTGAACAAACAGACCAGCTTTGCCAGAATATCACCCTCAAACCATAAACCACAACATCTCACAAATAAACAAAGTTATACTACAATCCGCACAGAAGGCAATCCCAAGGGACACACGAAGAGAA
The DNA here is from genome assembly GCA_034231615.1 of Meghimatium bilineatum. Taxonomy (NCBI): domain Eukaryota; kingdom Metazoa; phylum Mollusca; class Gastropoda; order Stylommatophora; family Philomycidae; genus Meghimatium; species Meghimatium bilineatum. The sequence continues at coordinate 43,101,542 of CM067317.1, read as the reverse complement.
TAACAGTCTTATTGGAGTGAGACTAGAAAAATCGTTCACTATTGAAAACAATAGTTTGTGTGGACCTGTTGATATTTCTGTTTTATTTCTTACGTACGCATTTGTCTTATGCTTTCTATAAGAAATTCGCAGAATTAGTCTTTAACATTTGTATTCGAAAGCCTATAGTCGTATCTCCATGACAGTGTCCTCTAAATGAGTATCCAACTCTCACAATCATACAACACACTAGAAAGCACTTTGTGGGTTACAATTGAATTCTTGCTTTAACACTGATGTTGCTTTTCCAAATTAAATTTAGCCTTGACATACCAGTTAGTTAACGCCATCTCCAAGCTTATCTTTAATTCTGTTTTGCATTTTACATCGCTGCATATGCAGGATCCACGATATTTATAACCAATAATTGTCACCAAATGTGTTTACTCTGGGAGATATTGTCTGTTTTTTGTAAATAGTTCATTTACAGAGGACGAAGAAAATTCCTCATGTTGACAAACGTGGAAACCAAAAATATATTGACTTAAATCTATGTGTTCTTTTCTTACAAAATATCTTTTTTTCCACATGCTTATTCCATATCTTGTAATCTTTTATCATTGATTTTTCTAAAATAGTCTTACCGCATCCCTGAAACTGTTGTCAAGACTTATAAAAACCTATATAATACTGATCATCGCTAACGCGACTTACGCAAGCGTGTATGTTATAATTACTTGTCGATTTCAGAGGCATCTAAATTACATCGCATCCATTACAAACGCTATGACAATATTGAATCTGGTCAGTAATGACATGAAATAGTTATGTCCTGTGAGGGTCTGTAGTGCACGCGAGCGCAGGCTTGCATGTTTCTGCACCAGTTTGTGTAAATTTGTGACTCCATGAGATATTGTGTGTTTAGAAAATCGCTGTCTCCAGTTGTCATTTTTTTGTGTGAGTTGTGACTCCGGGAGTTATTGTCTAGTTTTATACATTGTTGCATCCAGAAGTTATTGTCTAGTTTTATAAATTGTTGCATTCAGAAGTTATTGTCTATTTTTGTAAAATGTTGAGTCCAGGATTTATTGTCTATTTTTTGTAAATCGTTGACTCCATGAGTTATTGAAAAAAAAAAAATAGATTACTCTGAGAGATATTGTCTATTTTTGTAAATAGTTGATTCACAGATTAACAGAATGTAGTCAAGAGAAATGAGTTAGTTGTGTCACGGATTACAGATTTTATGCGATGTCTGCGCCTTGTGACCTGATACAGCATAACTTCGTTCATACAATAGCAGAAGATCGGGCTATAAGGCACGAGGAAGACCAAGGATTAGATGGGTAGAGACAATCAAAGAAACCCTTAAAGAGACATTGGCTGACCATTGCCAGCGGGACCCAAATGGCCAAAGACACTTAACAACACGTGTGGAAATGACAATATATTAATTAATTGTCATGTAGATAGACAGCATGACATCTAGGTCACTTTGATACTATATGAAATGGAACAGTCAACTCCACCCCATAACCTCCTTAGTCGCTTCTTATAACATACATGCAAAGTAAATAGTTTTGCTGTTCTTTACTCCCCTTTTGGACTATACAACAACCGGGACGCTATTCAACTATTGTTTAATTATTGGGCGCCACTCTGACAACCTTCAGAGTATGGCAAAGGGGCAGACCAAGAAGAAGATGTACTGACAACATTAAAGATAACATGAATACGTCGTTGGAAAATGTAAGCCGCATGGCCTAAAACAGAGAGAGGTTCGTGGAGTTCATTGGGAAGACAACGCTCTGGAGAGAATACGTTACACGACACACACACACACACGCTAAGTGGGACAGTTGTTGACAAGGGGGATAGGTTTTTAAAAAATCAACGTCAACAATAGTGTTTTATACACTAATTAAGAGTTTTGAATTTGGAAAATAAAATATAAAAATTGTGAAGAAAAAATTTGGAGGTGGTAATTTTCTGCCAAAATATTCGTATACTTTAGGAAGGATACACTTTTTTGACATAGTTAAACGTGAATTCTTAACAGTTATTGACAAGTTTAGGGGAGGGGGGGGGTAGGGGTCATAAATTGAAAAAAAATTGATGTAATGTAAAGACAGCCCCACTCTCACTAGTCACCCCCACCCATAACGGATTCTATTCTCCAGGCTACATCCTGCAAATCTACGGGGATTTGAGAATGAACAAGTGAAAAATAAGAGAACCCTTAATGTAAAATCTATATACCAGCTCCCATCACATCTTATGCTATCTAGACTTCTAATCAATAAACTCATTATAATAGTATTGTCTGCTTGTAACTTATTAAAGCGATCTAGTGTTGTATACAGCTTGGATCGGAAAGTCCCGTTTTGGTAACAGCTCATCACGTTATAGTTACGGTTCTTGTATAAGTTGGTTGTAGTGATGATGTTGGTGGCGCTGATGATCTTCGTGGTATTGGTGGTGATGATGATGTTGGTGGGGGAGGGGATGATGTAAGAGCTGGTGGTGATGGTCCTAGAACCATCCGCTTTGACACCAGCAACATACCAGCAGAATATAGCATGGAAGTTCACAACAAATTTGAAATACTTGTGGCTGTACAAGAAGAATTAACACCCGATGAACTAGCCAATTGTGCAAAAGATATTTTTGTTTCTACAGCACAAAATCTTATACCCAGACAAGTTACCAAGAAAAAAGGTTATATCTCAGATGAAACTCTCAACTAATTGAAGAAAGAAGACAAATAAAAACAACGAATTACACTATAAATCACACAAAATACAAAGAAATCACCAAGAGAATAAAGAAGAATACAAGACAGGACAAAAATAAATATATACTAGAGACTTGCAGCAAGATACAGGAGATGAGCAAACAAGGAAGAAGTGATAGTATGTTCAAAGATATGAGAACTCTAACAGGCTATTTCAAGCCAGCACTAAACATCATTCAAGACAAACATGGTAAAAAATTAACAGAACACAAAATTATCATAGAAAGATGGAAATAATAACACTATAAGGAAATGTGTGAGGAAATCCACAAAAACACTGACAATGACACCCACAATAGCAGTGAAATAGAGCCAGAATCCAGATGAATCCAGATGAGGTCAGATGGGCTATTAAAAAACGGAAGAGAGGGGAAATCTGCAGGGTGTTATAATATAACTGTTGAAATGATCCAGTTAAGAAGAGAAAAATCACCATCTATCACACTCTGCACCAATATCTGGAAAAGAGAAGTTTGGCTCAAGGAATGGACACGATAAATCTACATATCGCTACAAAAGAAAGGAAATCTAACACTTTGCACCAGCTACAGAACCATTGATTGCACTGATCAGTCACGCCAGCAAAATACTACTTGGTATCATCATGAAAAGACTAAAACATGCTGGAAGAAGAGTTAAATCAAGCACGGGCAGGTTTTAGACAGGGCAGAGGCACCAGAGACCATATTTTCTATATGAGAAAAATCATAGAGAAATGCAGAGAGTTTAATGTCGACATCTACACATGCATTATTGACTAAACCAACAAAGCATTCGATTTTGTACACCATAAAACACTTTGTAATATCATGAAGGGCATGGGTTTCCCGTTACACCTAATCCACCTCATAAACATATTATATCAAGACCAACAAGCAGTCATGGGAGTAAATAGTGACACATCTTATTGGTTCGGCGTGGAAAAATGAGTCAGACAAGGATGTGTCATGTCACCATATCTCGTCAACATTTATGCAGAGAACAGAATGAGGAATGTAAGAAATGACCAACAGAAACATAACTTCGACCCACTCAACATCGGAGATCACGAGATGCCAGAACAAAGATATGCTGATGAAACAACATTATTGGCACACAGTCAAGCAAGTGTCTAACACCTCATAAAGTGTATAAGGATTCTAGAGATTACAGTGTCAGAAGTGAGGCGTATAACGATTCTAGAGATTACAGTGTCAGAAGTGAGGCGCATAACGATTCTAGAGATTACAGTGTCAGAAGTGAGGCGCATAACGATTCTAGAGATTACAGTGTCAGAAGTGAGGCGCATAACAATTCTAGAGATTACAGTGTCAGAAGTGAGGCGCATAACGATTCTAGAGAGAATGCTGAGCTTTTCAAATCATAATTTAAAACATATTCTACTTACGTTTTCGTGTCGAAAATGACGTAACATACGAATTTCTCTGTACGCCCTCTTGGCGAAAATCTCCGTGTGAAACGGTCTGGCGAGTTTCTTTAGCGCAACCCTTGTCCCTGTTACTTCATCGTCACACGCGCTGAGGAATAATAAAAACAGTAAAAGCAAACACAAACATAGATAATGAAAAAAAAATAAGTGTCATTTTATTCGGTAATGTATTAGTAATGAAAGAAAATAAGTGTCATTTTTGTTTGGTAATGTATTAGTTAGTAATGAAAGAAAATAAGTGTCATTTTGTTCGGTAATGTATTCATATCGAGTAAGCTATGAGAAATTCGTGTAAAACTTAGAATATTAGAGTCACTATTGAACCTGAGACGCCCAATTTGAAATTCAACCTGGGTTTAATAAGAGATACAACATTTAACAGCTTGGCAACACTGACAAATATGCAATTTTAGCAAATTATCTGAACTCATGTTTGTCCCCAGCTATAAAATATGGATAGAGTTAACACAAGAATTTCATATTTATGTAAATTCCTTTCGTGACACACCTAGTGAACATGGCGCAGACGTGACCATCTAGAATATAGTTGTCATGTGGGCTAAATCGGGAATCATTCTTCTAATGATACTGCTTCCGTGATTTTCATTTGTCTGTTGATACAAAGTATTGACAAAGTGACCAACGGAAATCGCAAGAAAAGTCAGGTGCGTCATTTTATAATGATGATCTCCGCGAACCAGCAGAACTGTATAACTGACGACATTTAGACATATAACGAACACATTTCATAAATGCGAATTCATCAAATTACAAAAAGGTGCGTTTTTGGGGTATCTCATTGCCCGAAGTAGTAATAGTTGTGTCTTTCAAGCTAGTATAGTTGCCAGTTTGACTAACCGAGTTGGAGTCTTGTTCTTCAATTTAATTTTTCAGTTTTATTCATTGTAGCTAAGGAAATGGTTATTCCATAGCAGTCACGAAGATTCGGGTGTGAGGGGTGGGGTGTTCAATTCCCCCTTTCCCTTTAGCAAATCGGAACACTACTTTAAGTACTAGGGACTTGGTCAAAAGGTGGGCCAAAGGTTAAACCCCAACCCCCAAGCGATTGTACATAAAAAGGTCATCCAATTTTTCATGAAATGCTAGATATGATACACGAACAAGTACAGATGACCTTTTTTAAATTGAATTTAGGTAACCCCTCCCCATAAGTATCTACGGCAAAGTTACAGAGCGATATTAATCTCTACATTAATGTAGTAGTCACAGAAAGTCAAGAGAAAAGCCTCTTCCTAAATATCAAGAAAACAGAAGTAATGGTTATTTCAAAGAAACAAAATAACACACCTTGCAAGATCAAAGTTAATGATATAGTATTAAAACAGATCCACCAATTCAAATATTTAGGTACATTGATTACAGCAGATGGAAGAAGTTCAATAGAAATAAGAAGCAGAATAGGACAGGCAAAAACAACATTCAGAAAAATGAAAAATATATTGTGTAATATGACCTTGTCATTAGAGGTGAGAAAGAGAGTTCTGCAGTGCTATATAACCCCTATACTAACATATGGGTGAGAGTCTTGGACAATAAACAAACTAGAAAGTGGGAAATTAGAGGCAATGGAGATGTGGTTAACACTAGCAATCTATGCTTTCATTTATAAGTGATGATTTTAATGCAGCAAATAGTAGTAGCTCAGTTGTTAGTGCAATGACTTCCTATTCGAGTGATCCATGGTTCAATTTCCAGAATATCTTATTTAAATCACCGATGGATCCTAGGTTGACTCAGACTAAGAAATTGGTACCAGATTTTCTGGAAAACTAAAGGCGGTGACCTTGATACTGACTACTCTATTCCCAGTTATGCCATTGGTCAATGTAAATGGGTACCAGCTTAATCCGGGAAGTAAAGACTGCGAGGGAGAGGAGATGGCTACCGCCCTCATTTGCAGAGCCTGTGAAATGTGAGATCGCTAACATCTCACACCCCTACGGCATTAATAAATGCTATGGGTTACTTTACTACTTACGGGCCTAACTATGTATTACCTGTTATACCTGACAGGTGTGATAAAGAGGAACTCTACTTTACTAGCAATCTGAGATGGATCATATTCTAATAAGACTGATTAGAAATATATACTGGAAACAGACTGCATCAATAAGATGTACAAACAGCTACTCGCCATACATAGAAATAAGAAGAGGAGTAAGACAAGGCTGCATTTTATCACCAAGCCTATTTAATATTTACACAGAGAATATCTTTAAAAATATAGAAGAAATGCCAGGACCCAAGATCACTGGGAAAATAATAAACGACCTGAGATATGCAGATGACACTGTTCTTTTAGCAGAAAGTGAACATGAACTACAAAGATTAATAGATCAAGTCAATAAATCGAGTAATGAATATGGAATGGATATAAATATTTAAAAAAAACAACCACGATAATCAGCAAAGACACAGAAGAACAAGAGCTAAACATAAACATACATAGAGAGAAACTACAACAAGTAAAACATTATCAATATCTTGGACACATAGTCACAAATGATGTCAGATGTGAAACACAAGTTAAAAGGAGAATAGGAATAGCCAAAAGTAACTTCAATGACATGAGGAAAATAGTAACATCTAAACAAATTACAAACAAGTTAAAAATGAGAAATTATAAAATGCTACATTTATTCTATATTAATGTATGGATCAGAAACAGGGACACTAAATAAACAATTAGTATTGATGCCTTTGAGATGTAGTATATAGGAGAATAGGGAGAACATCATGGAAAGAGAAGAAAACTGATAAAGAGGTGCTAAAAACACTTAATATAGAGAAAGAATTACTAAGAGAAATAAATATCAGGCAAATAAAATATTTTGGACACATTAAAAGACCTTATTGAAGACCTTACTTGAGGGTAAAGTCAAAAGAAAGCGAGCAAGAGGTAGACAGAGATACAAGTGGGAGAGTAGCATCACAAGATGGACAGGTTACAGTCTAGCAGAGTGCACCACCAAAACAAGAAACAGGGGATGTTGGAGATCTGTTGCAGCTAACCTTCGTTGCGGAGACGGCACTTAATGATGATCATAATGAGATGGAAGTGATGGTGATTACCTCACTGGGTAATCACATTGTTAGAGATTCAGAGTGTTGAAAATGTTGGTTTTCTAGCTGATTCTATGAGTATGCTTAGAAAGGTTTATTTGAGCCATGTACGCCACCCGAGGCAGAAGAAAATAAATGACGAAATCTGTTCTGAAAAGAGTCGATTTCATTTTCGTGCCTGGTAAGCGGATGTTACGGGAAATGAAAGAGCAGACGGATTTTCCAGGGTGTCTGTAGTAAGAAGTGACAGTTCGATGAATTTTTGATATTTTTCCGCAATCAAGGTGTTAGGTCTGCTGGATGATGCGGAAATGGTTTCATCTGTATCTGTGGCCAGAATTTGGGACCTGGCAGTTGAGCGTGGTGTTGCAAGAAAAGAGTGGCATTTATGAATCACAATTAAAAATTATCAACCAACAAATAACACGAACGGTCAGTTACCGCACGCTGAAGAACATACTGAATATGAGATCGCAGCACTTATGGACTTGTCCGAAGTACCGTGATGATGACCTGACGATTAACTAACCAACCAACCATCTAACAGTCATCTGACCTTCTTTTATTCACTCCCTTCAACTGTCATCTGTTGGATAGTCGTGCATAGGGCATCATCAGGCTTTTAAAAGTTGTGATCAGCAACCATTTGACATGTTTCACATGAGCACATACTTCGTAGACATGGGGTATTTCTTGAATTTCCTGGATCGCAACATTTAATGTAAATTTCCTTAAGTTTGGATTGACCACAGGAATTTATTTTATTACTCTTTAATTATACCACCTTTGCCTGTTAAAATAAGACCCGAATAGCTGGTTGTCATGCAGTGTTTACAAATATGCAACCATCAATTAACATTGGAGATAATTGTGACGTGAGTATTGACATTTATTTAACCTCTATTTGCCTCGAGTTTGAAAAAGGGGCTACCACACCAAAAATAGGTTTTTAATCACCGACCCACAATCTGCAAACACACTTCTTACCCCTACACTATTACAGTTCCCTTACATAGCCAAATAAAAACACATCTTCATATAATGGACTGAAAATAGATAGAATACAAACTTAACATAATACAAGCTATACAATTCAACACTGTCATGGCACGGTTGAATATCATTTGGAAAAGAAAGCTCAATGTTTCAATAAAGATCAAATTCAGGTAGTATACTTTTACCGCCTAAGACGGATGTTTTGGTCCATTGGCGCAAATAAAACGTCAACACAACGTATTTCCATTCTCTGGACTATATTCAACTGGAAATCTTGTAGGATCATTGTCCTGTTACAAGAGAAATCCAGGGGGAATTTTAGAATGAACACTGAAGAAGAAGTATACTTTTATACGGATGTGAAAGCTTGACATTTAATGCAGACACAAAAATAAGGATTCATGTTTATGAAAACAAGTGCTACGGATGTTTGTTAAGAATTAGTTTTATAGAACACAAGACAAATATAATCGTCCAGCAGCAAATAAACAAACTTGCAGGTTATCCAGAATCATTTTTGACAGTGGTGAAACGATGCTAACATGTTTGGTTTGGACATGTGACGAGACACAAACTCACATTTTATAATTATTTGCAAGGAGCAGTTGAGGGTGGAAGTAGAATAGGTAGTTAAAGAAAATCATGGATTGATCACATCAAGGAATTATCTGGGCATGATTTGTATACACTCCATCGAATGTCTGAGGATAGAGATGTTTGGAGGGTTTTTATTTGCTGATGTCTCCAGTGTGGTACCCATATGATCTTGACGGTTTATGGGTCTTATTATTATTATCCCCAACGAGTCCAACTTCTTGAAGTGGAGATAAGACGTAGTCCAGGCACAGAGACTGGGCACTAAGATTTGTCGGGCTATCCCTGACATCGAGCAGATCCACAGTCTTGTCCAAGCAAGTCTTGGTTTTTAAATCGGAGATACATTGCCGAGAGGTGCATCCACAACCACGCAGCACGACTAGATAAAATGTCTTCACAGCAAAACAACTACAGTATTCTTCTTCTTCTTCTTCTGCGTTCGTTCTCAAACTCCTGCAGATTAGCAGGATGTAGTCCGGAGAACGGAATGCGTTGTGTCATGGTTAACAGCATTGCTGCGATATCTGCGCCTTTCGGCCTGACACATCCGACTTCAGCATGGCTTTGGGTCACTGACCCTATATGGGATGGGACAGCCAACTCCATCCCATAACCTCCTTAATCGCCTTTTACAACATGCTTGGAAGGTAAACAGTGTTGTTATCTTTGCTCCCCTTTCTGGCCCCTGGCAACACACGGGCGTATAGTACTATTATTAAGCTACAGAATAGTTCCTCTATCTTTCGTGTACGTTCTAAAAATCCTACTAGCTATTAGGGTTTAACCAGGTGAGCAAAGTACGCTGTATCATGGTTTACAGCCTGGTTGCGATATCTTAAACTGTGGTCCTGATACATCCCACTTCAGACGACTTTTTGGTTAACTTTTAACCTATTGGATTAGTCAAGGCAACTCCATCTCTGAAATATCTTTAGCCATATTTTACGCTTGACATAGTGGTGCTACTCTTTTCCCCTATTTCGGGGCACAGCAACACGCGAACAACAGAATAATAAAAACATAAATATCTAGTGCAGGAAGGAAATAGATACACGCACAAAAGACTTGCACAAACCACCAGCTAAACGAAAACACACTCATAGTTGAACCCGGACGCTACAGTACAGTCGTTCTCAAAGTATGCCATTTTGTCCGCTCAACAACAATATGAGAGCTATATCATATTTTGCTTTTTGAGAACGCAATGCATTGTGATATAGTTAACACCTTAGCTGCGATATTTGCGCCTTTCGGTATGACACATTATACTTTAGTATAGCTTCTGGGTCATTTCGACCATTTTTAGGATGTGACAGCCAAAGTCACCAAAATATTCCCTTTGTCGCCTCTTACGACATGCACGAAAAGTACAATATTATTTTTTCCTCTTCAGGGCCCCACAAAACATGGGCGCCTGAAGTATTAATTCCATCTGTTCATACCCAATTTTAAAAAAATGGGTTTGAAACATCAAGCGATTGACAGATTAAATTATTTCAAATTAAATAGTTGCCTCACATCTTCACTTCCAGATCTGGAGCCAGGCTTTTGATCTCAAATCGCAAAAAAGTGAATGTGTATGCGGAATGTGTTCTGGAGTCTGGGCACCATTTTAACATAGAAATTTGCCAGTTTGGACAACCTACGGTATATTTTGTGGAAATGTGCTTGTAGTCTACAAGGTACATAAATAATACAACTCTCTTCGGCGTTATACAAAAAACCTGGAAAAAAAAACAAGATAGTCGCAGACTAAAATATAATTCAATATAAATAAGGTCAGGAGAGTAGGTAATATACATATAGAAAAGGGTAATTCGCACATGTTCGTATGCAATTCCATCGTTATCATGACACTTGTGATGACTTTTTTTAAAAGAAAATCAAAAGAATATTAGGAAATTAAGAAAATATCCATCTTTTGGCTAACTTCCTAGAATTTCCTGCAAAACACCAAATTAAGACAAATATGGCCACAATAACCACAGCACATGCCACGGCGGTAAAAACTCCCAGATCTAATGGAAAAACCCCCAGCAGGGACAATGCTGCCACTTACACATACAAACGGAGACACAAGCTGTTTATATTTAATCAATAGCTCACATGTACACTAGAAACCAATGATTGCAACCATACAGTAGGATTTTCCGTTTAATGGCGGACTTTAGCCTATTTCTGAAATCTGGATCAAGTGCAGTGACCACAAAACGTGTATGACATCGAATATACGAAACGAAAAGCGTTGAATTATATGAAGTGTGTAACGGTCAGCGTTGCTACAGCTTAGGATTTTCTTACTCCATCTGAGATTTTGGACCGTCGTCTGGGGTTCTGGAGTTATTTTGGTCAGCTTTGCCTTAATTTGGGTTTTTTTTAAAATATATCCTAGTAATTTAGCCAAGAGACGGGTAAATCATTTCAATTTTTTTTTAAAGTCATCAAAAGGCTCACAAAAATGATGGAATTGCACACGAACATGACAGAACGATATTTATTTTCGTATGTATATAATCTACTTCCATGACCTCAATAATATTATATATAGTAATGATATATAGTATAATTATTCCTTCATTAGACAAAGGCGTTGGACTTACATCGGCCATGTTCTCAGAATGAACAGCCTAAGAATTCCCCAGCAATCACTATATTGGGTGCCACCTGGAGTAAGAAGAAGAGGGAGACCTAGAGAAACTCTACGAAGAACCATTAATAGAGAAGGCATGTCAATGAACCTAAACAACACGCAACAATTGAAAGACCTGGCAACACAAAGACAGAAATGGAAGGCTATGGTTTCTGCCTATGCGCCGCCTATGGCCCTGGAGGAACATAACATAACATATAGTATAATATATAGTCTGGGGTAATTTGGGTTTTTAATGGAAGATCTGGGCTTTTCTAAAACACATATCGGTAACACTAATAACGGCTTAGTTGCAGTACGGGAAGCGTTGAATTTTATGAACAGTGTGTATGTAATAAACAGTTATGATTTTAGGACAGGTACTGTCCTCGTTGAAAAGATAACAAGTTTTGCATGCATTCAATGAATTGTGGGGAAATCCTTAACAAATATAGGCCCGTCAGCTCAGTTGAAATAAACATTCAACTTCTGGTTTAGATAGGTGAACATGTGCAACCTATATGCACCGGGAGAGACGATTAAACAGTTTTCATTGACATGCCTTGCTTATGTAGCATTATTAGCGAATTGGAGTAAGGTGAAAGGATAAATTATCTAACAGTAATGTATTGGAAAGAACAGGCAATACCACAGTGTTTTCTTTGCCCAGTCTGCGCAGACGCAGATGACTGGGACATACTAGGGTGGTGGAAGAATACTAAAAAAAATCTACTTTACGGATATCTATTTTACAGTCTGAGAACAGATCTTGTGGTAGACCTCTACTTTGGTACAAAAAGGTGTGTAAAAATTGATGTGCATGATAAAGGCATTGATACGGAATCGTGGGAACAAGAGTGCCATGAGTCGTATTGTCTGAAGACGGAATCGTGGGAACAAGAGTGCCATGAGTCGTATTGTCTGAAGACGGAATCGTGGGAACAAGAGTGCCATGAGTCGTATTGTCTGAAGACGGATCGTGGGAACAAGAGTGCCATGAGTCGTATTGTCTGAAGACGGAATCGTGGGAACAAGAGTGCCATGAGTCGTATTGTCTGAAGACGGAATCGTGGGAACAAGAGTGCCATGAGTCGTATTGTCTGAAGACGGAATCGTGGGAACAAGAGTGCCATGAGTCGTATTGTCTGAAGTGGAAAGACCAGGAATAGTATAAAGACAAAGAAGAAAGTTATCACAGTTAGTTCAAGGTCTGCATATCTGAGATGACACACATCCCACACACAATGGAACAATCGGACCTGTGACTTCGTGTACATACTGTTCAAACTCTATGTAGCTCAGATTGGTATTGTGAGAAACATCCGTCATCGCCACGAACGAAGATTATATTTCTTCTAGCACAACAATAATAGTTTCGACTGGAAATACGGAAAGGAATCCACTTATATATATATATATATATATATATATATATATATATATATATATATATATATATATATATATATATATATATATATATACCTTTCTACAGCTTCTATTGCGTCAGCCGTCAATAATTTTTTCTTATATAGTCCATGCAGTGTGGCGATGGTTGTATTTCGTGTACTGTCAATCATTTACATACCGATGTTCTCCCATGCCACAATGCTAGGTTGTCTAGCATCTTCTCTCTTGATCTTTCCCTACCCATCTTGCTCTTGAACTTGACTGTTTTTTAATGGATAAATCAAAAGTGTCTAAGAACAACCCAACTCACTAAAGATATAAAGGCTTTGTGCAACACAGACTTTTTAGTCGATAAGCCGTCGGTTTTTGTTGATGGTGTTAGTGTGTTATGTACTTTGTTACAACACCACTCCTTATTTATTTCTTCCCTCTTGTTGTTAGAATCTGTTTCATGTTTCCTCTTCTCATATGTCCAAAACATGTGAAAATGTCTCTGATGCGAGTAAGCAGCTCTCTCTTTTGAATTAACTTATTTCAAAAAATCTTCCTTACGCTTGTATTTGTTCATTGTGTTCTAAATTGTTCTCCATAAAACCACATCAGAGATACACGACATAATATAATATTTATCATGCCCACATCATAGATACACGACATAATATAATATTTATCATGCATGTATGCATGTACTTGGTTGTTTAGAAATATAAAAAACATTCAAGAAAACAACAAATATAACAAAAATTCAAGAAAACAACAAATATAACACACATTTCAGAAAACAACAATCGATATACCGCGACAACTTTTACATCCAACACCATAGCAATAAATAGCTTAACTTATCGACTTTTCTCTTCACAAACAGCATCTTGTCTTTTTCAAACATGATCTTTCTTTATTTTATCTATTCGCCATTTTTGGTTGTTCTATTTTGTATAAAAGAAAACATGTTTGTTGAGTGCAGATCAAATATTATAGATAATTATAATGGGGTTTCTGTGAAGGACTCTGTTATATGTGGTATGTGGGTCCATGACAAATAGTGCTACATGGAAATTTTAGCTATAAATATGTCTTCGGTAAGCAGGATGAGGGGATTACCTAAAAAAAGGGATACTCTTATTTTCGTGTGAATACCTTCTTTTTTGTAAGAAATTTCATGATCTTTAGGTAAATATTCATTCGGGTGGTGGAAAAGGGGGGTGGGGGATGCAGTCACCCACCTTTTGGCTAAATTCCTCGCATTAGCAATCATGTTTTAGTTACCTAAAAGTAAGGGTAAGGGAACCCTTATCAACGGGTTTGACGGCATTATTTAGATATAAAAAAGATGGTGATAAAGATAAAAAATATTTTAAAAAGGTAACAAATGGTATTGACAGAAAGATAGTACCGTCATATGTTAGCAGTGACAATAATGAATTGATAATTCTTCTTCAGCGTTCATTCTCAAACTCCTGCTGAATTTTCTTGTAGCAGGACCATGGTTCTACTAGATTTCCAGCAGGATGTAGACCGGAGAATGGAAGCACGTTTTATCGCCGTTTTATTCGCGCATATGGCACTACACATCCGTCTTCGGTGGAAATTGATAATTCAATTCACTGAAATTTATGACTGAATTATGTTGTCAATTGTCGCATGATGGATCATAGTTTTGCAGCTCTTTCTACAGTATTATCGATTTGTCGCGTACATTCAGGTGACGGGGACTATTGCGATAGAGTCCAGGAAAAGATTGACTTCTGCTGATGTTTACACATGGACAGAATCTTATCCTATCCGCTGTTTCGAGTTAGCAATGTCTTTCGTCAGGACATCCTTAGCTACACACCTACCACTCCAATATCTGACCAGGTAAAACTTCTCTTGACCTTTTGTCCCAATATTTCTGCTGTCCACTGTATCCTACTCCTTCTCCAGTCTAAGTTTCAAACACCTGCTATTGACCAGTCTCCATTTGGCTGTCTAAAGAAATTACAAGAATCTCAGTGTAAAAATCCATGGATCTTAATCGAATGAAGGTTGACAAGTCAAACGCATGCGGTTGCGTCTGTGGGTCTCACCAGTGGTCCACTAGACACATCACCCGTGCAGCAGAAAACCTTATTAGATGAGATGCCTTTATATTGAGGCTATCTTATGGAAGCTTTGTAGCATGTTATCTATACAATTATAGACTCCTGAGTAGAAGGCTCTTTCCAAAGTTCAAAATCATTGTTCTTATAAAAGAGAGTTTCGTGTGGGTTAAGAATCGTTGTTCTTTTACAAGAGTTTCATGTGGCCAATGATGAGAAACATTGTCATGTAACAAGAGAGTTTCATGTGGTCATCGCTGAGAACCATTGTCCTGTTGCAAGAGGTATTTTTGGGTTGAGACCCATTGTTCGGTTACAAGATAGTTTCATTTGGCGAACGATAGGAAACATTGTCCTGTTACAAGAGAATATCATGTGGCCAACGTTGAAGGCCATTGTCCGGTTACAAGAGAGTTTCATGTGGCCAACGTTCAGAACCACTGTTCAACTACAAGAGAATTTTATGTGGTCAACGTTGAGAACCATTGTCTTGTTACAAGAGTTTCTTTTGGGTTGAGACCCATTGTTCTGTTACAAGAGAGTTTCATGTGGCCAACGTTGAGAACGATTGTTCTGTTACAAGAGAGTTTCATGTGGCCAAAGTTGAGAACGATTGTTATGTTACAAGAGAGTTTCATGTGGCCAACGTTGAGAACGATTGTTCTGTTACAAGAGTTTCATGTGGCCAACGTTGAGAACGATTGTTCTGTTACAAGAGAGTTTCATGTGGCCAACGTTGAGAAAGATTGTTCTGTTACAAGAAAGTTTCATGTGGCCAACGTTAAGAACGATTGTTCTGTTACAAGAGTTTCATGTGGCCAACGTAGAGGGTCATTGTCCTGTTACAAGAAAGTTTCATGTTTATTGAGAATCATTATCCTGTTACAAGAGTTTCATGAGGCCAACTTTGATAATCATTGTCCTGTTACAAGAAAGTTTCATGTGACAAACTTTGAGAACCAATGATATAAATAACACATTTAGTGGTTCAAATGTTGCTAGATGAGTTGATACTGCCCTACTACCCTGAAGGGTTATGGGTTTACTGATATTGATTGAGATGAGTTGGTAAATGCTGTGGCAAAGTCGTCAATGAATATTTCTAATGTTTACAGCACGGCTGGGATATTTGTTTCTTTCATTTGTTCCTTAAATAATTCTTTTTTAAATAATAATACAAAGTGTTGTTATAATCTCTTTGCTTGTTTTCTTCACTTTTCATGTTCTCCCTATTCTTCTATATGAAAAGTAAGGTAATCCATAGCATTTATTTATTAATTGCCATAGGAGTGTGAGAGGTTAGGGATCTCACATTCACCGACTCTGCAAATGAGGGCGGTAGCCATCTCCTCTCCCTCTCAGTCTTTTCTCTCCGGATTAATCCGGTACCCATTTAAGACTGGGTCGACCCGGAAGCCGTTGCTATCTGTAAAACGTTTCCGCCTCAACTGGGGAATGAACCCAGGACCACTCATATGCGAAGCCAGTGCGCTACCCGGCCACCTTTCTTCTATATATCCACATCCCAAAGGCATCAACTATATGTTATATCTGTTTGTTTATTGTCCATGTTTCTGAGCCATACATTAATATATAAGAGATATAGAATTTTATAATTCTCAATGTTATCTTGTTTGTAATCTGTTTACATGTTAATATTTTCCTCATGTCATTGAAAGTACTTTTAGCCATTCCTATTCTTCCTTTTACTTCTGCTTCACATCTACCATAATTTCTGATTATGTGTCCGAGATATTGGTAATGTTCTACGTGTTGTAGTTGGGAGCCGCGTTAGCGCAGTGGTTAGCGCACTGGCTTCGCATATGAGTGGTCCTGGGTTCATTCCCCAGTTGAGGCGGAAATGTTTTCAGATCGTAACGGCTCCCAGGTCGACCCAGCCTTAAATGGGTACCGGATTAATCCGGGAAGTAAAGACTGCGAGGGAGAGGAGATGGCTACCGCCCTCATTTGCAGAGCCTGTGAAATGTGAGATCGCTAACATCTCACACCCCTACGGCATTAATAAATGCTATGGGTTACTTTACTTTACTTACGTGTTGTAGTATCTCTGCATGTACTTTACCAATTGCCAACAACTTTCAAACGTTTCCAGACCCACTCCCTCCTCCTCAAATTGTTGATGTAAGTTATAGATAACTCTATAGTACTGTAAAGGAATCTCTGATAATGTCTGTTTACAACCACATTTTTTTCGTGTCGCGGGAATTCCTTGTACCTAAAGGTCCATGATTCTATGCCATGGGCAAACACATTCATTTCCTACTCGCTGAGATGATCATTGTAACCTTTGTAGAAAATCAATGAATACTCTCATTACTAGTACGTTAATTTTTCGGGTTTCTCTCACCGCAAATAAAAATTTACCTAGTCTTCTTCTGCGTTTGTTCTCAAACTCCTTCAGATTAGCAGGATGTAGTCTGGAGAACGGAATGAGTTGTGTCATGGTTTACAGAATTGCTGCGATATCTGCGCCTTTTGGTCTGACACATCCGACTTCAGCATGGCTTTGGGTAACTTACCCTATATGGGATGGGACAGCCAACTCCATCCCATAACCCCCTTAGTCGCCTTTTACGACATGCATGGAAGGTAAACAGTGTTGCTATTCTTTGCTCCCCTTTCGGGCCCCGGCAACACACGGGCGATTAACCTAGTGAAATCTAGAGAACTACCTCTGAGGAGACGGCTCCTTACATAGGCATTGCACTAAGCTGAAAGCTGAAGCTTTCTTGGTATGAAAGAAAGCCCGGAGAAACCTCACCACTGCAAATAGGAAGTAAGAGCTAATCGCTCGTAATTCCTAGATTTCGAGAAGAAGAAGAAGTAATTGAGATGGAAAAAATTCAGTAAATTAGTATATTTCATTTGTGTAACAATATCTGAACATTGCTGTCCACATTTGTGTAACAATATCTGAACATTGCTGTCCACATTTGTGTAACAATATCTGAACATTGCTGTCCACATTTGTGCGTATTCTCAAGTTTGCAGATAGAAGTAGTTGGGGTAGGGGTTTGTAGGGTCGACATCGCGGTCATTTGTTTTAGGAAAGGGGATAATGCAGTATAATCTTAAGTAGGAAGTAAAACAATTAGTTTATCTCCTCCGCTCCCCCACCCCCCCCCCCCCAAAATATTGCCTAAAAACCCACACACAAAATAATTAATCATATTTGTCCCCCTCATCATTTATTTGCATTCTTGGATAAACCATTTGCAGTAGGAAACAATTTTCTATTTTAGCTTTCATTTTCTAGATCAAAGTTTAACACACCTGTACAGGAGAAAGTCCACATAGAGTAAACTACACGTCAGAGGTCACAATAATATTTCTGCTGGAGTTTCCAAAAACAAGGTTCATAAAAAATCTTATGTTTTTTTTTTAATTGAAAGAATTACTTTGAAAAACATTGAAACAACTTTTTTTTTTATAAATTCAACCACATCAACACCCCTCCCCCTTTTTTTTTACCGGAGTCGTATATACAAATCACTGCATATATTCACAGTACTATACATGTATCCACAGTATTACCCATGTATTCAGATTACTATCCATGTATCCAAAATAATGTCCATGCATCTACAGTGTATCTACAGTACTATCCATGTGTCCACTCAGGGTCAGAGATACGTTTCCAATAAAGAGGGGGCATGACCTTTAAAAATAAAGTGTTGGTTTTCAATTTTTTATTTTTTTTGGATGGAAGATTTGATGTTTGTTTTTTTAAAACAATTTTTTTTTTAAGTAAGGGGGTAGGGGGGGGGGGGGAGGTGTAGTGCTACCTACATTTTGGTTAAGTTCTTAGTACCGAAAGTCATGTTCTGATTTCTAACGTCCTAAACGTCCTCCTCCGTTGACCACGGGCTTGTAACACCCTAAACTTCCTCCTCCCTTGACTAAGGGCTTGTAATACCCTAAACTTCCTCCTCCTTTGACTACGGACTTGTAACACCCTAAACTTCCTCCTCCCTTGACTACGGCTTGTAACACCCTAAACGTCTTCCTCCCTTGACCACGGGCTTGTAACACCCTAAACGCCTTCCTCCCTTGACCACGGACTTGTAACACCCTAAACTTCCTCCTCCCTTGACCACGAGCTTGTCACACCCTAAACGTCCTCCTCCCTTGACCACGAGCTTGTAACACCCTAAACGTTCTCCTTCCTTGAATACGGGGTTGTAACACCCTAAACTTCCTCCTCCCTTGACCACGGGCTTGTAACACCCTAAACGTCCTCCTCCCTTGACCACGGACTTGTAACACCCTAAACTTCCTCCTCCCTTGACCACGGACTTGTAACACCCTAAACTTCCTCCCTTGACCACGAGCTTGTAACACCCTAAACGTCCTCCTTCCTTGAATATGGGGTTGTAACACCCTAAACTCCCTCCTCCCTTGACGTTTCCATCACATGGCCTGTAACACCCTAAACGTCCTCTTCCCTTGACTACCGGGTTGTATCCACTGAACAATCGATGCAGTAATCGTCTTATACACTCATCCTGTGTAAGATCGAACCGATTATTCAAACAATCTATACATGCATCGTGTTTTACTTTCTACAAGAGAACACCATCGTTATTTCATTTTATGAGATACACACTGCTAGAGTAAGATCTCAGAGAATGAATTGAAAATTGTTGTAAAATTACAACATGTGGTTAATGAATATGGGAAAAAATATAGAATTGACTATATATATATATATATATATATATATATATATATATATATATATATATATATATATATATATATATATATATATATATATATATATATAAGATTTACGTACAGAAAATAGAAGAAATCGACGTTTCGATTAAAAGGTCTTTATTAAGATAGGGACAACCACGCACAGAATGGAACATCATAATAAAAAGAGTAAAAAAGCAAAGTAAAGTAAAGTAACCCATAGCATTTATTAATGCCGTAGAGGTGTGAGATGTTAGCGATCTCACATTTCACAGGCTCTGCAAATGAGGGCGGTAGCCATCTCCTCTCCCTCGCAGTCTTTACTTCCCGGATTAATCCGGTAACCATTTAAGGCTGGGTCGACCTGGGAGCCGTTGCGATCTGAAAACATTTCCGCCTCAACTGGGGAATGAACCCAGGACCACTCATATGCGAAGGCAGTGCGCTAACCACTGCGCTAACGCGGCTCCCTAAAAAAGAGTACATAAGTACAGTCTGTACTTTCTGTACATAATGGGGAAGGTTGGGGGTGTTTAACCCCCCCCCCCCTCCCCACTTAGCACATTGGAATCTGACTTTTAGTACTAGAAACTTGACCAAAAGATGGTCCAAAATGTGGACCACAAGCCAAAAACCCCTCCCTTGGCAATATTTCACCAAAAAGTCATCACATTTTTCAGCATACTGAAAGTCATTATGACTCACGATTTCTTTTCCTTTTTAGGTAAACCACCCCCTCCCTTTAAGGAGAACATAACATGCGACTATGATATAGTAAAATTATGTACTGGAAATTGACAGATATAGGATCAAATAACAATGAAGAAAACAATAGAAGGATTATGTGTTCGTTTGTCCGTAAGTCAGTTAGAAGTCAGGTCATCGTCATGGCACTACGGACAAGTCCATAAGTGCTTCTATCTCATATCCAGTATGTCCTTCAGCGTGTGGTATCTGTTCTTGTTCTGTGTTGGTTTATAACTATTCTTCTGATTCATATCTGCAGCTCGTATTTTGCAACACCACTCCTCACTCCCAGGTCCTACCTGTTAGCCATAAGTCCGATGTCACAATCGTGGCGGCGCAGAGAAGTGTTTACAAATCTAACGTGAGTAGTTGTATGTAATGCAGCTTGAAATGTACATCCAGAATGTAGAAAGTAGTGCCAAAACGTAGACTGTATAGTGCACTCTTTAAGGATCTTCGCCGTACCTACGGTGTCCGTGCGTCTGTGCTGAAATCTTTTTGAATATGTCCTTTATGTTTATGTATTTGGTTTTATCATGATAAATGCCTTGTGATAGAAACGTCAATTTTCTCTCAGTAAAACTGCCATTTAATTCCCTTTTCACTAATTTTATTTACTATGGGAGGTTGAGATTGGTAATGGCATATTGCAAAATAACACGGATGAAAAACATATGGAAAAACAACAAAATAGAAACGAAAGTGCTAATGTTACGAACTTTTATTTTTCCGGTTGCAACATACGGCTGTGAAACATGGACTCTAAGTAAAACAGCGGCAACGAAGATCAACGCCTTCGAGCTGAAATGCTACAGAAAGATACTTGGAATATCATGGAAGGATAAAATCAGAAACTCAGATATTATACACACATTGAATATTCCAAAGTGTTGGTTACTAAACAAAATAACAAAAAGAAAACTACGCCTGTTTGGTCATATAAAGAGACATAACTGTTTAGAAAGACAAATAATGGAGGGAAGAGTACCTGGTAAGAGGAGAAGGGGCAGACCAAGAAGACGATGGACTGACGACATTAAAGATAACATAAATACATCGCTAGAAAATGCAAGCCACATCGCCCAAGACAGAGAGAGGTTCAGAGAGTTCATTGGGAAGACAACGTTCTGGAAGGAATACGTCACATGACATGGGAGGTTAAGAATAAAAGCACAAGAAGAATAGCATTCTCCCAAATCTGTACATAAGTTTGGGGTAGGAGCCTAGGTTTGAACCTAGTTTTGAAGCAGACACAGTGTATAGAATTTAGTACTAGCGAGCAGAATCAGTGCATGTCATTTAGTACTAGAGAGCAAGCTCAGTGCATGTCATTTAGTACTAAGAAACAAACTCAGTGTATGTCACTTAGTACCGGGAAGCAAACTCAATGCATGTTATTTAGTACTGAGAAACAAACTCAGTGCATGTCATTTAGTACTGGGAAGCAGACGCAGTGCATGACATTTAGTACTGGGAAGCAGACACAGTGCATGACATTTAGTACTAGAGAGCAAGCTAAGTTATTCTTCTTCCTACTTCTTTTTCTTACTTATTCTGCTTACTTCTTCCTCTTCTTACTTGTTCATCTTACTTCTTCTGCTTCTTACTTCCTTTTCTTCTTATTTATTTTCTTTACTTCTTCTTTTTCTTACTTCTTCTGCTTACTTCCTCATCTTCTTACTTTTTATAACTTCTTCTTCTTACTCTTTTCCTTACTTCTTCTTACTTCTTTTCCTTACTTCTTCTTTTTCTTACTTCTTATGTGCTAATTACATCTCCTTCTTCTTCTTAATTTTTACTAATTTTTCTTACTTCTTCGTCTTCCTTCTTATATCTTCTTAAACCTTACTTATGCTTATATATTACTTCTTCATAATTCTTCTTCTTATCTTACTTCTTATAAATCTTACTTCTTATTTCTTTTGCTTCTTACTTCTGTTCGCTCTCAAATAATCAGTATGAAATTCGACTTCTTACAAAATAGATAATTTGAGATTCCTCAAGTACTAGTAAATTGAAACTGTCTACATTAAAACACACGACCGACTTCCAGTGTGCTGATAAAATCGGACAACTATAGACAGATCTGGTTTCAGTGACACACTTTCTACAGACTAGAAAGAAGACACTATGATTTAAACCAGTGGTTCTGAAACTTTTTATGCGTGTGGCCCCTTTTAGAAAATAATTGTCTTCGTGACCCATACCACGGCCAATCGTCAAATAGAACTTAACAGCAGAATCAAAACAAGTCAGATTCAACTTTCTTAAAGCAGATTCATCCCTAAATGTTTAATCATTATTGTAATTTTCGTTCGTCGCTATTTATATATTTTGTGTATCCCGGTTGTCGCTTGCCAACGTCGATCAACGAAACACACGAGAATAATCTAAAACATGACTCAGAAGACTTGATTGAATTCTGCTGGTAGGTCTTTTACTTGCGAAAGTCACGCCCACACCATGGAATTTATACAATGGTTTTAGACAATTTATTAAATCGTATTACAATATATTATATCAAATTTAATTCAAGTGTTTACCATCATGTAGTCCCCTCACAAGATGAATATGTGCTCCCCTCCCCCAATTCCTATTTGTTCCCCCCCCCCTGAAAGTTATGTGACCCATAATTTCAGCCATACAGCTCAAGCTGAGAACCATTGCTTTAAACTAGTACACTAGTTATAGCGGTTCTCAACTTATTCTAGATTGTTACCCCAGAAATTAAAAAAACCATGATATAACGTATAATCAGGGCCATAAATATGACTTCGAGAAGGGTTGACGAGAGGCTTACTAAAACAGATGCTGTTGACCTAATTACAGATAGCCTCTTCTGGGATATCACTTCCATATGATTTGTTCTAGTACAAACTAGTACAGTCAAATCCTGTTATAACAACTTGGTTCGGACAGACGAAACATGTATGTAATAAAAGACATTAGTTATACATAGTACAAATAATAAAGAATAATTATAGTAAGAGATTAGGAAAAGTGTTATTGAATAGTTATTGAAAACTGTATTTAGTAGTCGTTTATACGTAAAAGGGAAGGGGGATTTACAGTAATATTCCCGACTTTTTTTGTCACAATACAGCAAACGGGTTTTGATCCATGCCAGCTCAGATGGCACTCACTCGCCTCGCACTTTAGTCAACACATTTTCCACTTTCGACCACATCGCACTTCTTCTTTGTCTTTATTCATGTTGTTCCGTCATTTACAACATTTTATTGTTAGTTTCGTTTCCACATATAATTACGTTTTTTTATGTACTTTCTGTCGTTCCGACATCTCATTTCCATATTTCCGTTTGATACATTTGTGTGTTCTGATAATTTCCATTCGTCGTCTTTTGGTTTTATGTGCTCATCTTGATAAAGACCTTGTGGTTGACATGTTGAATATGTTTTGTGTATTGTAATCTGTATGTCTTCTTGTGTGCACATTAGTTTCAGCGATAGTCCGTCTTGTCTGAGTGAAACGATTATTTAAAAATCTGTGTTTTACGTAAGTACAATTGTTGTTACGTTTCACGCAGTTACCTTATATTGATTGTCGTATGGGTTTAGAAGAATATTTGTCAACCAACAAAGAACTGGAACGGCAAGTCATCGTGTAATTATGAATACAACCAAGTGGAAATCACAGCATCTATGGAATGTGTTCAGTGTGCAATAATGATAATCGGGTAAGTAACTAACACAACACGATAAAGTTACCAATGTCTGTGAAGTTTAATTACCCGAACGAAACATACTGCCACTTGTTAAATATAAATAATAAGACAGAACGTTTTAGGGACCAAACCCGAAATAAAGGAATGACGAAAACGGATGTGCTGGACCTCGGACGTCCTGACCACAAGTGGCCAACCGGGGTGCAAATAATCACAGTTTTACTGTGGAACCTGCAGCACAACGTACTTCACGCTCCCCGGCGGAAATCACACGAACTATTCGTTGTGGTTATTTGAGAGCGAACGCTGAAGAAGAAAAAGAAGACATAACATTTCATTCTAACCATGACATTTTGGCAGAAATTTTTGAGAACAAGCACAGAAAAGTATTAACCCTATATTACACGGTGTAGTTTTGTTTTAGAACAAACCATTTCGATTAAAATATCTTTGCCATTTCTCTGTTCACAATTTTAACGGTTGGTTACCTGTAAAGTCAGATGTTTGTCGACGGATCTTTGAAATTTTCAAGACAATACATGATTTACACGATATTCTGCATGTATTAAAATATATACATGCAATTTTTATTTTTTTAAATTGTGTAAAACGAAATGTGTGCATTTTTACAAGGTATATTTAACTTTTTAAGTTTCACTTTATTTCGTTTACTCAACATGAAATATTCATTGTTGATACCACTTTATTTTATTTTTGCATTAAGTATTTGTATTTTGTAAAATAATATACTCATTTCCATTCAAAAATTACACTATAGAGAAAAGGTACCGCGCCAATAGAAACAATAATATACATTACAACTTTTCCAATTGTTTTTAAATATTATGCATAGCAATACCTAATACACTTGGAATATTCAGTAATCATATTTATGTCATGGAAAACCTTAAATGATTTAAAATATGGTTAATATAAAGCCAAAGAAGTGTCAATATATTTTTTATACTTCTTCGTCCTGTGATCATAGGATCATATTGATCTGTGTTATAAATTTGCTGGTCTGTTTCAAGTTTGTCACGTCATCAGACAGTTTTTCTTTGGATACCACTTAATCATACTTATCCCTAATATCAATCAATTGCAGCGTAGCATCACTAATATACAGAACATCTAGATCAGATACTGGTCAACGGTCCTCAATCTTTCATGTGTTATGTGATCACTAATATACAGAACATCTAGATCAGATACTGGTCAACGGTCCTCAATCTTTCATGTGTTATGTGATCACTAATATACAGAACATCTAGATCAGATACTGGTCAACGGTCCTCAATCTTTCATGTGTTATGTGATCACTAATATACAGAACATCTAGATCAGATACTGGTCAACGGTCCTCAATCTTTCATGTGTTATGTGATCACTAATATACAGAACATCTAGATCAGATACTGGTCAACGGTCCTCAATCTTTCATGTGTTATGTGATCACTAATATACAGAAAATCTAGATCAGATACGGGTCCACGGTCCTCAATCTTTCATGTGTTATTTTTTTTTTCACCGCCTACTTCTCAGGTAAATATACAAAAATTGGTACATTTTTTTTTCAATTGTGGAGGAAGAAATGTTAATGTACGTGAAATCCAGTCTCCTTTTTTTGTAACAACCGACCCATTCCATGACTCTAATGTAGTGTCCTTTTGTCTAGATGTCCGTGGCACAACTGACAAATTATTTTTTTAAATAGTGACGCATTTGGAAGTTGTATCCGGATGTTTCCATCCTGGTCATGTCGCATATCAAAATATCCCTCATCCCAAGATATACTCAAAAGACTAGACAATCCCACCCATTGTAACCAGAGTGAAGTGGGTTTGAAGATGAGCTTTGATCTACATGAGATTTCAACCCAAGGCTTGTTGCTATGTGTTAAGTAGCGCACACAAAGTTACACATTTATATTATTTCATGAAATAAAGTTGTATTAAATAATGAACAAACAGATAGAAGACAAAATTAATGCTTTTGGGGTGTGGATATATAGAAGAATAGGGAGAAATTCATGGAAAGAGAAGAAAACAAAGAAAACGATTCTGACAACACTTCATTATGAAAGAAGAACTGTTAAAGGAAATACATATTAAACAAATAGGGAGTATTTTGGACATATTAAAATATATATTTGGACCTCGTTGAAGACCGTCCTAGATAGTAGAGTTAAGGGGGAGGGGGCGAGAAAGAGTTAGGCAGAGATACAAATGAGAGGAAAACATCACGAGATGGAAATGTTACAGTCTAGAAGAGTGCATATCCAAAGCTAAAGACATTGGAG
Organism: Meghimatium bilineatum; assembly: GCA_034231615.1. Lineage (NCBI taxonomy): Eukaryota > Metazoa > Mollusca > Gastropoda > Stylommatophora > Philomycidae > Meghimatium > Meghimatium bilineatum. The sequence goes on along the minus strand of CM067317.1, from coordinate 43,075,093 downwards.
GACGAGGACGTAAAGACAGAGGATGCTGGAGTCCCAGTGCAGCCAACCTTCGTTGTTTTGACGGACTTGATGATGATGAATGTTTTATAACATGTTTTATATGTGTCTCGTAACATTATTTACAATTTCATTTTTTTTTAAAAATCCATTTTCATTTATTTCATCCGGAATACTTTCTTATTTCCCTTTAAAAGTTGTCCATACATTAAGTAAACAATTTTGTGCGACTTTTTGATCCCCCCCCCCCCCTTCTCTTCCTTTATCAATAACTGTTAAGAATTCAAGGATTCCCCGCATTTTCCCGTTTAATTACGTTCAAAAATTGTTACCCCCGCACCTCCCTAACCAGCTCCACTGCAACAGCAATAGCTGAAAAAAGAATGAAAAGAAGGACATCTATTTCAAATTCCAATATGACAAAGTGGAATGAATGTATCCTTTCCTACTACATCAAGGTGTATCCTTTCCTACTACATCAAAGTGTATCCTTTCCTACTATATCAAGGTGTATCCTTTCCTACTACATCAAAGTGTATCCTTTCCTACTATATCAAGGTGTATCCTTTCCTACTACATCAAAGTGTATCCTTTCCTACTATATCAAGGTGTATCCTTTCCTACTACATCAAAGTGTATCCTTTCCTACTATATCAAGGTGTATCCTTTCCTACTACATCAAAGTGTATCCTTTCCTACTATATCAAGGTGTATCCTTTCCTACTACATCAAAGTATATCCTTTCCTACTATATCAAGGTGTATCCTTTCCTACTACATCAAAGTGTATCCTTTCCTACTATATCAAGGTGTATCCTTTCCTACTACATCAAAGTATATCCTTTCCTACTACATCAAGGTGTATCCTTTCCTACTACATCAAGGGCCGTAGATACGTCTCAAGTAATGGGGAGAGGGTTTACGTAAAATAGTTACCACCCAAAAGCTAGACAATAATCAAACAACGTAACAAATGGGGCTCTAATTAATTCAGCGAACAGGTCTTCTATACTGGGATCGGTCACGATTTTTGCATACTTTCAAGAACTTTTTTAGTTTCCTAAATGGGTGAGGGTGAGATTTGAAACTTCTCCATAATTTATTGACGCAAGTAACTGACAACCTATTATGGTATATTCTTGGGGGGGGGGGATAGATGAGCCCCAATCCTGACCAGGATCCGAGCTGTCAACGTGAATTTGATCTCCCAACTATGTAGAACCTCCTACGTTGGGGTGTGGTGAAAAGCGACTCTCAGCAGGACGTGACAATTCCCTTGGAGAATCCAGAATCCGGCAAAACTGTTGACACAACATAATTGGAGAGATTCCTTTGATGGTGATGAATGCAGTGCTAGCTGCTCCGCCAATCTCAACGATGTGGTCCAGAGATAGGCTGCTAGGACGCATCTGAAAGGAAAGTGTGCTTGACAGAGCAGCTGAAGCTCATGGCTGCAACTCTGTATGTTGCAAAAAGGAAGAGAAGGTATAAATCCCTAGAATGTACTCCCTCTTAGGAGATTCCTCTAAGTGTTGGACAATGCCGATAGAGTCTTTTAGGTATGAAACCTAGGTCTTTAGGAACCACTCCATTGAACATAACAAGTAAGAACTAATCGATCACTCTTCCTGGGGATTATAACAACAAGAATAATTTTTCTATACATCCATTCATCCAACATCCATTCATCCATCCATTCATCTAACTAACCATTCATTCATCCAACCATCCATTCATCCAACCATCCATTCTATCCATTCTATTATTCCAAACATCCATTCTATCAATCCATTCATCCAACCATCCATTCTATCCATCCATTCATCCATTCCATTCATCCATTCTATCCATCCATTCATCCATTCTATCCATCCATTCATCCAACCATCCATTCTATCCATCCATTCATCCAACCATCCATTCATTCATTCAACCATCCAACTAACCATTCTATCCATCAATTCATCCAACCATCTATTCATCCATCCATTCTATCCATCCATTCATCCAACTAACCATTCTATCCATCCATTCATCCAACCATCCATTCTATCCATCCATTCATCCAACCATCCATTCATCCATCCATTCTATCCATCTATTCATCCAACCATCCATTCTATCCATCCATTCATCCAACCATCCATTCTATCCATCCATTCATCCATTCTATCCATCCATTCATCCAACCATCCATTCTATCCATCCATTCAGTCAACCATCCAACTAACCATTCTATCCATCCATTCATCCAACCATCCATTCATCCATCCATTCATCCAACCATCCATTCATCCAACCATACATTCTATCCATCTATTCATCCATTCTATCCATCCATTCATCCAACCATCCATTCTATCCATCCATTCATCCAACTAACCATTCTATCCATCCATTCATCCAACTAACCATTCTATCCATCCATTCATCCAACCATCCATTCATCCATCCATTCATCCAACCATCCATTCATCCAACCATCCATTCTATCCATCCATTCATACAACTAACCATTCTATCCATCCATTCATCCAACCATCCATGCTATCCATCCATTTATCCATTCTATCCATCCATTCATCCAACCATCCATTCTATCCATCCATTCATCCAACCAGCCATTCTATCCATCCATTCATCCAACCATCCATTCTATCCATCCATTCATCCAACTAATGATTCTATCCATCCATTCATCCAACTAACCATTCTATCCATCCATTCATCCATCCGTCTGTCTGTCTGTATGTCTGCCTACCTGCCTATCCATCCATCCATCATCCATCCATCCATCCATCTATCTATCTATTTATCTGGCTGTCTCTCTGTCGGGATGCACACATTCCTGCATATGGGTTTGAAACCAGTACCGTCTCAGAGCCGGACAGATCGTATAACCAATACAAAATGTGGGTAGTTAAGCTACCATGGATACATTTGTAGAAATAATGCGATCCACCCCCCCCCCCCCCACACACACACACACATACACCGCATGCACACACACACACACACACTGCTAAACAACTAAACGATATAAATAAATATTAAAATAAATAATAATTGCATTACGGCGTATACATAAAAGAGACAGATATACCGCTATAAATATTGAAAGAACTCTAGCATTCATACCGTTATTTTTGCATTGAAAGTAACGGTACGGTTTTATAAAGGGAGATAAATCACATAAATATTGTTGGGTAGGGGAGAGTATTTCTGATCTTATTTTTAAAATCTTATTTCTAATGTTCGTTTACGCGACTGGTGCCAAAAAGTATGATTTTGCTGAATAAAAATATTTCTAAATGTTACGCTGTACAGGTAAACTGAAATAATTTACCTGTATCTCGCAATTTTAGAAACAGGAGTAAAACCATGCTAAATATGTTCGTTTATATTTAGATGTTCCAACAAGATAATAAGTATAAAAATATATATTCGAGATGTTGTGGTTAACTTTGGGAGGGTGCGGGGGCATAGGGGTCTTTGTTACCTCTAATATTTTATGGTAGTGTGTCCTGATATAGCCTAATTGGGACCTTGTTGTCCGCTGGTTGAAAGGGTCACGCCTCTCCAAAAGAGAGGCAAACTCATTAACCTACCTACCTACCAATACATACTCTTACACAGTTCATTCCGAAGGTCACGGAAACTGGATTACCAGAACCGTGAACTCCACTATTTTTGATGGCTAAAAGCACTGCTATAACCAATTTGGACTAGCGTCTGCGGTTGAAAGAATCGTACCCCACCATAATAGGTATATTTTACATAACCAAAAACAAAACAAACTAATACATACTAATTACACGGAGGTCGTGGGTACCTGAGCCACGACCTCCACTATGTGTTGATGGTAATAAAGCACTCATATAGCTGACTAACGTCCGTGGTTGAAGTACTTTTAAACAAACATTCCATTATTTATGATTTTTTCGTTCGAAAACTAATTCTCGAAGATCGTGGTCTGATATAACCATAATATAATCCGTTTTTGGATTTAAAGTGTTATGCCTCGGCAAATGGGGGCATTAATCTCACGCTCAATAAATACAAAGGTCGTGGTAGACTAATTACCTGAATCGTGACTTCTATCTTTGATTATTATAGCTCTAATACAACCAATTCCGACTCAAGTTCACAGAAGCTACCAATCGCCTGATAAAATCTACCAACAGAATTCAAATAAACCTTTCGTATCATATTTTATACAAATAAATTCAAGTAGGAAGCATGAGGATAAATGAAAATAATTCTTACAGCTGACGGGAATTGAACCAACTGGGGATGTGGTTGGTCAAGCACGGAAAACCTGTTTACTTGTGTTGCAAAGCGATTCGGTGCTGCTAGAACAGACCAGGTTCAATTCCCGTCAGCTGTAAGAATTGTATCATATTTTAGATTATTTCCTCGCTTATCCTTGGTCACAATTTATATACTTTGTGTCACCCGGATGTTGCCTATCATTGCCGACCAACGAAATGCATGGGAATAATCGAAAACATGAACCACAATGCTTGTTTGAATTATGTCGATAGGTTTTCTATTCGCGAAAGTGACTTACCAATTACATTGGAAATTCGATTATCCGAATTAATTAGGGATCGGGTCTATTCGGATAATCGACAATTCGGATAATTGGATATAGCTCCGGAATGAAACAAAACAGTGCACATGCATTGAAATGAACTGAATGTTATTGATCAACGTACAGTAATATGTAAACAACTGTGTATTGCAAATAAACTACATAGTAACGGCACGTGCGCACTGCCCCGAGACCTCTCTACCATGTCCGCTAACGCTCTAGCTCCAAAATTATTTCACCCAAATTCGATTCTGATAATTGGGGATTCGATTAATTGGTATCCAGATAATCGGATTTCTACTGTAATGTACCAATCCACGGTTTGGCAACCCTGTGGAAGTGTTTAGAAAAAAAAGCATGGTGGGTCTATTCCTTGAAGTTTTCCTACAACCATGATTTTTTTAAGTCTTCCTCTTCTTCTCCGTACCAGTTAATACTACCCAAACATCGAAACAACAGCAAGAAATTGAAGCATATTTGAAGTGCTATTTCGAGAACATACAATTACCCGTGACATGAGTGAAGTGTATGTTAATGTGCATGGTTAACACATTACGACGAATCAGGGTTTCCAGTTGGTTGAAACTTTATATGGCCAAATTGTTAGTTAAAAATTCCCAAAAACTGCCATATTCCAAATCGTGTGTATAAACTACAAAAAATATTTTGAATTATTAAGAATACTAATTTTCTATGTGGAGTTGTGTATAACGTCTCTGCAATTATTTCCATTCATTCATTATACACTAACAAATATGTTATTGCTAACTTAATTTATATTCTTTTAATGCTATTCGGAGAGTCTAAACTTTATCTAGACATGAAATCAATGAAGGTACTTACATTTTTGTGCATATTAAAATTATAAACTTTTCACAACGTTGTAATTGATTTTAGCTACCGTCCCTGTTATGATCTAGTACTTTGGCGAACACTAAATTACCTGCTCTTGTTGTTTGATATATCGTCTCAGTATGGTAACACATACTAATCTTCAACACTACTCAAATCAGATAGGCCTGAAAATCAACACATCAAAAACTCATATACTAGATTTTACGAGATCCAACGACATCATAAAAATTCAAAATGTCCCATTAATAAAAGTCAACAATTTTACATATTTAGGCACCAATCTAGCATTGGATGGAGACTCATCAAAAGAAATTTTACACCGTATTGCCCTTGCAGCTGGTGCTTTCAATAAACTATGTAACATCTGGATGTCAAACACACTAAGAAACACCACAAAACTCAGGTTGCTTAACTCCAACATCATCCCTATTCTATCATATGGATGCGAAAGTTGGAAAGCCACAAATAAGAGACTAGACTCCTTTGAAAACAAATGCCTACGTACCATTCTGAATGTTAAGTGGAGTGCCTTTAAATCTAACACTACTATAAGAGAGGAAAGCAAACAAACCTATATATCTTCCTTCATTAGACAAAGGCGTTGGACTTACACCGGCCATGTTCTCAGAATGAACAGCCTAAGAATTCCCCATCAATCACTATATTGGGGGCACCCGGAGTAAGAAGAAGAGGGAGACCTAGAGTAACTCTACGAAGAACCATTAATAGAGAATTAATGTCAATGAATCTAATCAACATGCAAGAATTGAAAGACCTGGCAACACAAAGACAGAAATGGAAAGCTATGGTTTCTGCCCTATGCGCCGCCTATGGCCCTGGAGGAACATAACATAGCATAACATAGTAATACAACTCCAGCCTTGGACATCCTGGGAACATTTTTATCAAATACCTGTTTGAAACATGTACTCTGCATTCTATATGTATACATAAGTATGCTAGACAGTGTTTATACATTAGTTAATATCCACATAAACACCTGCCACACAATTTATAGTCAAGTTTAAACAAAAAAATATGTGAAGGTAGATATGTTTTCAAAATAGTTTTGAAAAAAATAAATGTGGGGGAAAATGGATAAAAAAAAGTTCATGGCTAGTAGAATTTTAAATTGTCAAATATGAGAAATGTTGTCCTACAATTGCCAATATGGCAACCCTGAAACGAAGGCAATGCATGGCAAGTGTGTAAGTTTCCGAGATAGATAATGTGCAATTGTACAGTTTAAAATTGAAATCAACAAACTCGACCTGCTTTGCGAGCCTAGCTCTAACCAACACCGTCAACGATACAAGACCTACTGCTCAAGCCTTCTTAATGACTCATTTGACTATTCATTGGCTGTCACAAAAAGTATAATTATAGTAACCAATAAAAATAACGGGATAGTAAATTGTCATTCACAATACTTAGACCAATAGGTCTTGTAAATTCAAAGGTTACGGTCAAACTCAATGTACAACCTCTGAGTAATTTTGTTTAGAATTTGCCAGGTCATTTCTGCAATATTTGGCGGACAAAATGAAAGCGGCGTTTGTCTAGGATTAGTAAAGCTAGCGTGAAAGATGAGCAATCCAGATATATAACTCCGGTATCGGGAAAGAACCTGTTACTAGAATGCGAGGGCTCCAGTAACACAAGGCAAATGTGAAAATGAATCGAAATAAGTATACGTGTTACAAATGTTATAAACAGAACAGTGGATATGAACTTCTCTAGATTAGGGAGTGGGGTTGGGGGGGGGCTGACCTAAAAAAAATAGTTCGTGCGTTTTTGTGTATCAGATTTTTTATGAAGAATCTGAGGACGTTTTTGTGAAAAATTATTGAAGATCTTTAATTTTACTTTTTGCACACATTTTGGTCAAGTTCCAAGTACTAAAAGTCATGTTCCGATTTGTTAAAGGGCTTGAGGGGGTTAAACAACAAACCCCCACCCCAAACCTTATCTACGGACCTAGTTATAAACAGAACAGGCTAACACCGAGAAGCGACGGAACTGTGGCTAACAGCGAGAAGCGACGGAACTGTGGCTAACAGCGAGAAGCGACGGAACTGTGGCTAACAGCGAGAAGCGACGGAACTGTGGCTAACAGCGAGAAGCGACGGAACTGTGGCTAACAGCGAGAAGCGACGGACTGTTAAGTTTTATTTATAACATTAGTAACACTTATACATATTTCCGGTTTTGTTTACGTGGAAGATCAGACAATATAGGGAAATTGGAGATGGGTGATACATTTATTACGTGGAAGATGAGACACTGTAGGGAGTTTGTAAATTATTGATACATTTATTATGGTCATTGATGTCGAAAGCTAACACATACGCTGCTCAATAATTTTGTCAATAATTGGTGAGTGGTGAGAGAGGTGTTAGACTGTTATTGTTAAGGGGGCGGTGGGAGGAGTTCACAAAAGTTGACATCAACAATACTGTTTCTTATACACCTATTAAATTGTGTGAACTATTTTCCTAACCATGTTTTAAAATAACATATTTTTTCGTACTTTTTGTGAACTTAAACTTTTGTTTTAAGGGGATCCCTGATTCCTTGAAAGTTATTGAGGGAGGAGTGGGTAAAAATGTGTTGATGTAATTTATAGACAGCCCCAGAGAAGAGAAAGCCCCAGAGAAGAGAAAGCCAATGTTTATAGAAAAGCTTTTCTTCTTCTGCTTTCATTCTCAAACTCATGTAGATCTGTAGGATGCAGTTCAGAGAACGGAATGCGTTGTCGCGTGGTTTAAAAAATTAGCTGCGATGTCTGCGACTCTCGATCCGGCACATCCAACTTCGGCATTCGTTCTGGGTCATTTTTATCCTGTATGGAATGGGGCATCCAATCCCCACACCAAAAACAGATTGTTACTCGCCTCTTACATAATGCATGGCAGTTTACGCTGTTGCTATTCTCATCACTCCCCTCAAGCCTCAGTAACTCGTTATCATGAGTTCATTCAAGGGGAGGGGGGGCGTTATTGTGTTACACTGTTACCTATACCATTGTTGAGATGTAGATAGGAGATTCCCCTAACGTAAAGGTTAAGCAGGCTCACGTATAGATAGACTTGTTAACAGATTGCTAACAAGACTTCATTCGCAATATTTATTACTGCTGTCGTGCATTTTGTTGGTCACTATTTATATACTTGGAGTTTATCTATTTGTCTATCTATCTATGTTGCTTAAGCGCCGAACACGGTGCATAGGACAGAAACCAGAGCTCTCCAGTTCGAGCGATGTGATGCTACTGTGTGTAATTGTTGTATCTTGTTCAGACGCATAGTCAGACCCTCTTTTATGGTTGTTCTGCAAAGAGTCTCTCTCTTTACGTTCCTCTTTTTCTTTTGCCATCTGGTACACATTTTAATGCTTGTAGTGGCCGTCTATTTTAATTCATTCTAAGTACATGTCCGATATAAGTCCATCGTTTTTTCTTATTGTTGCAGAAACATATTGCTGTTTGGAGTTTCTCTTGCATGTTTGACTTGGAGTAGCATGCAAAAAAGCCAAGGCCGACTAACGAAGTGCTCGGAAATAATTTAAAAATCAGATGATCAGGTCATATTTACTTTCTGTACAAGGGTCTTTACTGGCGAAGGTCTCGGTTAAGCGTGACAAATTGGTAAAAGTCGAGTTAAACCTTATGCTCAAGAGGTTAGGTTGACAGCTTGAATCCGGCTCCACTTGTTCGCAGAACTGAATAATTTTTTTATGACATTGTTTACTAATGGTTTTTGCCTCACATAGTCGAGGCCCGCCCCTTTCAACCTAGGACTGGTGTCAATATTGGTTATATCAGGGCGTTTTTTATGACATCCTTTTCTATTATCTCTTCCAGGTAAGGGGATATGTGCTTTATGTGGTAAGAGGAGCGACGCTTCACTCAGAGGGACGAAGTACGTATGGGAATACTTGAGTACAATGAGATCAATCGGGTCGAACCCGTAGATAGGATGTCAAAACGACTCCCTATTTGGGGGATTGATTGACCTCATCGACATATTTCAATATAATCCCCCCTCCCTCATTCCCATGAAAGAATATAATTTGTAGCACTGGGAATGAGTGAAAGGTGGGTAAAGACCTCATTCACCCTCTAACGATTCTTAAAGGAATTTTACACGAGAACGGGCGAATAACCTTTTTTTAAAACCTTCCATTTATTGAAGACATATCTACGTCCCTGGAGGGGGGGGCCTCAATCCTCTACAACTTTACACCCACGTTTAATCTGAGATGTGGATACATAGAACATGTATAATTTTATGGAAAGAAGCTCACACAAAAATAAGTATTTTAATATAACAGTATCTATGACTTATTATTAAAGAATAAATAATAGTGCAATAAGCGGGAATTGAACTTAGTTGTTCTTACACACAAATAAGAAGAGACCATGGGAAAATTAAGAATGTGAAGATACTTGATAAAGGAAACGGATATTTTTTAATTTTCTTTAACACCCTTCCACTGGTTCTCTTTTTTTGTTGCAAGACAATGATCCTACTAGATTTCCAACAGCGTGTATTCCAATATTCCAAAGATCGAAGATGCGTTGTCCCGACGTTTTACTTGCACCGATGGCACGATTTTGGCAGTGCTAAAGAAAATACAAACAATGCAACTACAATTATTTTGGTGCATAAGATTCATAAAATAACAACTAGTCGAAGAACGTACTGCAAGGATGTACTGAACGTTCAAGGATCTAGATCATATGTTCCCATAGTGGTCTATATGTGTCCCCAAGGTCAATTTCGACTTGAAAGGGGTCTATGTCAGCGAGAACAAATATTGGGGGTACACGGAATGTTCTATTTTTAATAAAGGTATGAATAGAATTTGTACATGTTCTTCTTCTTTAATAATTCTACAAAAACCCGACCAAAAATGAACAGCACTGTGTCAGCTGTCAAAAATACATTTAAAAGTTAATATGTTTAGGAAAATTCATTATTAGGCAGGCTTTGGAAAACCTAAAAAATCGGGACAAAACAGTTTGGGATTCACTGATTTTGATGTTGAAAAAAATATAACTTGGAGAAAGACACTAAGATGTGAACAAAAACAATTTATAAGAGAAAATCATCAAGATAAAACGACATAACGTGTTGAAGATACATTGCAGTCAGCCTTTGTTGTGGAGACGGCTCATAATCCGATCTAAACACTGATATTGCCCAAGCTACGATACTATTTTATAGACACCTATTACAGTACATTCTTGTGCTGTTTGTCACCAGCAATGTATATATTACAGTATATTCTTGTGCTGTTTGTCACCAGTAGTGGAAACAAATTGCCGCACAGCGACTTGAAGAGACACCCTGTATGACATATCTTATTCCATGGCAGTAGATAATCTAGGTTTAGGGTGTTCAAACCCCCCCCCCCCCCAATTGGCATATCTTAACATAACTTTTAGTAGTGGGAACTTGGCCAAAATACCGGAACAACGCAACACCCCCCCCCCCCCCAACCATAGCGTTTTTATTTTCAACAAAACAAAATTGACATCCTAAAGAAGATCTCACTAACGAAAACGCACAGATGACCATCTTTTATAGGAAACAACTCCTCTCCCCCCCCCCCCCCCAGAAGATAATATCAACCATCCTGTGTTATTGGACAATTACCTTTTTTTCCAAATGTCAATTTGGTGTGATATTATGTTTTGCAAAAATACATTTCTACAGGTTATGCTGTTTTTTACAAGTGCGAAACTGTGGTTACGTAATAGAATTAGATAGGAAAAATGTTATTTTTAAAAAAAAATATTTATTTTGGAAACGTTCTGAGACAGGGAGGCAGTCCAAAAAATTATGGGTTGATGGCTACATGCTGTATAGGATATGCTACCAATTTTATGAGACAGGGAGTTCTCCAGAACATATAACATAGAAGGCAAGAGAGATCGAGGACGACAACGTGAGAAAATACTGAAAAAAAGATCTGATAAAAGTTACTGGAACTGAGTATTGTTGAGATTCATGATCTCCTACATCCGTCGGCACGGTACATGATGATGACGGCGCTATTTTTGCTCTTAGTTTTAGTAGGTTTACTGAAATTTACTTTATTATGGATAATTTTCAGTACCAGACGGTAATTGGTCCGTTTTATTTTTGGTGCCTGTAAATAATGCAATTCCGTATATAAGTGACGGGTGTACCAGAATAAACTGACAATTGGCCAATCTGGCAAGTCTGTTACTGTTGAGCTAGTTTGTTTGTTTGTTTTTCGTTCGCTCCATTGTAACCATCACGGATATCCGTGCGATTTCCGACGGGAGCGTGATTACGTTGTGCCACCGTTATGCGCCTTGTAGGCCTAGCACATCCAATTTCGGCATGCCTTGACAATTCGGGTGGGCTACCCTTAGCCTGTAACAGCCTCTATATCTGTCTCCAGGCACGCGTAGTGGAGACTCTTCGCCCAGACGATTTTTTTGCTCTCGTCTGACTCGAACGAGGTGTTCCACTGTCTATGAACTTGCCTCGTGTAATTGGACGTGCTGTGCCTGTGCCCATTGGGTACTGAACCGTTTCTCATCCGTGAGCCTGGTTCCTTAAGGGGAAGAACTCAACAGAGGAGTTGGACCCTGGCTCTTTCACCCTCTTAGCCGAGGTGTCATTCACCGACATCGTGTACCCCTTGTCCAAGTTCGAGTCTCACACCACGCGTTTGAGAGCAAGGCGTTCTCGAGCTGAGCGTCCTTGTCCCAATAGCGCCTGAGCCCATCAGGTGCTGAACCCTTTCTCTCTTCAAGTGTATTTCCGGTGTAGGAAAACCTGACAGTAGAGTTAGGCCAGGGCTAAATCGTTGTCCCTTTTGTGCCTGAGCGTATCGAGTACGGAACCCTTTCTCTTCGCGAGCATATTTCCGGTTTAGGAAGGCTCGACATTAGAGTTAGATTAGGTCTTCTTGCTTTACCAAACGCCAATGAATGGGTCTGGGTCTCTGCCTGTAGGAACACAGATAACTAGAAGCTCGTCTCGAGCTGACGGAGCTTGTAGTTCCCCTTTCCTAGGAACTTTTCATTTTCTATTTGCAGTTCGCGCTGCCCTCTAGTGCTGTTCTGCCCTTTCATTGTTTCATTGTACTCGGTATGAAATCAATTTGTCTCTCGCCATGCATCTACCTTTACGTGCATTTTACATTGGCCGCCCCTCCAATGTTCGGACTGGACTGACTAGCTTCACTGTATGTCGACAGTGTCGCTATATGTGGTGATGCTGGTGGTGTCGGAGATATTGTGTGTCTCTTGTGCAGTCAAATCTCTTTCCATCTGCTACCTCCACATTCTCGGACACGATCCCCAAATGATTTGGCCAGAATCAGCACGAGCTGCTGTATTTCTGTTTCCAGGGTGCACCGCGTGGAGGTACATTTGGGATCTTGGTTATCTGCTAACCCTGGGTCCGCCTAGAGCAATGCGTTCCCTGTGCACCCCGTTGAGCTAGTAAATGACTTTCCATAAATTACGATAACAATGAGGGAGAAGTAGGGGCTCTGATAAAGTTTGGCAATTGTAGAAAAAGGGGAGGTGAGCTTGTTAAAAAATATTTACAAAATTTGACGTTACTAAACCTGTTTTGGTTTCTAAACCAATGTAATTATTTGCAAAATAAACGTTGTATTTGAAACGTTTCTAAAATAATTTGGAAAAAAAATAATGTATTTTTTGAAACGTTTTGCTTTAAAAAATATTTTTGTTATATGGAAGAGAGGTTACATTTTAATTATATAATTTAACAGCCTCTGAATTTTTTTATGTCGGAAGGGGGGAGAGGTGTTTGGGGGGGGGGGTGGGGGTCTTTGAGGAAGGGGTAAACATTTGCAAAACATTGTTGACGTAATTTACGGAAAGCCCCTAATAAGTGTATCAGTGTCACCACTCCTGGGTTTTTCCCTCTACCTGGTCTTTTTTAGGTCAGACCTGTATATCTTGGGTTATTTTCGAACAATCTGGGCTCTTTTGTGTAGCTTTTATGAGGACTTCAGTATGTCAATGCTTCAGTAAATATTTCCACATTCTAGATTAGCATAAAAATCAACTACATGGAGTTTGAGACCGTTACAATTGCCCTAAAATGGCACTCTGGGACCATTTATATTTTCTGCGCTCTTTTTCCTCTTTGGATCTCTTCTCAAAATATTTAGTGATAAGTATACGAGTAATGTAATTCTTGAAGTTAGGTGACAAGACAGTGTTTATCGGGTTATTTTTATCATTTATTAATTTAAATATACATTTATTTCGGGTTAGGGTTAGTTATGTAAAACACAACTCTTCTAACCCTAACCCCTAACGCTAAAATGATTAATATTTAAATTAGTTATTTATTAATTGTTGATATAATATTTAGATTATTTATCCATATTATTCCTATTTATTCCTATTAGATTATTTATCTCTAAAATGAGCTGGGTAGTCACGCGTTCCAGACAAGGACCGGTGCTAGTATCACAGCCTTGCTAGGAACTGTCATAACAAATTGGAACAGAGACGAAATCCTATATACAAGATTGCGGCCGTGTTGGTATCCTAGTTCAGAGTGAAACTTCGACAATAATTGTTTTGAAACAACGAGCTTTCAATCCAAGCGTATGGTCTTTCTTGGTAATGTTTTAGTGTCATTATTTTTACTGTTTTTAACTGTTTCTTTACTGTTTGTTTTGTATTTTCTTGAAGGCTTGAAGATTGAAACGTTGAAGCTGTCTTATATGCTGTTATTTGCATTTTATCATACAAATACCCTATAGTATGTTTGTATACTAAACATCCATTGGTGGGACAAAGTACCAGACTACGAGGTCTTGGAAAAATCACTCTCAACAAGCATCCACACAATACTTATGAAGGCGCAAGCACGCTGCGCATGTCATCTTGTGCGTATGGAGGACTCGCGTCTATCAAAACAAATATATTATGGAGTACTCAAGACAGGACTTCGAAAAGCTGGTGGACAGAAAAAGCGTTTCATAGATACACTCAAGTCCTCATTGAAATATTTAAAAATTGACGTAGGCTCTTGGGAGAGCCTCGCTCAGGATACAACAACATAGCGTTAGTCTAAGAACTGGAGCACTAGCGGCGGAAGAGACCAGGCAAGATACTGCAAGACAGAAGCGGGCTAGTAGAAAAGACAAAACATCTCAACGTTCCATAGACACCCTCTACAGATGTCAATTGTGTTGAAGAACTTTTTGTGCTCGCATTGGACAGGTTAGTCATTTAAAAACGCACGATTAACTTTATTATCTTTTATTATTTATTGCTATTTTGTTTGAGTTTTGGTCATCGTCCATTGCGACGGACGAACATCATCATCAGTCTGTTTGTACTTTTATTGTAAAAATGATCGACCTTGTGTTTGAGGTAAGTACTATTGGACAAGTTCCTTACGACATGTTAGAGATATTCAGGAATGCATGCACATGCTAATGGCGGAGGTGGGACAATTTGACAGAGACCGTGCGAATTTCAGGAGATGCATAAGGAAGACTACGCTCTGGAAAGAAACGTCACATGACAACAACAACTATTGGGCATGTTGAGAGTTGGTTTTTATTTGTTGTTGTTGTAAGATGTAATGCCTGACAAAAAAAAACAGCCAGATTGACCAAACTAGACAAAATGAGAAATGATGAAATCAGGAGAAGAATCGGCATAAAACCATGCACATAATACATCGAGAAACAGCAAGTGGTTTGGACACCTTATGAGAATGAACCATACCAACTACCAACATATAACATAAGAAGATCCGGATACAAGGTCAGTGGAAGACGTAGAAAAAGATGGATAGATAACATCAAGATAACCTTACACACTGAGCACATACGGATTCGATGCAGCCAAGGTGACACATCAGGCCTTGGATAGACAACTAAAGCTCCTAATCACCACCGCTACGCTTAACGGCTAATGTGTATATTCTGATCACACGGGGATAGACAAGGGTGTGGTTTTAACAGGCCTTTACTTCATAACATAAAAACTAAGTCTCAGTAGTGTGCAATTCTTTGAAATTATGTCTTCTACTCAGAGGGGGTTCATTTTATGGGTTTAGTTGCTTTCTACCTTTCTACAACATGTTGAAATCAAAGGTTTCAGCTCCCATGATCCGTACAAGTCAGGCAATTGGCGAAAATAATACGGTGAAACAACGCATTTCAATTCTTTGAAATGATGTCTTCTACTCAGAGGGGGTTCATTTTATGGGTTTAGTTGCTTTCTACCTTTCCACAACATGTTGAAATCAAAGGCTTCAGCTCCCATGATCCGTACAAGTCAGGCCATTGGCGAAAATAATACGGTGAAACAACGCATTTCAATTCTTTGGACTATGTCTTGCTGGTTTGTCTTGTTTTTAAGAACTAGCCAAATAGGATCTTGTCCTGCTACAAGAGAGATCCAGCGGGAGTTTGAGTGAGAACACTGAAGAAGAAGAAGCTCTCATGTTTTCTTCTCGTTCGCAGAAATTGTGCTAACCGAAAGCTCAACAATAAATAAGAAACGTAACGAAGTGGTCCTAAATAATTATGTTGGAAAGTCTTTAGCGAAAGTGATCATGCGCCTTCCAACGCCGACCAACAAAATTTACGGAAATAATCGAAAACATGATCTAAATGACTTGATTGAATTCTGTTGGTAGGTCTTGTTGGTAGGTCTTCTACTGGTGAAAGTCACCGGTTAAGTAAACTGTTTACCTGTGATATTACTATATAAAGATGTGTATAGTAATGCGTTACGATTGTATTCAATGACTCATAATATTAGTCATAGGACCAATTGCTTGATGACTATTATTACAGCGGGATCTTTTGCAAATAAAAGCTTAACATACGCCTACTTTGTTATTGTGCGTTACAAGGGATGGATGAGTTGAACAAGAGTTGAGGATTGGTTAAAGTGTACTCGGATTTCCCCATATATATATATATATATATACATATATATATATATCAAGTGGCATATTCTTTCCAGAACATTGTCTTCGTCGTGGATACTCAGAACGCCTCTCTGTTCCGGGCAAACAGGCCTGCATTGGCCAAAGACATGTACACACATTCTTCGATATCGCTGGCCCATCGTCTTCTTGGTCTTCCTCTTCTTTTCTTGCCCAGCACTCTGCCCTCTAGAATCAGCTTTTCGATACCATCATGTCGCTTTATGTGTCCAAATCCTTCTTATGGTGGTATTTAGAAGCCACCCTTCGTTTAGTTTCAGTAATTTCAAAATGTCAATGTTCTTCTTTTTCTCTGTCCATGATATTCGTAGGATCTTTCTGTAGCACTTCATTTCACATGAATTTATTCTTTTTGATATTGTCTTGTTTAAAGTCCAAGTCTCGAATGCATAAGTTGCCACAGGGAAAACGCAAGATCTTAAAAGTGTTAATTTAGTGTCGTTATTACTACTTTGCCATAGCTTTCTCATGTGTGTTAATTTGAGTGTTGCAATTGCGAGTCTTCTTCTAATTTCGACCTAACAATCTCCGGAACTATTTATATTTGCTCCCAGATATTCGAATTTGTTTACACATTCTAGTTCTATATTGTCTATGTTGATTATTGGTTTGATCTTTGTTTTGTCTGTTGTCATAATTTTTGTTGTCTGTGCGTTTAGATATAGATTTTATATCTCGCTGTATTTCTTTGTTGTTGTGATTAGCTGTTTCAGTCCCTCAGGATGTGTAGTAAGGAGAACTCAGTCATCTGCATATATTATTTCTGAAATCCTGTACCCACCGAATAAATTTAGTTCTTCTCTTACATTTCGCATTATATACTCGTCATAGATGTTAAAAAGATAAGGGGATAAAGTGCACCCCTGACTCACTCCACTTGGAACAGCGAACCATTCAGATGTTTCTCCTTCCACTCTTACTGCTGCTTGTTGTTCGTGATATAGTGTTTCGAAAAGATGTATTAGATGTTTGGGAAAGCCAATGTCTCCCATGATGGACCATAGCTGGTGAATATATATATCTATATATATATATATATATATATATATATATATCATCCCTCATAACGAAACAGCACGCCGTCTGAAACTTATATCACGTAACTCCGTAGCTTCCAGAGGTAATCCACAAGGATCTTGGGGGGGGGGGGAAGAATGTACTGTCTAAACAAGATATCATGATCCGGATTCGAACTTCCCACCTCTTGAGCATAAGATGAACGACTTAACCACTAGACCACGGAGATCCAATGTGAGGGTGGAGGGGGGGGGGTGGTTGTCAATTAATCTCCTCAACACTTAGGGGGAAATCTGAAACGCTGCAGGGGAATGGGGTTTGGCAAAGTTGACGTCAACAATACTATTTATTAATACACCAAGCCCCGCCGAAGACGGATGTGTCGGACCATTGGCGCAAATAAAACGGCAACACAACGCATTTCCATTCTCTGGACTACATTCTGCTGGAAATCTAGTAGGACCATTGCCCTGCTTGAGATCCAGCGGGAGTTTGAGAATGAACGCTTGAGAAGAAGAAATGCACCAAATAAATCGATGTTAATCAAAATATATATTTTTCGTATTATTGTTTGCTAAAGAAGTGTTTTACAGTGGGGAGGGGGGGAACTTAACATGAGCAGGGATGCCAATTAATTTTTGACATTTGTTGACATAGGAGGAGGGTTAAAAAAAAAACTAGCTAACAATTGTTGACAATTTATGGACAATCCTGACTTAGAAATAGTCAAAAAAGATTAAAATGTACTAAAAATAACATGGGAAGAAAGACGAACCAACGCAGACGTCCGCAAAGACCTGAACTGTTCTCTTTAAGAATGAAGTGTGTCAAAACACCCCCCCCCCCCTCCCCCAACAATATTTCGCGACAATAGGTGATTTTTAAACAGCTGATGACATGTAAATACAATATTATTTAAAACAATTAAATACAATATTTAAACAACATTTAAAATGGAAATTTAAAAACAGTATTATTGGGCACTTATCAATCGGTTAATGTCCAACAACCAATCAGGAGCACTGACCCACTTCATTCTTAAATTGAACAAGAGTATAGAAGTAGACGTGCTCTATCATAAAACTATCAAAAAGTATAAGCTAACATATTTTGGACACACAAAAAGTATAAGCTAACATATTTTGGACACACAAAAAGTATAAGCTAACATATTTTGGACACACAAAAAGTATAAGCTAACATATTTTGGACACACAAAAAGTATAAGCTAACATATTTTGGACACACAAAAAGTATAAGCTAACATATTTTGGACACACAAAAAGTATAAGCTAACATATTTTGGACACACAAAAAGTATAAGCTCACATATTTTGGACACACAAAAAGTATAAGCTAACATATTTTGGACACACAAAAAGTATAAGCTAACATATTTTGGACACACAAAAAGTATAAGCTAACATATTTTGGACACACAAAAAGTATAAGCTAACATATTTTGGACACACAAAAAGTATAAGCTAACATATTTTGGACACACAAAAAGTATAAGCTAACATATTTTGGACACACAAAAAGTATAAGCTAACATATTTTGGACACACAAAAAGTATAAGCTAACATATTTTGGACACACAAAAAGTATAAGCTAACATATTTTGGACACACAAAAAGTATAAGCTAACATATTTTGGACACACAAAAAGTATAAGCTAACATATTTTGGACACACAAAAAGTATAAGCTAACATATTTTGGACACACAAAAAGTATAAGCTAACATATTTTGGACACACAAAAAGTATAAGCTAACATATTTTGGACACACAAAATGTATAAACTAACATATTTTGGACACACGTAAGAAGAAACAATTGTTAAGAAAAATTAATCATGGAGAGAAGTTCAGGGAAAGATAATCAGATGTAGACTAATACTCAAGCCCGTAGATAAGAGGGTGAGGTTTGGGGTGTACATCCCCCTTCCATGCACAGAATACATCGAGAAACAACAAATAAAGCTGTTTGGGCACTAGTGATTCTTGCAAATTAAAACACAAGTTTTAGTCATAGGAACTTAGACAAAAGGTGGGAAACCCCCTCACTCCTATCAATTTTTCACAAAAAGTCTTAACATTTTTAATCATATAGAGGAATTTACACACGAAAATTAGCTTAGGTAAAGACCCCCCCCCCCCTTTTTTTTTAAAGCGAAAACATATCTACTGCCCTGCCAAGGCTACGATAAATGTAGGATATCGAAGTTCCTCTGAACATGATACCGGAAGAGTCTGGAGAGCTTGCACACAACCGAGAGGTTTACTGAATGGCATTGATGATAATGCTCTGTAAAGGACAAGTCGCATAAATAGATATTAAATAGACACGCATATTCCGTATCACATGTTTTGATGTGTTGTCTCGGAAAAGAACCGTCTGCGTGTCGTGACCTATTTTTGATTGTCATTCATTACATAACGTATGTTAGTACACATACGAAAATCACCCATAATGCATTCGTACACATAGTAATAGAATATAATATTATCATGATGAAATATATACATCTAATCGCTAACAAATAAACTACTTACCACACTTGACCATACGCCCCACTTCCAATAGGAGTTAATCTTTTGTATCTCAGAGGCACATCCCATGACGTGCTAACAAGTTCCGTGTGGTAAAATCCAGGTTTTAAATCGTTTCCAAGCATCTTCTTCAGCATTTTAAATCTACAAAACACCTTTCTACGATACTTATCAAAAAAAAATACGCTAGCCGATTTGTAACATAAACGGTACCGTGGTGATAACCATTGACTATCGTTCAGTAAATGTATATAGCACTTAACTCATAGAACTTCACTGTCCATATCACACTTAACTATCACTGAAGACATCCAGTCGACGAGGTTAATAAGGTAGATTACGTTCATACGGTGCAATTCCCGCGAGTGACGTCAGGCTGCGTCACCCGCTGACAGTTCAGAAATCGGGACAAGTTAGCCGGGCCGCGAGCAGACGACAGATGCATACAGCCATTTATAAAACCTGTTTGTTCAATGACTTCTACGTTGTAAGCGGGATAAAAATAGCTCGAGCCCGAGTCATCACCACTAGGTTCCCGGCACTTTCTCAAAAACCGAGCGAGAGCTGGAGTGGTTCAAAAGTTACAATCTGAGTGATTGGTAGAGGAAAATATGTTTGAATTGTTTTGCCTAACGAAAGTATTCTTAGTTTAATTTAGATAATAATAGTGCTGGTTGTCCTTTTGGACTGTGGTGAGATGTATCCAGAACTTTGCTTTCATAGCCCATTATTTCAACCAGGGCCGCAGACGCGTTCTCGTGAAGGGACAGGGCCGTAGATCTGTAAAAAAGGGGATTACCTAAGAAAGAAAAGGTCATTCAAGAAATGGCATGCCTGCCTTGTAATGAACATTTGATGAGCTGTTTTGTAAAAAAAAATGTAAGGAGGAGGGGAGATTTGAGTTTTTAGCCAGCCTTTTGGTCAGGTTCCTAGCACTAAATGCAATGTTCCGATATGCAAGGGGGGGGGGGGATTAAACATCCCAACACATCCTCCCCTTATCTAAGGGTCTGAGGGTTTATCTATAATAAAAGGTTACTCGAGCCTTTTCGTGTGTTCAAACTACTTTTTGATGAAAAATGTGATGACATTTTCGTGGAAACACAACAAAAAATATAGGGGGTAGGGGTATGGTGAAGTTACTAGTGCTAACATTCATATTCCGATGTGATAAGGAGTGGGGGGGGGGGTTCTAAAGCACATCCATGCCCCTTATCTACGGATCTTGATCCGTCAGTTGTGTGCACCAGATTGTGTAAAAAAAAAACTGCTGACTTAGAGGTGTTTAAAAACAACTTTGTAGGAGAGGTTAGCAACCTGTTTAGGTTGGCAGGCTGAATCTAGTTTTTTTCCCCCGTATTTGGGTAGGGCCAACAAGCGTTGTTTTTTTTTAGTTGCATCAAGATCTTCTTCTGCGTTCGTTCTCAAACTCCTGCAGTTTCGCAGGATGTAGTCCGGAGAACGTAATGCGTTGTGTCATGGTTTACATCATTGCTGCGATTACTGCGCCTTTCGGCCTGACACATACGACTTCATCATGGATCTGGGTCACTGACCCTATATGGGATGGGACAGCCAACTCCATCCCATAACCTTCTTAGTCGCCTTTTACGACATGCTTGGAAGGTAAACAGTGTTGTTATTATTTGCTCCCCAAGAAGTTCTATTGAATATTTTTCTAGCCCCATTAGTAGTTTTAGTATATAGTATATGTATATGTATATAGTAGTTTTAAATGAGCTGACTGAACACTAAAACTGGCTTGATGATTGGACTCGGGGAATGTGCCCACACCTAGTATAGATGATGTGTTGATATGCCTGTTAAGCCTTTTAGAATTTTAATGTTGCGCGATTGTTGGTCTGATTTGTCACTGGTGAGACTTTTAGACCTTCCGCTTGTGGAAATATAAAATAATATTGATAGAAGTAACAGGTCCAGATACGCTTCACACCTGTGGGGTGGGGGGGGGGGGATTTACCGAATAAGATCATTAGTGTGTTTTCGTGTGTCAATTCTTCCTTTTGATCAAACATTTAATGACCTTTATGAAAATATGCACTAATTGGTTTTGAGTTTTAGCCAGTTTTTGTGGCTACGGTCCTAGACAACTGATAACATTATGAAGCTATGCGATGATCGCGGAGAACTCATGAAGGTAAAGAAACAACATCTTGTTGCAGCAAGACAGTATAGCGATTCAAATAAAGATATCTGGTTGAGACACGAAAAAAAGCGAGGTCTAATTAAACCTTATTGAGACACGTACACTGAAATTCAACAGTCATATCCGGCCCCATCCATATCGCATGGTAAATATTCTTATCCCTGCCGTTGCTGTAAGACGTCAAAGGATTGAATGACGGTCGGTTTTCATAGCACATTTGGTTATTTGATATGCTGTAACATTGTGACTCATCAGAATGTTTTAACTCCTTTAATCCACTTTCTTTTTGATATTAATTATTCTTCTTCTTCTGCGTTCGCTCTCTGATAATCACCGCGAATAAATCGTGTGATTTCTGCCGGCGTTTCCATTTCTGCGTCATAGAAACATGGCATGATAAAATTTCACTCATCTATTGTGTGTATTATTGTTTAGTTTATTAGTTATTTGTCTCTTGAAAAAAGGTCCCATTTGGACCGACACGTTGAGGTTTTGTCCTGTGTAGTTTTATTGTATGTTTTTATATACTTTTTAATATATTTTTATTCATAGGCAAGGTAAGTGTTTTTAGTAACCAGTTTAATTCATTTTGCTTTACCATGATTTCCGCCGGAAGTACGTTGTATTGCTAGTTCCACAGTAGAATTGTTATTTACACCTCGGTTGGCTCACACTGTGGTCCAGCATATACGTTTTCGTCATGTCTTTAATTCGGGTAGTGGGCTTCTCTAGCTTGTGAAAGCCTGCCTATCTGTCGACAGGTCTCGGGTCGCTTCTTGATTCTTCGCCAAGACGATTGTCGTTCACGTTTATCTTGAATGATGCGTTCTGCAGAAAGTGAGCTTGCCTCTGTAATTAGACGTTTTATGCCTGTGTCCATGGGGTACTGAACCTTTTCTCATTCTCGAGCTTGGTTCCGGTTTAGGAAGAACTCGACAGAAGAGGTGGACCCGGGCTATTTCGCCTTAATAGCGGAGGTGTCGTTCACCGACATCATCCCTTTTTTGCCTGAGCCCATCGGATACTGAACCCTTTCTCTCTGCCAGCTTGTTTTCGGTATAGGAAAGTTCGACAGTAGAGTTGGACAAGGGCTACCTTCTTGGCTGGGCACCCAATTTAGGTCTCTGCCCGTAAGGAGCATCGGTAAATATAACTTGTCTCGAACTAACAGAACTTGTAGTTCCGATTTCATTGGAACGTTTTTCCTTTCTATTTACACATGGCGCTTTCGCTTTGTTACCTTCTCAATGTACTCAGTATGTTATCTTTTCTTCTCTCACCATCAGTCAGTCAGTTCCTCTTTTGCCAAGTTTGGCCATAGGGCGGATGTCATAGTTCTCCATGCCTGTCGGTCAGTTGCCAAGGATTGCAGGTCTTGTGTATTTATTCCTGTTGATTTTAATTCATTCATGAATGTTCTTCTGATCGTTGTTTTTGGTCTTCCCTGTTTTCTCTCTCCGTCTGGTGTCCACATGAAGACTTATCGTAGGATGATGTCTTCCTTCATTCTAAGTATGTGGCCGATGTATGTCCAGCGGCGTTTTCTGATGATTTTCGTCACATATTCTTGTTATGTCTCCTCTCTTAATATATCGGTTGATTTGAAGTCTTTCCAATTAGTATTTGTAATCTTTCGGAGGCGTCTATTCTTGAAGGCAATTAACTTCTTATCCATTATTGCGGTAGATTTCCAACTTCCAACTCCATATGTCAATAATGGAATCACACTTGCGTTGAATAGTCGCAGTTTGATGTGTTTACTTGAGATTTACTTACAGATGATTGAAAGTATGCTAAAGGCGTTGGAGGCGAGAGCGATTCGAGTCTTGATTTCTGAGTCGTTATCCCCGTCTGCTGTTATCTTGCTTCCCAAATATACGAAATTTGAAACGTTGTCTAGTATATTGTCATCTAGTTTAATTGATTCTGTCAGGCCGGTAAAGTTCATAATTTTCGTTTTATGTGTGTTTATTTGAAGGCCTATCTGTTGCGCGAAAATTCTGAGATCTAGCATCTCTCACCATGGATCTACCATTTCATGCCGATTGCATTGGTCGCCCATCCAATGCTGGGATCGGACTGTCTTCCATTGATGTGTGTCGACGTTGACAATATGCGTGTGTTGACGGCACAGAGGTGTCGAAGATGTTGCTTATCTGTGCAGCCAAATCTCATTCCGTCTGCAGCCTCCACACTCCCTTACACAAGTCTAAAAGTGTTTATCAGGAATACAGCACGAACAGCTGTACTTCTGTTTCCAGTGTGCACCACGAGGATGTACTTTTAGGATTTTTGTCATCTGCTAACCCATGGTTTGCAGGAGAGCAATACGAGACCCTTTGTTACACCCCTTTGATCTTCCAATTTCCACAAATGAAACATTAATATAAATTTACATTTTCACTATGTGAATATGTAAAAATGGCTGCACCCATTTTTTATAGTGTGCGCTTTTGTCGCTGGCCAATAAGGGTTCATTCTTAATATCTATCAGCTGGTAATGTAATAAATAACAAATATTGACTAATTTATTACAAACTGTTACATATACAATGTACGATCTTATAGAACTATACAAAGTTTGTAAGCAGGGCCAAATATCCTGTTTTTTCGGTTAATTTCGTTTTCTGAATAACATAACTGGCGTTAGTGCTCTAATATAGTGCTCTAATCTAGCACACAAGTGATCTGCAAAAACAAATTTATTGGAAATTGAGGAGCTTAACAAATGTTAAAGTCTTTCGTCCATCACATGATGACTGGCCTGTCCAATGTGCAATGATGTCGGTCTGTAACCAATAACCAATATTTGTTACATCCCCTTTTGAAATTCAGTTAAGAGTTATGTCCTTCAATATGGTTTCGTAAATGGTTAATATGTCTTATTATGGCTGCAAATGTCTTTGGGCAGTTTTTCTTCAAGAACTTCATTTCAGTCGTGTCGATTCGTCTTACCCACTTATTTCAAATGAGGTCCGACAAAAGATTGAGATCGACACTTTGAACAACTCTTTCTCACTGAAATCAAAATCTCCATTGCAAGTCACTTTTACATCCACAAAAGTCACTAGTAGGGAAAAGGTTTTCCCATTTAAAGGAAAAATATAAACATGTACACACACACATACACACGCAAGTACGCACGCACGCACGCACAACACACGCACACACACACACATACACACACACAAGTCGGACTCCCAATCCATGCTGCGAAACATCCAAAATGGGCTATATCGAGATGAGTGGACGGTATCATAACCACATCCAATCTCCAGAGAATCACATAGATTTAATGCCCTATACACGCCAGTATTCGCGGTAAGGAAAGTACAGACAGATTTGCAAGGCCGCACCAGTAGACAAAGTGTCAACAATATATAAGGGGATGTGCTGAAACTTCTTCATGAGCGCCTATTGGATGCGGACACCGCGACTGATGAAACATCAAGAATGAGATTTGCAGAATTCGATACTACAACGAAAAGAATGTTTAACCAGCGGGCTTAACAGTGAGTTTTATTCAGGAGACAGAATTACAGATATAAACATATTTCAAGTGAACGAAAGAAGAATAAGAAAAATCCGCGGGCCACAAGAACCATCAGTATGTATACCCTTCTTCATCTACTAGGGGAGACTGAGAATCAATGGGCCTGTCCAATGTGCAATGATGTCGGTCTGTAACCAAAAACCAATAACACACACACACATTAGCAGATATAATACGGTTATAATCAGTTAAAGTTAGAACAGTATTCACAAATAAAAACATCTCCACAAAAAGATGATAAATAACGAACAGTAAAAATGGTCAGTGCAGAAACGTAGACATTTCACAAGCTGTTAATAAAAAAGAAAAAAAAGAAAAAAAATGGAAGAATCAAGCTAATAAAACACAAAGGACGCGGTAAAATGTGAGACAATGTATGCAACAAATCATTAAGAACAAGCATAGAGGGCGTAATAGTTGCTAATGCAGCAACAACGATAGGTGAACAAAGAAAGTATAACCTAGAGATAACAATATGAGAAACAGTGAGAGGGTTGCATGGAATAGATACGATAGGAATGACTAATGTATTTCTGGTCAATATGTCAAGGAAGTAAATGCACGCCGAAAGAATGGTGATCAATACAAGAGAGAAAAGGGAGAAATGCATGGAATAAATACAAATTGTAGTTCAAGTACTTGTGGTTAATGTTTGCTTTGATGGTTCAAAGGTTACCAAATTGTTATATTATAATTCTCAACATTAGTATTATTATTATTATTATTATTATTATCATTAAAATCATTATTATATTCACTATTATTATCATTATTATTATCCTTATTATTATAACTATTATTATAATTATCACGATCATTGTTGATGAATTATAATACGCATTATCGTCATTATAATCGTCATCATCTTCATTATCATGAACATTATTATTATCTTCCTTATCATTTTCACTAAAATCACTATTATCATCATAATTATTATGGTCATCTTCATTATTGTTAGAACTACGATTCTCTTTATCACCATAAATACCATTACAGAAATATCTTCTCACCACCACGTTTCCTCTCGTTGACATGCCTAAGCAATATCTCTTCCATCTGCTTTTGGTTTGTGTAAGTTTTTGTGTCAACATTTTTAAAATTAATTTGTGTCGAAATATGTCCTCGAGATCTCGGTTCTATGTTTTTTATTTCTTTTTTTTTTTCCTCAGACGATCACTCAAGTACCACATTCTGAGACTCCTTCGAGCCCAACTCCTTGATTTGGAGATCGGACTTTGACCAGTCAACAGAGACTGGAAACTAAGATTGGTCGGGACATTCCTGAATCTAGCAGAACCATAGCCATGTCCAAGCAATCACATGTGCTGAAGTCGGAGATACCAGGCCGAGAAGCGCACCAGCAACCATGGTATCACGCAACACCACTAGATAGCATGTCTTCACTCTAATTATACTATCTGCACATTTTTAGAAGGACAGAATTAATTTGTAGAAAACCGGGTGTAATGAAATACGTTCTCAAGACATGTGATGATTACATTTTTGTTGACATTGTTCCCCCCTCTTGATTTTCATCGTCGCCAACCTGGTGCATAAAAAAATCGTTAAATTTCTATACACATCACTAAGGTTTTTTCAAGGTGCAACAATATATATCTAGTGTTATTTATCGTTCACATAGTAATAGACAATGTCATATCAATATCCACAATCTCTTTTTTCTCCCGTGCCCCCACCCTGAAGTCTCTGAGTCTCCCAAAGACGGGGCATATGGCCCACACTGAGAACCACTAGACCTATTGGGAGTCCCTTTTAAAAGTTCTTTTTAAAGAGTTCTTTTCATATCTTTCAAATCCCTCTATACTTGTTCCAACTATTGTCTGCTTTCCACTTTACACGTGTGTTTCAGAACAAGGCATGTTTTGCTCTTCCTACTTGC
Source organism: Meghimatium bilineatum (assembly GCA_034231615.1). NCBI lineage: Eukaryota > Metazoa > Mollusca > Gastropoda > Stylommatophora > Philomycidae > Meghimatium > Meghimatium bilineatum. Next base: position 43,047,454 of record CM067317.1, on the reverse strand, counting down.
ACTCATTCATGAATGATTAAATATATTATTAGTAACAAGATTTGAAATGGTGAAAACAGCTTACAGGATTGTCATCATTGTATACGGGCTACTCCATATGTACTCTCCTCTCAATGAAGCGGCACTACGCCTGCTGAGAGTACCACTCATAGCCCATAACTGAGTAGCTTCAAGCTATAATCCCCGGATATCTACTAAAAAATCCACGTTATAAACAAGACGTCGGGACCGAGATTCGAATCTACTACCTCCTGTGCACAAATACTATTAGTCGCATCTTTTCTTTACAACCGCGTATAATCAGGATAGGTATTATCATTATCGCTTGAAGTTACGAAGTTACGTGCTACAAGTAATACTTTCTACATACGACATGTCGTTACGTTGATAGGGGCAGAGTACATGTCGGGTAACCCCGAGTACAATGAAATCATTCCTTTATGTCTTCTTTCATTTTCCTTCTTCTTTCACCTCTGTGACTCATTGCAGGCTAGTATGACGTAATCCTAAAGAACAAATTCGTTGTGTCACTGTTTATAGGTTGAGTGTTACATTTGTGTATTTTGGCCAGACACATCCGACTAAACAATAACTGGGGACCAACATGGGAGCACAGAAACAGTGTGACCTGTAATGTATGTCATACAAGTCGACCAAAGTGGGTTGAGCGTGTAATCCTTTCGAATTCAGCTAAAAACTACTGAACATGTGTGCTGGGTCAATAACGCAAATATCGCAGCTCAAATATCGCAGAGCACAACATACATACGCTCGAATCACAAAGAAGAATTTCAGTGAATGTACTAGAACAGTGGTTCTTAAGGTGGCTAATATTTTCACTCATCGACCATAGCGTTTTGACAGGGGCAGTGAAGAAGACATGGTATCCTGAAAGGAGGCTACTGTTTCGTAAAGGTGGAGAACCACTGTGTTCAATACAGTCATAAGAAGAAGAAGAATGGTCACACATAATCTATAAACATACATATTTTAAGTGTTATTTCTATTTGAAAAGTTATATCGGAATAATATGGCTTTATTCATGACCCGACCAACCCAGCTCTGTGGCGGAGTGGTAAAGAAGCACGTATGTGACGGCAAAAGTACCGGGATTGAATCCGCGGGAGGCAATTGTGCATCCGGACCGTTCAGAAAAAAATGCCAAATACTAAATGTATTTATTTAGGCTAGAATATAGCTTCCAGTTATGGTAATGTTATTGACGTGTTTCTAAGTTTACATTTGTGTTTACATCATGCGGTTTCGATGAAGTAGTTCTCAACTTTCATCAATTAAGAACAATTTCTCAACTCGAGCCGCTCAAACGACGAAACAGCAAAGTTTGTGGCGCACAAAAGGCACGCTCAGGGCATAATAATGAATGTTGGCTGGCCACCATGAAAATGAGACCTTACCGCGTACATTCTCATGCATTGGATCAACAACATCTGAAGATTAGAAAGCAACATATTAGAATAGACACAGGGAAGCTAGAAAACTTAATATTAGAGTCAGAAGAATTGGATGTAGATATTATATGAGTAGCAGAGACGAGATGGAAAGATGTTGGGTTCCCAAGAAAGAAAAATGTATGCTTCATACATTCAGGATGAGATTACCATGAATGAAGAGTAGGAATACTGATCAAGAAAGAAATAGAAAAATACATCAGCGGATACTGGATATATAAAAACAGAATGATGATGCTATAGATCAAAGCAAAACCCTTTGATATGGCCATTCTACGAACATACGAGACAACTACAGACTACACTGGAAAAGAAATAGAAAATTACTACTACGACGACCTACAACAACTACTCAAGCCAGTAAAATCAACAGACATTCTAATAGTCATGGGAGACACGAATACGAAATAGGGAAAGGAAGACTTAAGAACATTGTAGGGCTGTTTGGACTAGGGACAAGAAATGATAGAGGAGAAATACTTATATATTTCTGTGAGGAGAACAACATGAAGATATTTAATACATTCTTTGAACACGAAAATAGAAGATTATATACATGGAAAAGTCCTGGAGACAGAATGAGGAATCAAGTAGACTAAATTATGATCAACAACAGATTTAGAAATATTGTCAAGAATACTAAAACATATCCAGGAGCAGATATCAACTCTGATCATAATCCAGTTGCTGTGTAAAATACATGTCAAACTTAAAAAGATAGAACAGAAGAAATCAGGATCCACAGATAGATACATCAGCACTAAAACAACCAGACATACAACAAAAATACCTTGTAGAGATAAGGAATAGATATGAACATCTAATGATAGAAAGCATGGAACAATACAGAAGGGAAAATCCAGAAAAGAAAATAGACAATAAATAGCATAACCTAAGGAAAAAATATTCAAACATCAAATGAAAATGTACAGCCTATTTAATATCGACACAAAGAATATATTTAAACACGTAGAAGGAATGTCAGGATTCAAGATCAGTGGGAAAATAATAAACAACCTGAGATTTGCAGATGATAGGCCCTACTGTTCTTTAGCAGAAAGTATTGAACATTATCTACAAAGACTAATAAATCAAGTCGATAAATCAAGAAAATAATATGAACTGGATATAAATATCCACACACAAAAAAATCCAAGATAATCAGAAAAGTCACAGAAGAACAGGTACTATACATAAACATACATGGAGAGAAACTACGACAAGTAGAACACTATCATTATCGTGGACCCATAATCACAAATGGCGGCAGATGTGAAACAAAAGTTAAAAGGAGGCATTTACAGCTCAAATAGGTTTCATTAGCCATCTACGAACTCATAATCAAGGACATAACTCTAATTGAATTTTCAATAGTGGATGAAACAAATGGTCATCATCACTTGTGATGGACGAACAACCACACATACTCTATATACTGCATGGTTTCCTAATCATAACTCTTTATAAGTATTTTTATAATAAACTATGAAATATTTCTTGTATGGAATATCCACAATTAATATCACTAATGTGGAATATTTCATAATTTGAACAAGGTCACTTTCTCGTTTTCGTGGATAGTTTCTAGATATTTGGTGCCATTTTTTTAAACCAAAAAGGGAAGGGAAAATATAGTTGATTTATTTAATGGACTAGATTGGTGAATGGGGACACATGCTATAGTTGTTTAGCAGCAGCCTGTTGAGAGGGGAAAAAAACCACAATTGACGAAATAGTTTTATTTATATCAAAGGTCATATCAGAGTTATTGTAGACTTTTGTCATTGTTGAGAAGAGCTTGTCTCATCAAATATAAGGTGGTAATCATTTACCAACAAACTATTATCCTTACCGAGATTGAGGGAATTTAATGCTAAACGTTGGATGAGTATTGCTGGGCACCATACAGGCAGAATGAGGAGTGTGAACCTGCTATTCCCAGTAAAAAAATTATGAACACCTTTCCATATCTATTGAATGAGGTTTATGAACTATTTGACCATAGTTTATTCTTCTTCAGCGTTCATTTTCATACATCTTTCGTTTAGCATGGTGCAATTAAAAAAAATGGAATGCGTTGCCGCGTGGTTTACAAAAAGTGCACATAACTATTTAGGATTGACTTTATTGTATTCTGATTTCCCTATATTTCGCCACTCTCAAAGACGCAGCATTCCGCCTTCCAACAGTATCCCTTGTAGCACGTAACCCCTTAGTTACAAGCTATAAACACGAAAAATGTTTGAAAAATGAATTCATAAAGAATACAACATAATCTGGGATCGAACGCGAGACAACCTAAGAGCCTGACCAATGGCTTTTAACTACGTCAGGGAGGTTCCAGTCGTGGTTTACATCTTACTGGGATGTCTGCATCTTTAGACACAACACTTCTGACTTGAGCATGATTTGTTATGTTTACTCAGTCGTAGCCAATCCTAACTGAAATCTCGTTAATCTCTACTTGCCGCATGCATGTTATGCGTAGTGTTGCTACCTTTGCTCAACTTTATGATCCCTGCAACACGCGTGCGGCGTCGATCAATTAATCAGTCCTTATGCAACAGATAGACACAACAATAAAACATTAAGTAGTCTGCAATAAAATAAAGAACATTACAGCAGCATCCTGTTATGGGTTTCCTATGTTTACACACACAGTACACACGCTACGGCTACGTGCGAGAACATTTGCAGCAACAGCGGTTCTGCTAATATTAATGTGATGGACACAAACAAATGCATAAAATGTTGATAACAAATGTACATTAAACTGAATGACTCAATACTCAAACATGTCCACCAATTCAAATATTTAGAAACAACGACAACATCAAATAAAATACGTTCAATAGAGAGAAGCAGTAGATATGGAAACAAAGGAGGCATTACTAAATCTGAAGAATAATACTGTGTAATATGTTCAATATGTTCATGTCGTTCGAGTAAAGGAAGATCGAAGCAGAAGATACCCTACTCAGAGTTTGTGAGTTGGAGGAAGTTGGAAGAGGCTGTGAATGGGTGACATTTGGAAAAGAGAGAAAATTATTGACAACAGTGGTGATACAGATGGGAAGATAGTCCCACGACTAGGCTGCCAACAGAACAGAGGAAATGATCCAAGTACTCATACTGCAGCACTCGAAGCCACACGATACAATAATTTACACAGACAGCTCAGTAACACAAGAAACCAGTCTTCTCTGGTTTTATACACACATAATGTTTTTGTATAGCCACAACCTTCTTGACATAGTGTTCCTGTAGACTGTAGAGAGACTGCCCAGGGTTGCAGATTCATAAATATTTGTTTAATGCATCTATCTATCTATCTATCTATCTATCTATCTATCTATCTATCTATCTATCTATCTATCTATCTATCTATCTATCTATCTATCTATCTATCTATCTATCTATCTATCTATCTATCTATCTATCTATCTATCTATCTATCTATCTATCTATCTATCTATCTATCTATCTATCTATCTATCTATCTATCTATCTATCTATCTATCTATCTATCTATCTATCTATCTATCTATCTATCTATCTATCTATCTATCTATCTATCTATCTATCTATCTATCTATCTATCTATCTATCTATCTATCTATCTATCTATCTATCTATCTATCTATCTATCTATCTATCTATCTATCTATCTATCTATCTATCTATCTATCTATCTATCTATCTATCTATCTATCTATCTATCTATCTATCTATCTATCTATCTATCTATCTATCTATCTATCTATCTATCTATCTATCTATCTATCTATCTATCTATCTATCTATCTATCTATCTATCTATCTATCTATCTATCTATCTATCTATCTATCTATCTATCTATCTATCTATCTATCTATCTATCTATCTATCTATCTATCTATCTATCTATCTATCTATCTATCTATCTATCTATCTATCTATCTATCTATCTATCTATCTATCTATCTATCTATCTATCTTTCTAATCTAATCTAATCTAATCTAATCTAATCTAATCTAATCTAATCTAATCTAATCCTATCTAGCTAGCTACCTACCTACCTAAGAGAATCCAGAACATCTGGTTACTTACTAATAAAAAAAAGGATTTTTTAAAATTATTTTCTACAAGTTATGAGACATGAAGATCTAGTAAACATAATACTGCCGAAGACGATGTGTCGGGCCATTGGCGCAAATAAAACTTCGGCACAATGCATTTCCATTATCTGGACTACATCCTGCTGAAAATCTAATAGGACCATGGTCCTGCTATAAGAGAGGTCCAGCGGGAGTTTGAAAATGATTGCTGAAGCAGAAGAAGAAATAAATATAGTCACATCAGGCAAAATAGAAGAAAAAATAGAGGACAATAACGAGAAAATATTAAATAATTCGTCATCGTCGCATGGCAAAGAGATAACAACGTTTCTGATATAAGATACTATAGATAAAGAGTTATGTCTTTATTGTAGATGATGGTGACATGTGAATATACCCATATCGTGTCTGACTCTGTACTTAGAATATGTACGCTCGCAATCAGAAAGTGCGGGAGATCTGCGGTTATCAGAACACATAGTACCGACACAGTTACCTGTAAGACATATCGTAAGAGGCGACAAAGGAAGCTTCGAGGATGGAGTTGGCTGTCGCATCAAATGCAGAGGGTCAACGCGGCCCATAGGTCGTGCTGATATTGGATGTATCAGGCTGAAAGGTGCACATATCGCGGCTAAGCTGCAATCAATAACACAACATATTTCGTTCTCTGTACTATACCTTCTAAACTGCATGGGTTTGAGATCCAGCGAAGAATAAAGATTAGCAACACAGCATGACATTCATGTCATCAGAACGACTTTAAGGATGGTTAGACCTAGCAATAACTACCCACATCAGGGTTGCAGAATTTGCTCAATATATTGATCAAATGTAATAAAATTTGTAATTTCTAAATTCCTTTGACCATTAAATGTACGAGCTCGTGTGTTTTGATAATTTTTATATAGGCTTATTTAGGAATTTTAAATATATATTAAGAGATGCATTTGGACATTTTGCCATATTTTGCCTGAACTTTCACTACAATCAATTCCTATTATCTGGCAACCCCTGCACATATCTTGTATGAGAGGGCTTTTCATCCTATGTAATACCTCGCCCAGGAATTTTTTTCCCCCTATAAAACAGCGCCAATAAAAAGAAAATTATAAGACCAGTGCCATGTCCAAACACATCCTAAATATACGTCATAAATAACATTATAATTCATGGAGAATTGTAATTACAACTCATTTATCAAAGTCATATACAGGAGAACATTTCAATAATGTCATCTTATCCTCTATCCTCTGAGTAAGAGGTTTGTTCTCAAAACTTACCCCAGCCTCTGAGTTGAGTAAGAGACTTGTTCTCAAATCTTACCCCATCCTCTGAGTTGAGTAAGAGGCTTGTTCTCAAATCTTACCCCGTCCTCTGAGTAAGAGGTTTGTTCTCAAATCTTAACCCGTTCTCCGAGTAAGAGGCTTGTTCTCAAATCTTACCCCATCCTCTGAGTAAGGGGCTTGTTCTCAAATCTTACCCCATCCTCTGAGTAAGGGGCTTGTTCTCAAATGTTACCCCATCCTCTGAGTAAGGGGCTTGTTCTCAAATCTTACCCCATCCTCTGAGTAAGGGGCTTGTTCTCAAATCTTACCCCATCCTCTGAGTTGAGTAAGAGACTTGTTCTCAAATCTTACCCCATCCTCTGAGTTAAGAGACTTGTTCTCAAATCTTAACCCGTTCTCCGAGTAAGAGGCTTGTTCTCAAATCTTACCCCATCCTCTGAGTAAGAGGCTTGTTCTCAAAGCATTGAATACATCAGAGAGATGGACACTTCTTGGTGTGAAATAAAGCTTTGGGGAATCTCCCCATTGCACAAAAGTATACAAGAGCTCTATAGCTTTAATTTATAACGATCTAAAGAAAAAATATATAAGGTTGAAAAACAGTAAATGATTGACTTCATTGTGCTCGTGTTTTCCCATATGTACTCTATCTAGCAACTACATTTTTTTAAAAATACCAGTTTTAGCATCCAAAACCGTTTCCATGGACAATATAGGACACATGGGATCATTTTGGAATTCTTCTAACTTGACGCATTTGACAGTCCCTAGATTTTATTTGGTTGTTGACATAAAGTATATACAAAGTGACCAGTGCAAACTGCGGGAAAGGTGCAATGCGTCACTTTAAAAGGATGATTTCCGAGGAGCCAGCAGGATTGTAACATTGACAAAGGATGCGCCAAAACCCTATCCTTTTCTAAGTTGTATGCATATATCCTGCCACATGGAATTAGCATGGACCACAAAGAAGGGTCGGTTGTTACTCAAAATAACCGGGATTTTCCGTTGTGAAAGAATTCTCATATAAACAAGTGCTTCTATTGGATAATTTTCGCACCGATGTCAAGAAGCGTAAATAAGTGATTTTTCCAGTGTTTCCATTGGCTGGCAACACTATGCAAAACTAGTCCTTCGTCTGATATACAGTCACGTAGACTCATCGGTGATCAACCTTTAAAAGTGGCGATATTTAATTCTGTATCTTATTTTCATTCGTCCCTTTGTCTATACTTTGTGTCGATAGTCAATGAAAATCACAAGAAATATAAAATAGTGTTACGTTTGAAAGATTAATCCCAATAAGTCCACAGAACTGTATTATTGACAAATGACTCAATGCAAAGCAACATATGTTCAGTCGCATCAGGCAAGATGAGTGATTGTGTGAGATCAGCGCGAAAGACTATTCTGGAAAAGAGCTTGTAAATATTGTATGTTAAATCAAACTATTTTAAGTAATAGCCGCCTCTTTCCGCAGACACCCTTGCTAAGTTTACATGTGTCTTTTATAGAAGTCTGTGATAGAGCCTTGTAATGACACACTATGTAAAAAATATATAAACTACGGCCGACTTTAGATTCAATAATATGTGTTTGCAAACCCATGACGACTCACTATTCTTGGCTGATCTGACTTTCTCTTCCTTTTTCATTGGCTGGCTATAAATAGTGACAAATGAAAATAAAGAAGCTTCTTATTCTTCTTTCCTTCCTCTTTTACCCTTTACGGGTGTCGAGGGAGATACAATGTTCTTGTTCTCGCTTTTCTGGCAGCTTCAGATAATGTTATCTGGTGTTCGTGTAATGTTTCTTTGATGTTGTCGATCCAGTGTACTCTAGGTCTACCCTTGGCTCTTCTTTCTGCTTCTGCTCTCTTCGTATATGCTTTCTAAACTAATGAATCACACGACATTCTTTCCAGATGACCAAACCATTGTATCTGTTGGTTTTGTATGTACTGTAGAATTGATATGACACCCACTCTTTCTCTTATGACATCGTTTCTAATTCTGTGTCTTCTGGTCACTCCTGTGACTTTTCTCAGACATCTCATCTCTGTTGTAACCAGTTGTCTCTTATATTTTGTTGTTAAGGACCAAGTTTGAAATTGGTAGCACATGGTTGGAATGAAGATACTTTGGATTAGATGTTGTTTTTTTTGACATTGGTAACATTTTGTGTGTTAAGCTCATACTCCTCTCTGAATAGTTGTTGATGTCTATAATGGAGGTAGCTACTTCTGGATGTATCATAAATCCTACCCCATGCTTTGCTGTTATACCGCCTGAGCAAATTATCATAAATAAAAAAGTAATCGAATCAATTAAGAATGGGGACGTGATCATGAGTTTTCAGTCTGGTCTTATTGAATCTTACAGAAGGAGCTGTCCATAATTACTTAAACAATTTATTGACCAAATTTTTAGACCACCCTGCCTCTCCCCGTGATCAACTACTATCAATAATTCAGCCCCCCACCCTATTTAACTAGGCCAAATCCCCCCCTCCCCACACTCCCTAAAATAATTTTAAGCAGAAAAGTACGACAAAAATACGTTTTGTTTCACATTTTAAATAAAATAAAATATTTCAAATTAAAACAATTTTGTTGACAATCCCCCTTTCTGCTAGAAAACTACTGGCATACTTATTTCAGAACCCCCCCCCCTTTTTCCCGATAATATTAAACATGATTTATGCGCATCCACCATAAGAGAACAATGACATTTTCAAGGATGGTTTTTACACACTGAACATTGTATTGGTTGATTGGTTGCTGATCCAGCGGTCCATTGGCTCATGCCCTTTGACCCAAAACATTGTGTTCAGAAGTATGATGACATAAAGACAGTCGATGCTAAGTGAAACTGCACTGAGAATGTACAGGCACTTTTTAAACAAAACACAAGGTAGTTAGTTTATGTGTTCACTAACAAGTAAATTTAAATAGGAAGCCAGGGGACAATTTTTAAAAATTCTTGAGACTAACGGGAATTGAACCAGTCCGTTCAACGGCAAGCTAGAGTGTTCACTAACACACTATCAGACTAATGGACAATATAGATGACAGTAAATCAACACACCAAATCCACTTTTCAACAATAAGGTCTTTTTCAAGATAAATACAGAGAACAGACGATAATATATAGTGGTAATATCACAAAGACTAGGCTGCAGACATTTAACAACAGATAAATCAAAAGCAACAATGATGTAACGTACACAAATACCTCACACTCTATTATAGGTTTTGAAGTATTTATGCACGCACGTCATTGCTGTTTTAGTGGTCTAGGCTTTGTAATTTTACTGATATATTTATATGTATCATCTGTTATCTGCATTTATTTAGAGAAAGACCGTATGGGTTAAAACGTTGATTTAGTATATTTTGTGTACTGTCATCTATATTTTTGCGCATCCGTTAGTCTGTTTGTGAACAGTAAAACTTACTCCAAGGTGTTCTGCGTGAGAACCTTATTGATGACGTGGAGAGGAAAACAGGGGTTGTAAGTGATGAGAGAATGCTAGAATAAGTCTGAAGACTGTCTAAAATAACAAGGAAGAATAAAGATAACAAAAAAGACAAGTGCACTGGTGCGACAGATGTCACTGTAAAACCACTTGATCCCTTCTCCCAGAACCTTTGGCAGTTTTAAAATCGGTCAAAGTATGAAGATAAGCCTATGTTACGGTAAACAAATCAATAGAACAATTTTTCTTCTTCTTCATTGTTCATTCTCAAACTCCCATTGTATCTCTCATATAACAGGGCAATGGTTCTCTACTAGTTTTCCAGTAGGATGTAATCCGGAGAATGGAAATTCTTTGTGTCCCCGTTTTATTTGTGCATTTGTCTAACACACTCGTATTCGTCGGTAATAGAACCACTTAAATTATAATATCTATGAATGGGACACAAGCCACTAGATATGGAGATATGGTTATGGGCTCAACCCACCAAAGTAATAAATATGGAAAGGTATTTAGGGATTTAACCCCCCTCCCCCCCCACACACATATCTCCCGCTAAACATATTAATATAACAATTCAAATACAATTACGATCAGTAGGATATAAGACAATAGATGAGGTAAAGGGTTTTAGGAGTTTTAACAGTCCCCCCCCTCTATCTAAGGAACATGATATTTTGTACTAGGAAGTAAGCCAGAAAATAAGGTAAAATCCGTGACATCTCTTTTAATCTCCCCCCCCCCCACCCTAAAAAAAGCCTCCGAAATCCCCACGAAAGGGAAGTAATTAGCCTTTTTAAGATAAAGCTTGGGACATCATAATGTTGGGTTTCAGTTTTACTGCAGCTGGTATGTATTATTTCAAGGTAAACCCGTAACGAAAGTGTATTTGAGGTACCTATATGGCAACTTAATGTTCATATGTTGCAGGGGTCACACGGGAAAGGAGCAAGACATAATAAAATATGACTTGTCATGCATATCATAAGAGGTGATTAAGGAATATTGAAGGTGAGGTTGACTACTTCATATCGCACAAGTTTAAAAAAGAGCAGAACATGCTTATACCGATGACTGATGGGTCAGGCCGAAGAGAGCAGATATGGCATCCAAACTGTGAAAATGTGTCAAATTTTCTTATACTCTGTTTGGTCATCATCATCAGGTGTTGTCTCTGCAAGGAAGACTAACGGCAATGGACCTCCAACAGCCTCTTCCTCTTGCTTTGGTGGTTCGTTCTGCTAGACTGTAACCTATAAATCTCGTGATGTTTCTTTCTCACTTGTATCACTGCAAACCTCTTGTTCACCCCCAGTCCCGTTGATAAGCGCTTTTTAGGTATTAAAACCCTCCCCCTTAGCAATTCGGAACATGACTTATGTTTATTTGTTATATTAGGAATTATGGCCATAAAAATCGGACATCAAGTCAAAGGTAGCCAAGAGAACGGTGGATAGTAAACATCAAAATAACTTTGAACAAACATGGACTTAATACAACTAAGCGACACATCTGACCTTGGAACGACAACTGAAGCACCCACCCCTACGATTAACGGCAAGTGTGGATATTATCAACCATCATTCACATGGGGGATAGACAATGGACCATACAAATATAAACCCGTTCGGTTCTCGAGACTACATATTGCTTCCTGCAGCATACTTTGAGAATCAGCCACAAAACGCAGATGGGTTCCCTCTACATAATTTAAGCCTCGAACATAAACAGTGCCCACGTGAAACCAGAGTCCAGTTACTTGAACACATATTTCAATACCGTCCATATTGCATTGACATATAGGCCTAGGCCTAAGGTTAGATCGAGCCAGATGATTCTGAGATGAGGCAGAAAACTACGAGACCTATGCTTTGATATGGACGGACAAATTAACATCAGTAACTCCCCACAAGAACCACTCTAACTAGCGCATTTGTTACACCACCTAACCCAAATAAATAACCAGAAGGTAGCGTATGTTTTTAGAACATTGTCTGTTCAACTTAAACCCCGCAAATAAATTGGGGGTGGGGGTAGGTTCTGTTCAAACCCCCTCCATCCCTTAGCAAATCTGAACAACTTTCGTTCTTAAACTCCTGCAGATTAGCAAGATGTAATCTGGAGAACGGAATGCATTGTGGCATTGTGTACAGTATTGCTGCAATATATTCGCATCGCCTCCCACAGAACAAAATTCCTTGACATCAGTAATCAATTTGTAATTGTCCATTTTAAATTGTCTCTTCCACAATTAAACAGCAAAGTGTTTTGATAACGACAACAAAAAATTGAACATTACTTATCACTGTCCACAAGTTGTGTGGATCGTTTGATGCACACAGTTCCTGAAAGCCTCGATCATATACGTTTCTATGGTTATTCAATCAATCGTGCCATGGCATGTGGTGTAGGCGATTATGCTTCTCCACAACTCCCGGTCTCTCTTATTAACAAGTTCAGTTGGTGACTTTTTTGTGCCACAATGACAACCCATCCAGAGATTTCTCTCGTTGTCTTCCTCCGTCTCTTCTCCGCTTAATCTTTCCGGTGATTACTAAATGTTCAAGTTTTATTTTCCTCATTATTTGTCCTAAAAATCTTGATTTTCAGCTTCTAATTTTAGCTATAATTTGTCGTTTTACTCCAGCATTTCTGAGAACTTCTACATTAGTTTTCTTTGCTGTCCATGGAATTTTCATCATTTTCTTTACTATCTTTAGATCTTTCATATTCAAAGATTATTACAGCTTTTTAATTTTATTCTTCTTCTCGTTCGCAGTTTAACATAGGGCCTATGTCTATCTATAATACATGAAGTGATTTTGCTGTGAAGATGTTGTCTTGTCGTAGTATGTAATACAATGATTGTTGATGCGTCTCTCGGCTTGGTATCTCCGACTTCAGCACCAGTGATTGCTTAGGTTTGTTGTAGTTATTGTTAGGATGGATTTTAATAATTAATGCGACTAAAGTAAATAAAATAGTTATACTTTCGTGAAACATAAGGGCGCTCGAAAATATATATAACGAGAAAATATAAGGAAAGATGGCGTCACATACCGCACATGTTTAAAACTTGTCAATAACTTACTCAATTGATATCATAACACATTAAAATCATGTCAGAAGTAGGCCTAATGTGGACATATTACACTTTTGATCGGAACCATCCTCAATACCGAATATGATTAAATAAAGCAATGTCTGCGTTGCTTAAATTGACTGTCCGTAATTTGTAATTGTAGCATAGGATATATTGAACATGATAGGGGTCGAAAGAGTTAATTTCCAGCCTTTGTTTGCTGGAGTAAGTCCCCATTTCCACTTCAAGGAGTTGTCAATGATTTTTTTTAAAAAATGAAATCATAGCACGGATAACACAATCCATAACTAGAGCAATTCTAATTTTTCGGTTACTTCCCTTATCTGTTTACTTCTTTCGGTTCTCACGAATTACGAGAACTAGAATTCTTGTATCCTTTTTTTTTGCAATTGCGAGGCATCCTAATAGCTTTATTTCATGCACAGAAAGCTCCAGCACCTCTTGGTATGCAATGCTTTGCGAAGAAACTTACTACTATAGGAGGGTAGCTTCCCTTAAAATAATAATTATGGTTGAAACACGAACCCACATACTCATAGCTGCAGAAAAACTAAGCAGTTTTCTAAAAGCTGCTATATTATTTAGCAAATATTAACAATTCTACACATTTATGTGACACATTTTAGGTAAGCGGATAAGGAATAAAACGACTTGAAATTTGTGATCAGGCTCAGGATGCCTGCAGTGACAGAGTTGAGAACCGTTGACCTACTGCATACCGGAAGTAAGTGTGTAGGCAAACTTCTCTGAAATCACAGGAGTACAAGTTTGTCGCTTGGATTGTGCAATCAAATATCTCACGTTGAACAAACTGTTGCATGTTTTATGTAGTTGAAACTCATTTAATGGACTAATGGCTGATGCAGCTCCTCGTAAACCGGACCTAGTGAAGGTTGAGTTGAATAAAACAATATGGGAAGTACCGAGTCGATACACAATACAAAATCCGGTCGGAATTGGGGCGTACGGCCAAGTTGTGTAAGTACCGTTTTACTACTTGCGATTGTTTTAGGGAATTTCTAATACATCACATGCTTAAAGCAAACGAATTAAGAACATAACTCGTTCCTTAAGGATGTGTCTAGTGAATATAATTCTAGTTTATTATAAAGAATGGTAAGTTCATTTCTGTAAGTGTTGACTCGTCATAAGTTAGCGTTAGCTAGGCCTAAAAATAAAAACGTACGTTGCAGATTATTCCTGCACAACTAGGGAATTGATAATAATGACTGCACCCGTTGCTCATTGCAGTTATATTATATTACATCCCTGTACATTGCATCTGTAAGATTGCACTCACACTCCTTGTGTAGAAGTTGTTATTAATGTAGTATTGAGTCTACCCATACTTTCCTTTTCACTCCTGCACAACTGAAGACGTAGCCATAGCATAGTTATAGTAGTCTGTAGGCTATTATATTAAGTATTAGTAGTACACTTCACTTAGCCTGTTGTTAGTAATTAAATTAGATTTGTTAAGTTATAGGCGACTATAATTTGAAAATAACATTTTCCATTCATACAAAACTGTAAGACTGCACCAATTTGTTAGTTACACGTAGACCATATAATTATAATATATATTTCTTTTCTTTCTTGTACTCATAGCTGTAGACAGTGTAGAGTGTAGTGTACTGTAGTTAAACTTAAGTTAGTAGACAGTACACATCATGTTATAGCTAGGCCTGGGCCTATATGACTACTGTACATTAGGCCTATAATATAGTAATTTTCATTGCTGCACAACACCCATTGTAGAAACGGATTAGGCCCTACACATTGTATGATATAGTACTTTCTACTTCTGCACATATATATTATAAGACAGCACATTCACATATTGTTCAGTCTAACTAGTACCTTCAAGCCCTTTCACAGCTTGAATACAAAAACGGTATTTCAACATAAGGTACCATCTATGCATCCAAGATTGGCTGCTATGAACCTCCATCTTTTGTCACTTGCCTTGATGGTGCACTCTGTTAGATTTATTCTGCATATCTTATGGTGGTTCCCTCCACATGTATCTGTCTTGCTCGCCATTCCTCAACTCTTCTTCATCTGTGTTCGTTCTCAAACTCCTGCAGATTAGCAGGATGTAGTCCGGAGAACAGAATGCGTTGTACCATGGTTTACAGCATTGCTGCGATATCTGCATCTTTCTGCCTGACACATCTGACTTCAGCATGGCTTTGGGTCACTGACCCTATATGGGATGGGGCAGTCAACTCCATCCCATAACCTCCCTAGTTGCCTTTTACGACATGCATGGAAAGTGTTGCTATTTTTTGCTCTCCTTTCGGGCCCCGGCAACACACTGGCGATCTTTTCATTCCATATTTAATAGAAAACTAGGTTTCTCTGGACACTCATCCGCAGCTTGGGTACAGCTAGTTGAAAATAATGACACACACTTTCTAACCAGATGTAGATGAGGAACTTCAGCTTTTAATTTTGTGTGAATTCTAGTATTTACATCTCCCATGACAGATGCATAATCACTGCCTAGTACAACTAATCTTTGCAACCCAAGTCCATTCTTTTTCAAACATTCTTTCATAAAATTGCATATTGTTCATTGCTGCAGTCCCGCAGTTCACTAAGCCTAAAAACAAGCAACACAAAATTGAATTCTTTTCTCAGAATAATGCACCATAGCCATACTAACTAGTTTTGTTGCAGAAATGTTATTGATCTCGTCAATGCTGGATTTGTTATTTCCAATATCAGGTACAAAGGTGTTTTTTTAAAATATGAATCAAGCACATCTGAAATTACTGCATTACACTTAGGTCTTTTAGGCTTTACTTTAAGACTATGTTCTTGCATGCCTTACTATCACCAATTGGTACCCTATAGAGTTCACTTAAATGATCAACAGCTCATAGGAAACAATGTTAAGTTACCGTACAAATATATACTTACTTTTGTTGCTTTTTTTGTCATTTCTGAGTATGAACATTTTGTTTGTATTTGTTCCGTGAATGATTGTTCAGCTTTCTTATGTTTTGTTGTATTAGCATGCCTCTCAATATCTTTAAAACTCCCAGCTGTTGAACATTTGCAGTATATGCAATAGTATGTAGTGTAATCTCTTTCTACTATTAGCCATTTTATAAATCTCATTCATTGTGCCACTATGCTCTTAAATAGTAATGATAATTATTGCGATATACCAGTAGCTACCTGGTAAATTAAACTGTGGTGTGGTCATAATGAAGATGCTGGAACAAAAGTCCATATTAAACCATACGATGGCATTAACATTTACACACTATCGTTTAACTTTATTGTAAATACAAGATTATGGTAATAATTGGATGGCTTCAAAAGGTAGCTAAATTCTCCTCATAAAGTATAAGCATGATGGCAACTTACTAGTAGTAATTTGACATTTTGTGTTCCTAAAAGAGATTTAGACAAAGCACTAAACAGCACCAGAAAATACAGAAAATCACAGAAAAGCACTAACTTTTTGTTTTAGAAAAGCACTAAACTAGTATGCCTGCACTATTTCAAAAATTTTGAATCCAGGTGTCTTAGAAAAGCACCTGGTTTTGTTTTCTGGATGTTAACTCTTTAACTATTACAGTGTTCTCGGTAACCGACCCCAATTTGCTAAATTCTGTTTACAATAATTTCCTCCTTTGCTGAATCCTTTTATTGTCCTATAAAAATAAAAGATCTTCCAAAATATTGGTTTTTATTGAAACACCAAAAATTATATACCATATCTATTCATTCCTTCTTTTTCAGCGTTCATTCTCAAACTCCCGCCAGATCTCTCTTGTAGCAGGACAATTGTCCTACTAGATTTCCAGCAGGATGTAGTCTAGAGAATGGAAATGCGTTGTGTCGCCGTTTTATTTGCACCAATGGCCCGGCACATCCATCTTCGGCGGGATGTGATTCCTATATCATTCACTTCTTCCAGCTCTATGCATCACTCCCAGTTCCTTCCTGCATCATGGCCATATACACTGAAGAATAAATACACTTAAAATTCTCCAAATGGCCTAACTCTTTGATAGCATTCAAAATGTCAGCACAGTTCATTGAACTACCAATTGTCACAGTATCTACACTGGCAAATTGATCTTTCATTTTCCCTAACACTTGCATGTCCAATCACAAAAAGGATGGTAACTTTCTTTATCACTTGAATGAGGCTATCTTTAAAAGACAGATATTCTTAGAATCTGGTTATGAATTATTTGAAATATGCAACAGTTCAAACATTATTACATTCATGTGTTTTAAGAATTAAAAAAAAGGACAAGATGTCTAATCTTCCCTGACATCCCACCTTTATGCACCTTGATCGTATTGAAGATTTAATACATATCTCAATAATATGTCATCTCGTATCTCATTTGATAACTTAGATATCAGGTTTTATCACATGACACTTAATCAGTTGCTGATGCTTCTCCCCCTCCTCCGTTATACACAATACAACTTTATTTTTAGGTTAGAATAGTATTGCGTCTGTTGACTTGTTCCTAATTGATATTACTCATGATTACCAAAGACATTAGATCAAACTTTAGATGTCTTTTGCATTCAGGATTTTTGATGTTGCTAGATTTGTATCATGCTTCCAGGATGAAACTCCTAGCCTCTTCTCTAAGTCTGAGTGAGGGCCTCAAAAATTTTTTGGATCAGTTCATTCTATTGTCCAATCTGGCCTCACAGTTCATTCTATTGTCCAATCTGGCCTCACAGTTCATTCTATTGTCCAATCTGGCCTCACAGTTTATTCTATTGTCCAATCTGGCCTCACAGTTTATTAAAGACTGGGCATTCTAAAAGCTTGTGTTTGAGAGAGTATTCCTATCCCTTATGCCATTCATGTATGTGGGTCACCCATCATCAAGCCCATAGCCTCTCAGGATCGTAGGGGTGCCATTAAAAAAAATCACACCATGCCTCTCTGTTCTCATTGCCGTGTTTGAGCGTGGAAGAACTTAATCCTGTCAAGCTTTTCATATTATTAATCCATACTTTCCTTCCTTTTTTCTTCTTCCACCCTCAGCTGCCCAGTATAGGTGTCCCTTTAGGTTGAGAAATGGTGGTTTCTGATTGCAGAAGTTGGTGTGCAATGTTTGGTTTCTCATTGATATCCATATCATAAACTTCAAATCAACACTATTTTGATGGTTGGTAGTAGCATCTTCCCCCTAAAAATCTTGATATTGTTACACCTATAAGTAATTCTGCACAAATTTGTTGGTCTGTTTGCATTCAGTCAAAAACTCTGAAATAATCAGTACAAATTCTTGTGATTTCAACCAGAGGGCACGAAATATGCTGTGCAATTGTTTAATTTGTGTGTAAGTCTAGCACATCTGATTTCGACAAAGGAAAAATTAAATATTACTTGACTGCATTTAGTTTGTTTTTATGATTGTTCCTATTAGATACGCAACAATAAACTCAGAGTTATTCTACAAATCATGTATGGTGAAAGAACCTGTGGCAGTTCTGACATAAGTGACATCAGTTTTATTATTGGGTCCTTCTTTCTTCTGTGTTCATTCTTAAACTCTGTCTTCTTCTGCTTCTTGTGTGTTCATGTTCATGCTACCGCTGGATCTCTCTTATAGCAGGACAATGGTCCTACTAGATTTCCATGATCCTCCTCCCTCTATGGGATGGCTAATCACACGCTCAAAAATTAATTAGCTACCTCATATGACAGTTCAGTCTCGCTATTCTTTACTCCACTTTCAGACCAATGCAGCACATACCGGTAGGTGACTGGTTCTGATGGGGAAGGGGAAGCCAAAAGGCCTTGATCTAGATCTTTCTTTGTTTTTCCCCTATCTAGATAAAGACCTTTTGGTAGAAAAGTTTATTTGTTCTGTTGTACGCTCTCTGTTAAACCCATTTCAACAATTAAAAAAAAAAGTTATCTACCTATAAAGCTTTGCACACCACTGTTGTGTGAGGTCTTTTGTGTACGAAATAAAGCTCTGTAGAAACCACCCACATTGCACGTAGGAAGTAAGAGCTAATTGTTCATAATTCCTTGGAATCAATACAAGGTGCAGATATCACATCTTTTATGTAAACTAACAATGTAATGTATGTGTATTCAAACACCCATTTTAGCAATCAGGGCCTGGATTTCTATTTGAGGGTGCAAAGAATAGAGAAAGGAGTGTGTTGTGTCATGGTTTGCTGCGATATCTGCGCCCTTTAGCCTGATACATCTGACCAGCGAGGTTTTGAGTCACTTTGACCCTATATGAGATGGGGCAGCAAACTCCCCCACATAGCCTCATATTAGTCACCTCTTACGACATGCGTGGAAGGTAAACAGCTATTCTTTGCTCCCCTCTCGGGCTCAGTAAACACACGGGTGTTGTTACATCTATAATTCTCCCTGATTAATGCCTGCACCACAGACTACAGCAATATGGGGACTGTGAATGCATGTTTAGTCCCTGACCGGAAGAGAGGCGTTCCAGTGCAACAGTATTCTAAGATTGCGGATTACTGGGGTGGGCCGAAAATCCACAGACTTCCCAGCAATATAATGGCATTAGGTCAAAGGGCATGAGCCCATGGACTGCTGGATCAGCTACAAACCAACCTCAACCTAAAATTGAAACCTAAAGAGACATTCTTTTGTGATTGGACCAAGTGTTAGGAAAATAAAAAAAGCAATTTGCTAGTGTAGATACTGTGACATTTGGTAGCTCAGTGAACTGTGCTGACATTTTGAATGCTATCAAAGAGTTAGGCCAATTGGAGGATTTTTAGTGTATTTATTCGTCATTGTATATGCTTTGATGCAGGATGGCACACTTCTGTCTGGGCCAAATATTTAATCAGTTTACTGTCAAATTTGTTGATCCTCCCGTAGTGATATCACATCTAGCATTACCTGTCACCTAGGAGTCTGCTACAAAAGGACAAAGGTGCGGTGTCCTCTGTCCTGCATCTCTATGTTATCCATATTTGATGAAAAGTGCATATTATTCGATGAAGAGTTCACCACTCTTTGCATTCTCTGTTGAGTAGTTATGATTACTTAGATGGAGCTCAGGCAATCTAAGGGCACACCTATCCTACCGCACCAGGTGCCTTCAATATGCACACACTTTGTATGACATCTTCTGCACGACCTCTCTTCTATTATATTCCACTTTCTGGATTTTAGAATGCATTGGGCTTTCGTTGTCAGCTGTCTGAAATAGCTGTTGTTTTGGTATAGCATTATCAAACACCCTATGTCAATTTATTTAAAAATAACATTAAGTTGACTAAACAGCTGTTATTTTAATGTAACACCGATAATAATATATTATTGTCACTGATTACTAATATACTAAATGTAAAAATCAATGCATTTTGTTTCGTTTTTTAAGTCAACTTTTTATTGTTTCCCATTTTCGCTTGGAGTAGGTTTATTATTATTTCTAGTTCGTGGTTGCTTCTTAATAGAAGTCCCAATTGGACCGAAACATGGCAAAAGGCCTTCTTTTGGTTTGTGTTATTTCTCATTGATATTACTTTACATATGCATTTTTTGGGCGCTATTTATTAGTTATATTAGTTACAAGAAACAATAATACATTATTATAAGTTGTTATCGCTTCTTATTTTTGTACCTGCGGCACTTTCCACCTTCTCGAATATCCTCTTGACAGTTAGGTTATTATTTATACTTGTTTTTAGATATCATTTTCAAGTTGGCTATGACCAGCTGCTGTTTTAAGTTAGCATTAACAAGTTAACTATGTACATCTGTTTTTGTGATATTAATACTAAACTGGCTGTACAGCTGCGGTTACTAATAATCTAATGATGCTCTATAATTGTTTTGGGGGTAACATCATCCCGCATAAGAATTTGGTTTGAGTTCGGAGAGTAATTAATGCCAGATTTTATCCAATTATGTTAGATGTGCTGTGTTTAGTTTAGGAGAATCAACACGTTAGTAGTATAATTTACTCGTACTGTCACCGTGTCTTAATGAAGTGAGTGGCGGGTTGGTTAGAACAGCGGTTCTCAGTGTGGGTCATATGCCGCACATTCATGACACGTAGAAGGAAGTTGTGAATACAATGCGAAAAAAGCTCAATCCGAGCAAAGAATGTTGGCAAGGAAGTTTGTTGGAAACCTAGGTTCCATAGGGAGTCAAATATGAATGAATGCATATGATAGATTACTGTTTGGTCCAGACAGCGGCAAAGGATTATTAAACAACGTCAATTGTTATAATTCAGGTTGTTAAAGTGACCGGTGTGCAGTGCGAGAAATGCAGTGCGAGTGTATTAAATACCACTACCGAAGTTGGATCTGTTGGACAATCAGCATAAATCAAAAGCTGTTGCCAACTTCTATGTATGTCCATTTATAGATTGAGGAAGTTTGTTGGAAACGTGTACTCCGTAGGAAGTAAAAGACGAATGGATATGGCAGATTACTGTTTTGCTCAGACATCGGCAAATGTGAAGTAAGAGCACATCCAGGAGTGTCCAATAAGTTTCAAATCCAATCATGAGTTAGCCAGGGATGTGTCCTATCTCCTCTACTTTTTATAACATATATCGACCACATCTGTAAACTAACAAGTACCAACGAAGAAGATAAATTTAAATACACATTGAACGAACTATTTTTTGCAGACGGCTAAGTACTAATAGCTACATCAGAAGAACAATTGCAAGAACTTATGAACATACTCCACACAAAATGTCAAAAATTCAACATGAAGATTAATATTGAAAAGACCGAAATAATAGCAATATCAAAGAAAGAAAGAGATATAACTATCTCTTTCTATCGACGATAAACACCTTAAACAGGTAAATGAATTCCCTTACTTAGGAAGCATTATATCTAGTGACGGGAAAACCAGTAAAGAGATACAAAAATACATGTAACAAAACATACCAGATCCCAGGACAGATGACACGTATTTTTAAGAACAAAAATGTAAAAATAAACACTAAAGTTGCATTTATACAAGACTATTATTATTCCATCACTGTGATACCATTGTCCAGTCATGGACAATGACAGCTCAAGACAAATGAAAAATAGTAACAGCAGAAATGACAAGCCTAGAAGAATACTCGGAGTGTCATTAAGAGATAGAATTAGAAACAATAACAGCAGACAGATAACCAAAACAATACCAGTATTAGAACACATCAAAAGACAACAGATCATGTGGTTTTCACACCCTTCCGGACTACCAACAGACATCATGCCACAGATGGCCATGACACATAAATATAGCGGCTATAAAGCCAGAGGCAGACCACATGAACAAGCTTACAAACAGCACACAGAAAGGCCATCTCCAGAGAACTCTTCTACCCCTGACAAGACAAACAAGGGCCACAGTGTCGGCTAAAACCAAACATAAGCAACTTCAATTGTTAACATTGAGAAGGAAACGGTGTTTAGTGTATTAGACATCATCGCCGTAGTCTGATGTGCTGGGCAAAGAGGAGACCTCAACACCCCCAGCACACAAACATGACCTTTAGCACTGTGAGCTTAGAGAAAGTTACACACGAAAACGTAGACAAGCTGTTTTAAGGTACACCCTTCCACCCTTAAGGGAGATGTATCTACGACCCTGGCAATCGGTGCAAATAAAACGGCCACACATCGTATTTCTATATTCTCTGGTCTATATTTTTCTGAAAAATAATAGGACCAATGTCCTGCTGAAATCGAGATCAAGAGAAAGTTCCAGAACGAACGCTAAAAAAACAACAATGGAATGACATATTGATGACTATCGTACGGCACATTGACCTGTCGTAATATGTAGAGGGACAATGTTTGAGCAAATGAGTAGTTGATTTATATTTCTCATCACATAAAATATTTAGCCACAGCAAATAGTTCAGGTCAGATAGAACGTGGTTGCATGTTGATGTTTTTTTTTTTTAAAAAAAAGACAATTTGCCAAAAAGACAAAGTTTGTATATTCTACCATCATGTTTGATTTCGGGAAATATTCTATGTATGAAGGTAGCACTGGCAGAGTCGGGGATACGTCATGCGTCCGCCGTCTGGATTTGCTTGTTAGTCAAGACCTCTTGGAAATATATCAGTTAGCTCTTGTTTCCTATATGCAGTGGAGGGGGTTCCTCTAGGGCAGAGATTATCAACCTGTTTGGGCCCAAGACCCACGTTTGAGAAACGTCTTTCGTGCTCCCTCCCCCGGCTTAACTGAGCGCATATTAGTAGCACAGTGCGTTGTGACGCTGATTTAGGATCCAAATTTTACCCTTACAGTACTTGCTGTTTGATTTTGTCCAGCGTTACTTGTGCCATTTAGCCTAATGCGATTCTCTCTCACCCAAACTGTGTTGAGAATATGATATACTTTTGAGGGGCTAGTTCTCTCCCTCTCTGTGACAACTTTATTGAGAAGAATGTAGTTCTCCATTTATAGTTCTCACCTCTTCTACGGCAACTTTATTGAGATGAGGGGGCTAGTTCTCCCCCGCTCAGTGACAATTTTATTGAGATGAGGGGGCTAGTTCTCCCCCGCTCAGTGACAATGTTATTGAGATGAGGGGGCTAGTTCTCCCCCGCTCAGTGACAACTTTATTGAGATGAGGGGGCTAGTTCTCCCCCGCTCAGTGACAATTTTATTGAGATGAGGGGGCTAGTTCTCCCCCGCTCAGTGACAATTTTATTGAGATGAGGGGGCTAGTTCTCCCCCGCTCAGTGACAATTTTATTGAGATGAGGGGGCTAGTTCTCCCCCGCTCAGTGATAATTTTATTAAGATGAGGGGGCTAATTCTCCCCCGCTCAGTGACAACTTTATTAAGATGAGGGGGCTAGTTCTCCCCCGCTCAGTGACAACTTTATTAAGATGAGGGGGCTAGTTCTCCCTCTCTCAGTGACAACTTTATTGAGATGAGGGGGCTAGTTCTCCCCCGCTCAGTGACAACGTTATTGAGATGATGGGGACCAATGTTTATCTTTTTCTTATGTTTATCTTCCCCAACTTCGTCTGAGGTATTAATGTGTACAGCTGGGTCGACTGGAGGGTAGCGTACTGGAGACTTAACGAAGCACATTATTTCCAATACATCAGCGCACTAACGATTAATCTAAACGCTAGCAACCCATTTATAGAAGCTACAAATAACGAATTAACAAGTTACACATCTGATTATAAAATCAGTTTGGGCAACATTCGGACAAGTAAATATACATATATGCTTATTTACTCGACCCTTTAAAAGTTATTAACAACTCTTGGGTTGCAACATGGTCATGAAGTTATGCTCACTAGAAACATACATAACACACACAAATCGACGTTTCGACCAAAATACCTGATCAAAATACATTTTCGACGAGTAAGAACGGCACTGTTGACGTTCACATTGCAGACCTACATACTAGTTAGGTCCCGTTTTACACTGTAGATTCGTATGTGTAAACACAAAGTGATGTTTATATTCTGTGATGACCAATATCATACTGAGACCACCAAGGATTTGACTAATGGGAATTACATTGAATAACGATGTCACTGCATCATATGTTTAACTAGTGCACTGTTCACTTTACATATTTACACGACCTTTCACATACACAATTAGTCTAGTTAAAAGGTTTTGTGTTCACGTGCTCGAACTTTGTATACACCGCACGAGGATGGCGTCCAGTGAAAATAGAAGTAGCGCCCGTGAGGGACCAACAACTGTACAGACCTCTGCAAAGAAAGTAAATATGACCTGAAAAACTGATTTTTATTTCAGTGCGTTTCCGTTGGTTGGCTTTGGCTTTTTTGACATGTGACTCCAAATATGTATATATATATATAGGGGGAAGAGGATTGGACGTGTCACCACCCTCCTAAGAAATCTACTTTGACTATTAATACTAGGGAATTAGCCGAAAGGTTGGGTAACCCCCATACACACAACCCACCTCTAACGATTTTTCACTAGATCATAAAATATCTTATGAAAAAGAGAGAATTACGCACGAAATTCGTCGAGAAATAATCATTACACACAATTCATTATAATCATTACACACAATTCATTATAATCGTTGCCCACGTGACATTATAATCATTACACACAATTCATTATAATCGTTGCCCACGTGACATTATAATCCTTACACACATAACATATTATAATCATTATACACAAAACATGCTATAATCATTGCAACATAACATATTATAATCATTACACACACAACATATAATCCTTACACACATAACATATTATAATCATTATACACAAAACATGCTATAATCAGTGCAACATAACATATTATATTCATTACACACACAATATATAATCATTGCAACATAACATGTTATAAATATTGCATACATATGTTATAATTTTTACACACATAATATGTTATAATCATTGCAAACATATGTTATAATCATTACACACATAACATGTTATAATCATTGCGCACACAATATGTTATAATCATTGCACGTAATGTGCACACAATATGCACTGATCTGACCTTGATTACCTCCGCATTTACACGACTGACAAGTTCCAGTTTTATGTTGGTTAAGTTCTATAAGACACTTATATAAAAAGAAGTTGGTTAAGTTCTAAGCCCACGATAACGCCAATTTATGGCGACACATCTCAAAACCAACTCCTTTATTTTGGATATAGAAAAGAAATCATCACCCTCGTGCACTTGGTCTAGCAAAACTTTCTGTTAGAAAAAGTAATATAAACAACATCAACATAGAATCAACAAATGTCTGTCTGGCACAAGAGACATACGTATTCACTCAGTGATTCACAACACACACACACACACACAATATTCTGATGAGGTTTTTTTCTGTGAAATATCTTTTCATATTATTCATTTTGTCTGTCATATTCTTTGTTTCATGATGGTTTTTACATGCCTGAAACGTAGAATTCGCTCACTTCCATATACCTGTATGTATGTCTATATATATATATATATAATATATATAGACATACATACAGGTATATGGAAGTGAGCGAATTATATATATATATATATTTTTTTTTTTAAAATATATATATATATATACATTTTTTCCAAATGACCAGAAAAAAAAATAATTAAGAGATTTAAGGATTTATACATTTTTCGGGGAGATAGTAGGGAATTACGATTGAGGGGTAATTTGGGATGTAAAATTGTCCGCGACATTGAAAATATACGAGTACGGGTTTCCATAACACGCCATTTGTGTGCTTAAGTGACATGAATAAACATAACAAGCGTTAGTATACTTTAATTTTGAGATGAGGTGTCCCTATTGAGTGTGTGCAAAAAGTGTCAGCTAGCCTTGACACACGGCTTGACAATTATCATATATCGTTTTTGTACACAGTTGTCAAGCAGATAGTTCTGTGAAAAAAACACCCCAAAAACACACATTTTGTTATATTTGCTTAACCAGCATTTTCTACGGAAGCATGTGTACACATATTTTATTAGTTGTGTATTAAAGTCACATGCCCTCTTGAGTAAAAATTTTGAGGTTTTTTAAAAACAATTATTTTTTCATATGTCCTTCTAATGGTATGTTCAGAAAGTTTTTGCAATTGGTTCAGAAAATCCCTAACAGTAAATCAACAGTGCACAGAAAAACTGATGTCTGTTATTATTTATTTTCTAGATCTGCATTTGACAAGAAGTCTGGCATGAAAGTGGCCATCAAGAAACTGGCACGTCCATTTCAAACTGCTATACATGCTAAACGAACATACAGAGAACTGCGGATGTTGAAACATATGAACCATGAAAATGTGAGTACGGACATTTTTATGTTGTTTATCTGTTAAAGTTTGTTCTCAAACTCCTGCTGGATCTCTCCTGTAGCTCTATAATAGTCATACTAGACTTTTAACAGGAATGTAGATAAGCTGTGTCATTTTAATTGCGGTAATGTCTGCAGGCAGTGGACCGCATCATATGGAGAACTAAAACCTCTGCCCTATGTGTCACGTGCGGCACAAATGGAACAAACTAACTACTAACTAATGTCATTGACTACAACAAGGATGTTGTATTTCTTTATCTGAAATTTCATCAACTTTTAGGGACTGAGCTGACATCTGGTGTTGCCGGTCCCAAAATGAAAGAAAAAAATAATGACACTTAGCAAGACATGCATTTTGTAAGAAAACACTAAGGAGGTTTGGACTGTCCCATCCCATGAAGAGTCAAAGTGAACAAGAAGCAAGGCCGAAATCAGATATGTCAGGCAGAACAGTGCAGATAGTACAGCCAAGCTGTAAACTATGAAACAGCACATTCCATTCTCCGAACCAGATATTACTAACCTGCAGGAAATATGAGAGCGATTACAGAACAAGAAGAGATACAGAATAATGAAATATTGTGAAGGACAAAGGAAACGCATATTAAACGTTGCAACTAAAAGACATTCTATAATGTGTAGAAACAGCATTGTACAATGTCAGTATGCTGTACACTAGAAACTGCAGTACAACTTTATTTTGATAGACTTTTACTTGGGAGAATTCTCTCACAACATTGAGACACACAGAACATGAAGAAATTGATTTGCTTCAAGCTGCCAGATATGGACTCACACCAAGGATAACCATTGAATATTAACAACTAGACAATGCTAACAACTATTGAATATATCTCAGGTCAACCATTAGCAATACAGATCACTGTTCAGCAGAGGTTAGAAAAATATTAATAATGTCCGCACAAAAACATCACATATGAAGGATGTTCTTTTCCATAGCAAGGAGAAAACATGAAAACAACTATTAAGAAGCTATATTTTCTTAATGTTGATATCACATTTAGTTGTGAGGCTTGCACAATGAATGTCAGATTTTTAAAAGACTGTCCTCATTTGAAATGAAATGATATAGAAAGGTCGTAAGGATATGAAGGGTCATGATGATAGATATGATTTATGATACATCTGGAAAGACCTGAAGATAGAATAATACAGAAACAAAAAATCCAAGCTGGCATATAAAAAGAGACAACGTGCTATACAGATTACTTGTGGCGGACAAGATTTTAGGAATGAGAAAAATGGAAAGCCAGACCTTATATTGCACTGAAGATGCAGGACATCTTGCACAGAACCAAGAGGTTCTTAAATCTGGTATTAGAGCTGGGTTAACTCCTGGACATAACAATAATAAATAATAATAGTAGTAATAACAATAATCATCATCATCAAGTGTATTCGCAACGAAGGTTGGCTGCAACAGACCTCCAACATTACCTGTCTCTTGTTTTGGTGATGCACTCTGTTAGACTAACCTGTCCATCTTTTGATGTTACTCACCCACTTGTATCTTTGCCTACCTCCTGCTCTCTTCACTTCGACTTTACAAAGTAAGGTCAACAAGATATCATGTCTTTTAATGTGTCCAACATTTTTTTTGCCTGATTTATTTCCTTTAATAATTCTTTCTTCGTATTAAGTGTTGTTAGAACCTCTTGTTTGATAACAATAATACATAAATAATACTAACAAAAATAATAGTCTGTCGTGGATGTTGGTGACAAACAATCTGAGATATGTATTTGTACATTTCTCTGGTATGTGCAGAGATAACTGAAAAAGAGGAATTCTGGTACAGAGTACCCTTCCACATTTATTGCAGGAGCAGTGCTGCTCTGTGACGGTGAGGTACATATCACGTCTGTGATGGCCAAATTGCTGGGTTTGAATCTTGCCACAGGCAATTGTGCATCCTACCGTTCAGAAAGCAATGACAAACTACTGAATATATATAATCCCAAAAATTTCTGCATTGATGGTTACATCCTGTATAAGATATGCACCCAGCAGTAAGAGATGGACATTTGATTGTTTACTGTTCTGTTCTTACGGGCAGTACGTTTCCTCTGTGCCTCTATAAGTTGGAACTTCTCAGTGATACAAGTACCTATGATGGAGTTGCTGTGCTAACAGGAGGAATTAAATCCCATTTGTTGGTGTTGATCTTGAAGCTCTATAGAGACACTTTCAGTGAGTCCATGAAGCTTTTCTTATGTCGACCGCCAGACTTTTGCTCTGATGGAACTCTATTGTTTTGTGGTGCGTTTGTCACACATGCAAGGACATATTCAGTCAGTACCCAGAAACCATACGTTTTAATATCCATCGACACTTGGTGTAAACTGGGCTAAACTGCACACCTATGGGTCTTTCCTGAGTGCAGTGATGTTGGTTCATAGCCAATCCTCTCTCAAAGTTGTCAACAGATATAGTTACACAAGTGTGTTAGTCTTGCCACGAGCATCTTTAAACTCAACCACAAGTTGAAGCATAGACATCTAGATGCAGAGACATAGCATATGTGACACTTTGGGGAGTTTTCTTTCGAGATTTTCCGTTTTGAACCATTTCTCAGTAGCATAGCTAGAGTATAAGTACTTCCCAGGATACGTTTGCATACTGATGTCATGTAGTGTCATTTATCTTGATATACACGGTTATTCCCGTGCGTTTCGTTAGCTGGCGAGAAAAATTATAGATATAGTGACAAATGATCTATCACATCAGTCAAGATGCGTGACGCTGTGAGAGAATAGTGCTCAAGACTACTTTAGAGAAGGACTTTGTAAATACTGTACGTGTAAATCTTCGATAATTTTTTGGTGACCCTTTCTGTGACGTCCATACTTTGATCCTTTGTACATCTAAATAGCCATGGTTGAAGACAATAGTACAATTTATACTATTTCAGACGTCGTAGTGACTATTACCAGAACTGCGACCTTCACTTCTTTTTTTCCGGCGCAACTACTGATCAACTCTTCACTGTAACCTTTGTTCTAGTTTCGAGGTATTACCTAACCTTTGCAGTATGATTACAAAAGTTGTAATTAAAATTAAAGTATTTTATTTGAAGCGGAATACTAGTTTGGCATTAGAATTTAGATTAAGGAGGGAAGTAAGGGTTAGGATCAGTTATAAATTAATACATTAATTAATTATAAAAGTTATAATTATAAATGTGGTTGATGTCATTTGCGTCGGGAGACGTGACGTCACGGCATCCATTTAATTTCACTAGTGTTACACGGAAATCGTGACGTGGAATAGTTAAAAATGTAAACATTGTGTGCAATTTATAGCACAGCGAAGATTTGATCCGTAGTTTTACCATTTTTTTCTTTAACATAGTATGTGCATACATCTGAAGTTTTGTCTCTTCTTATCAACTTGACTGTATTTTGTACCTCGTATAGAGGTCCGTGGAGTTTTTCTTCCACTATTTTGTTTCGTCTTCTCTGGGCTAGTGTATTTACCTCAGTATTACATATTCTGAGAATTCCTGGAGAATGTGCTCTGTTGTCTGACTTGCCCGTACACATGGCCATGTTCAATCTTAACTATTATTAATTGTTTATAGCTCTAATATAACCAAATTGGGCAAGCATCTGCGGTTGAAAACAGTTTACCTCACCACAAGATGTACTTCTAGTTAAACACAAATAAAAAAAATAGTTGAAGTCAGATTATCAAGCCAGTGTCTCTGAGTATTGTGGAAAAACTCTGTGCATATGATGATGTTTTTTGTGAAACCACTTGACATCTGTCACTTTCAATGAACGGACACCGCTGAGTGCCTCTACAAAAACGCGCTTCCGTCATTTTCACAGCGTTATCGTCAGTTGAGCCGCGGCCATCGACAAAGAAGACCAACGATCAGAATCAAAACAAGCCTTCATAGTTGATGGTTTTCATTATTTCCATGATTTTCGTTGGTCTCTATGTATATACTTTGTATCGCCTGCCAACGTCGACCAACAAAATTCACGGTAATAATCGAAAACTTGACGTAAAAAAAGACGTAAAAAGTTCTGGTTCTCGTTGGTCATCCACTGTTGAAGCTCACGGTTGAACAGTATGACTCAGAAACTTATATCTTGGTTGTCAGTAGAAAATTAAGCTTATAAAAGAAAACCCATGATAATAAGCAACATTTGCCGAAGACGGGTGTGTCGGGCCTTTGGCGCAAATGAAACGGCGGCACAACACATTTCCATTCTCTGGACTACATCCTGCTGGAAATCTAGTAGGACAGTGGTCCTGTTACAAGGGAGATTCAGCGGGAGTTTGAGAGTGGACGCTGAAGAAGAAGAAGAAGAAGCAACATTAACGAGCAATAAGCGGTAAACTCACGATGAGATACGACAAATAGATTATTATCAATATCTTGGACACAATCACAAATGATGGCTGACGCGGAAACAGAAGTTACTTGGAAAATATGAATCGCTAAACGTATTTTCAATGACAAGAGGAAAATATTAACGTCTAAATACATCAAAAACTAACAATGAGAATGGTACAAATGATACATTTATTCTATATTAATGTATGGATCAGAAGCATGGATAATGAACAAACAACTAGAAGACAGAATTGATGCATTTGAGATGTGGATATATATAATAGGGAGAAAACATGAAAAGAAATAATTTAAAAAAAGTCTCTGAAAACATTGTATGAAAGAAGAAAAAAGAAATATTAAAGGAAATAAATAAAGATTAAACAAATACAATATTTAAACATAAAAAAAGATATGAGACCTTTTTAAAATCTTTTAGTGAGGATAGTGTCGCGGGGAGATGGGCAGAGATATACAAGTAGGAGGGAAACATCTCGAGATGGACATGTTACCTTCAGCAGAGTACACCAAGAGACAGGATGTTCGAGGTTCGTTGCAGAGACGGCAGTTGCTGTTGATGATGGCTGTGGAATCTCCTAGTTAGGAAACAATGCCCTCTCGGGGATTCCCCCCATATAGAAAGTGACACAAGATCTCCATTGCTCATATGTCGTGGGAATCAAAAGAGTTTATTTCAGCCATTCCGTGATCTCATGTGGGTCAACAGTAGACAGAAATTATAAAAAAAAATTCCCTCGTCATTTATACAGTCCTGTGGATTCATCTTTCAAAAGTGACGCTTGCCATTTCCAATGACTTTCAATGTAAATTTTCTGTCTTTAGTCAATGAAAATCATCACCAACGTCAAATAGCGTCAATTTTGAAAAATAAATCACGATGAGTTCACAAGACTGTGTAAATGGCGAATGGTTCGACCAATCTAGTGTTAATAGACTTAGGACTGTCGAAATGTTTGACGATTACAAGGTACCGTAGAGATATTGCCCAATGACCTTATCGACAGTTTTATGACCGCCTAACAGAATGTTTTCAAACTGATTCGTGTCGTCGGCCTCTTTGGCATATCAATTCTCAAGCCATTTTCCAGACTAGCCATGAGAGCTGAATTTCAAACAGCGTAACATCTTGGCAGATGCGACTTTTTCCATGATTTTCATTGGCTGGCCAAACAAAGTATACGCAAAGTAGCCAATGATTGTTCGCATAAGCAAAGAAATACGGACTTCTTACTGGTCCGTTCCAGAAAGTTCATCTGCTGGTGAGCATTCCTCCTTTTTTCACAAGATGCGGATTTAAACTTTTTTTTTTTAAATTTCAGATCGCCATGTAGCTTTGATTCGTGTAGCGTCTTAGCGTGTATTATGATTTATGTTGTGTTATTGTGAAGACTTGTTATCTAGTCGTGATACGTGATACCATTTTCGCTGGTGCGCCTCTCTGCCTGGTATCTCCGACTTCAGCACCAGTGCTTGCTTGGAAACGATAGGTTTTTCACGATGTTAGGGATGGCCCGACAAATCTTAGTTTTCCAGCCTTTATTTGCTGGACTAAGCCCCATTTCCACTTGAAGGAGTTGGCCTCGATTATTTATGTCAAAGGCGTTCAGTGATGTCTTGAACGAACACTTTTAGCGCTTCCTTTGTCCACCTTGATAACGTAGGCCCTTCTACATCTCACCATAGACGAGTATCTTTAGTTTGCAGCGAAATGTTTAGTTTAGTTCGTATCAAATATGGTTAATTAAATTAGACATATGCACAAACCCATGGCCGAGTCACAACTCTTGGCTGATTTGACTTATCCGTTCTTTTCATTGGCTGGTTATTAAAAAAAACTAATGAAAAAAAGGTATAAAGCGAAGAGAATGATTACGCGGCCTTGAGTTAGAGCGCATCTATTATTTGTGAGAATAACCCATGAGGGGAACCCCCCCCCCCCCCCCCCCGAGTCCGCGAATCACAGTTTAAAATCACTAATATACAGAATAGAAAACACACCTGTTCAAGTAGACTGTCGTTTAAAAAAAAAATTTAAGCCAAAGAATTTAGAATCACTTATTTTTATTTTTATGCATTGAAATTGTTTTCCGTGTTTTCCCACAATCTTACCTTGTTATTAAGGTTTCTCCAAAACTTTAGTTCACTGCCAGGAAACCGTAACTCTCAGCGGTGTGTAATGGTTGGAGAAAGTAATCTTCTTCTTCTCGTTCGAAGTCTAACAGACATGTCTACACAGCAAGGTTTTTCTAATAATTGATTCTGTATGTGAAAGATCCTCATTGCTCCCATACAGCTTTCTGTGGATATCCGTCTCTGTGCGCCATTTTTATCCCTTAACTAGTTTAGTGTAATACAGTCTTGCAGGATATGTTCTACGGTCTGTGCTGCGTGGACACAGAGCATTGGAACTAGTCTCAATCTATTTAAGTAGATGTTTAGTCATTCTATTGTGTCCTGTCCTGATACGGAAGATGCTCAGCTCAGTCAAGATTGTGATTAAGAAAGATGGTGTCAAATTAATTGTCTTCTGGGTGATCGACTTTGCTAATATGGTTTGCTTTGATGAATGTTCTCTTTTCTTGGTATATGATTAGAAGGTAATAAATATGGCGGAAATATGAGTCGTGAACCTGCGTCATAGCACATGGTTTCCCATAAGTGCTCAGCTGTCTAGTCAGTGGTTGACCAGAAACTTCCAGATTAACGTCGTCTATCGCACTTGCTCAGTTGTGATGTCACCATTCCTCGACCTTCTTAAAGCATGAGCTCTGGTACAACACTTCGTTGTGAGCGAGTTAGTCGGGAGATCATCACCACTGCACACAGGGCACATCCATAGTTGTTCCTGTCTCCCCCCTTAGTGGATGCGCAATTACACGACGACTAACAGACCCAGTTTTTTTGTTGGTTAACAAACAATCCTTGCCATCCATGATGATGTTGAATTTCTTGATAAGCCCACATTTCAATCCCAGCTCCTTTATTCTGAACATGGAAAAAAAAAATCATTATCTTCATTCATTGCGTTTTATTATGCAGTTTCTCTTAGAGTTCAGTATGTCGGCGCGATCCATTCCCTTGTCATTCGATACGGTTGCAGAACTTGCCAATCTATCCGCTCTTTCATTGCCTTGAACACCCGAATGACCAGGCACAAAAATGAATATGACACCCTCCGTCTTTGACCTCCCACAGCACCAAGCAGCTGTTCACGAATACAGCAAGCTTGTATTTCCTCTCATAGTTTCTTCATTCAGCAGGCGAAGACTTCATTCATTAAGTGCCGTCTCCGCATCCATATTTCTGCAACGGACTTCCAAGATCCCCTGTTTCTTGTCTTGGTACTGCACTCTGTTAGGCTAACCTGTCCATCTTGTGATGTTTCTCTCCCACTTGTATCTCTATCGACCTATTTCTTGACTTTATCCTCAAGTAAGGTCAGCAATAAGGTGTCATGTCCTTTAATATGTCCAAAATATTTTATTTGTTTGATCTTTATTTCTTTTAATAGTTTTTTTTCATAAGTGTTGTTAGAACCTCATTTTGTCCGTTTTCTTCTCATTCCACTAAGTTCTTCTTAATATGCACATCTCAGAGGCATTAATCATGAATTATAGCTGTTTGTTTCTGAGCTATACATTAATATAGAATAGATTTAGAATTTTATAATTCTAACTTTTAGCATGTTTGTGATGTGTCAATATTTTCTCATGACATTGAAAGTACTTTTAGCCATTCCTATTCTCCTTTTAAATTCTGTTTGGCATCTACCATGATATGTGATTATGTGTCCAATATATTGGTAATGTTCTACATGTTGTAGTACCTCTTCACATGTGTTTTTATGATTACCACCTGTTCTTCTGCAATTTTGTTGATTATCATGGTTTTGTTTTTTGAATGTTTATATCTAGTCCATATTCTTCACTTGACTTATTGACTTGATCTATTAGGCGAAGTCTTAACATTACACTACCGCGGCTTCCACAGTTTGAGAAGCCTCAGATGGAATAAAACAATTGAACAGATGAAGTGACGGGGAGAGGTGACAACAGGTGGCATCTTCTAGAGATTTACTATTGTATCTTGTTTGTTAAGATGGTGCTACTAGTTATCTATTTTCACTCTGAAAAAAGATCCCTTGTACACGAATCAGAGGGCAGTTTAGATAGACCCAAATCAGAATGTGCTAATCACTCGTGTGGTGATATTTGAAAATTTTATTTTAGGTTTGCGTTCTGAAATTTGTACGCGAATATTAAATTACGTACAGTGCACATTCTGAGAGAGCGCTGCTAGTGGTGATTGAATTTTTTCAGCAGCAGCTCGATTTCTATCAATACAATTGCGCGAGCTTG
Source organism: Meghimatium bilineatum (assembly GCA_034231615.1). NCBI lineage: Eukaryota > Metazoa > Mollusca > Gastropoda > Stylommatophora > Philomycidae > Meghimatium > Meghimatium bilineatum. Next base: position 43,011,485 of record CM067317.1, on the reverse strand, counting down.
TCTTTCTTTCTGTACTTACAGAGAAGCAAATGGCTTAATTGTTGTTGTTAAATTTCTTTCAGCGTTTCTAACATCGTTACCCTCCACCTTTTATTTTTCCCCATAACACCCGATGTGTCTTATCACATACAGTGAGAACCTCTAGTCGAACCTGATAATGATCGTCAATAAATCTCTGTCCAATTATCAGTCACGTTTAAGGACACAGTGCTGTCAGATCAGTAGATCAGCTAAGTAGGTTAGTCGGTCATACACTTAAACAGAAGCAGAGGATCACAAATACGCAGTCAACGACTGTGCTGCTGCAGTCATTTTATGACGGCTGTTCATGTAATACTTATGCATTGTAGAGTAATATTCATCACTTTTACCGCAGTCTTATAGTTCCTTTATTCGTTTGGCTGCAGTTTTCCTATCATAGTTCCTTTATTAGTTTGGCTGCAGTTTTCCTATCATAGTTCCTTTATTAGTTTGGCTGCAGTTTTCCTATCATAGTTCCTTTATTAGTTTGGCTACAGTTTTCCTTTCATAGTTCCTTTATTACTTTGGCTGCAGTCTTCCTATCATAGTTCCTTTATTAGTTTGGCTGCAGTTTTCCTATCATAGTTCCTTTATTAGTTTGGCTGCAGTCTTCCTATCATAGTTCCTTTATTAGTTTGGCTGCAGTTTTCCTATCATAGTTCCTTTATTAGTTTGGCTGCAGTTTTCCTTTCATAGTTCCTTTATTACTTTGGCTGCAGTCTTCCTATCATAGTTCCTTTATTAGTTTGGCTGCAGTTTTCCTATCATAGTTCCTTTATTAGTTTGGCTGCAGTTTTCCTTTCATAGTTCCTTTATTAGTTTGGCTGCATTCTTCCTATCATAGTTCCTTCGTCAATTTGGCTGCAATATTCCTTCATTGTTCATTCATCAATTTTATTGCAATCTTCATTTCATAGTTCATTCATCAATTTGACTGCATTCTTATATCTCCGTGCTTGGTGTTGGCAGGCAACATAAATTATATAAATAGTCACCAATGAAAAACACGACATTAATGGAAAACATGACATAAAACAGCCTGTTTTGATTCTGCTGTTAGCTCTTATATTGGTGATTGGTCACGGTAGTACAATGCTGTCATAAATGGTCACGGTAGTACAATGCTGTCATACATGGTCACGGTAGTACAATGCTGTCATATATTGTCACGGTAGTACAATGCTGTCATAAATGGTCACGGTAGTACAATGCTGTCATATATTGTCACGGTAGTACAATGCTGTCATATATGGTCACGGTAGTACAATGCTGTCATATATTGTCACGGTAGTACAATGCTGTCATATATTGTCACGGTAGTACAATGCTGTCATACATGGTCACGGTAGTACAATGCTGTCATATATTGTCACGGTAGTACAATGCTGTCATATATGGTCACGGTAGTACAATGCTGTCATAAAGGATGTGTTTGTAATATATTTTAAAAATTTTCTATGGGAAGACCAGTGTGTTTAAGAATTAGTGTCTTTCGTTACCCTAGGTTTTACAGAGTGCATAGCTGCTATTTTTTAAGCAGTAAAAATCATAGTGGACGCCACGCCACGACATGCACAGAAAGGATGTTTTATTGTTACCCACGAAAGACAAAAATCATATGCCAAGCGTAGTTTGAATTTTGTTACTTGAACTGTAGCTCCTATGGCGAGGTACGATGATTTCAACCTGGTTCAATTTGGTTATGTCAGCTTTTCAACCATAACAAATAGTGAAGACCGCGGTTCTGGTAATCCAGTCACCACGACACCCGTAAGTACGTAGTTTGAACCTGGCATCTCGTGGTTATTAGACCGGCGTTCTAGTCATGCAGCCATGATTTCCGCAGAATTAGTTTAGAATAATTTGCTAGTTTGGTTGACACTTATTTAAATGTCTCTCGCAGGTCTTACGTTTGATCATGATATTCTGCTGTAGAGACCTCTGCACATAATTAATTAGGACTTCATTCGTTACAGTTTTGATTATTGTCGTGATTTCGCTGGTCACAAGTTATATACTTTTAGTCGCATGCCAAAAATAGCCAAGACGATTTCCAGTATATAGTGACCAAGGAAAAACACGACAATAATTAAAAAAAACATAACGAATTAAATTCAAAATAATTATGTGCAGAGGTCTTGACTGCAGACGATCATGAATTTGATGTAGACGGGGACTAGCGGCGAGTCCCTCATCAACTATACAATTATGTAGACTCGTCGGTATTCATCCTTCACAAGTGACATTATTTTACCTTTCCAATTATTTCCATTGACTGTCTACACAAAGTATACCCAAAGCGACCAGTGAAAATCACGGGGAAAAAATGAAATAGCACCACGTTTGAAGGATGATTCTGGATGAGTCCACGGACTATAATTTAAGGGGGACTCGCTACCAGGGTATTTATATTCTTTTAGAGTGGAATCTCTGTATAGCGCATACTTTTATAATAAATTTCCCTATTTAACAACTCTTAAAAAAACCTAATTTTTTATATTCTTTAATTTTTTTATTTTTTATTATTAAGAATTGTTTATTCTTTATTGTTCGTATACTGTATATAGCAAATGTAAACATAGCCACTAAAGTTGCATTATACAAGACTGTTATTATTCCATCACTATGCTACCAGTGCCAAACCTGGACAATGACAGCTCAAGACAAAAGAAAAATAGTGACAGCAGAAATGGCATGTCTACGAAGAATACTCGGAGCGTCATTAAGAGATAGAATTAGAAACGATAACATCAGACAGATAATCAAAACAATACAAGTATTAGAACACATCAAAAGACAACAGATCAAGTGGTATTCACACGCTTCCAGATTACCGTCAGATACGATAGCATGCCACAAATGACGATGACACATAGACATAACGACTATAAAGCTAGAAGAGGCAGACCATGTAAAAAATGGATCACAGAAATCAAAGAAGCCACAGGAACAAGCTTACAAACAGCACACAAGAAGGCCATCTCCAGAGAAATCTTCCACCCCTGACGCCGCAAGGCAAACCAGAGCCACAGCGTGTAGATAGTAGATAGATAGATAGATAGATAGATAGATAGCTAGATAGATAGATAGATAGATAGATAGATAGATAGATAGATAGATAGATAGATAGATAGATAGATAGATAGATAGATAGATAGATAGATAGATAGATAGATAGATTTAGATAGATTTAGATAGATAGATTTAGATAGATAGATTTAGATAGATAGATAGATAGATAGATAGATAGATAGATAGATAGATAGATAGATAGATAGATAGACAGACAGACAGACAGACAGACAGACAGACAGACTGTATATAGCGAATATATTATATAGTGTACATTCATATTTAGTCAATGCAGACCAAGTTGTTATAATGGAATGTTACTGTAATAGTTTTATCTGGCTATTTTTTTGCTGATTATGTTTGTACTTCTTGAAACAGAAGTCGTGACAATAAGTAGAACAGGGTGTCCCACTTTAACAAAGATACGTCTGAACAATAGAGGCCTCATCACTGCAGCTAATCAACATTGTATTACTATCGTCATGTGTTGTTGTTTGTTTGTTTTTGGAATAAGAGTGGGGGTGGGGGGGGGGGAGTCCCTCCGTAGCGGTGAGTCAAGTCATTTGTCTCGTGTTCACTAGTTTACATAGGACCGCGACATTTTGTTTACTAGTGCACATTTTTGAATGTCCCTGGTGATTGCCGCATGACTTAGCGATCAATGGCAAAATAAGACCTAACCACAGAATCAAAACAAAGCAGAATCAGGCTTTTTTTTAGCGTGAGGTTTTTCTAAAAAGGATTGCTGTGTTTTCCTTTGGTCACTATTTATTTACTTTGTATCACCGGTTTCTCGCCTGCCAACGAGTTATACGGCAATAATCGAAAACATTAACCAAAATGCTTGTTTGAATTCTGTTAGTAAGTCTTGATAAGTATTGAATTATGTTGATAGGTCTTCTATTGAATTATGTTGATAGGTTTTCTATTGAATTATGTTGATAGGTTTTCTATTGAATTCTATTTGTAGGTCTTCTGTTGAATTCTTTTGATAGGTCTTCTATTGAATTCTATTTGTAGGTCTTCTATTGAATTCTATTTGTAGGTCTTCTGTTGAATTCTTTTGATAGGTCTTCTATTGAATTCTATTTGTAGGTCTTCTATTGTATTCCATTTGTAGGTCTTCTGTTGAATTCTTTTGATAGGTCTTCTATTGAATTCTATTTGTAGGTCTTCTGTTGAATTCTTTTGATAGGTTTTCTGTTGAATTCTTTTGATAGGTTTTCTGTTGAATTCTTTTGATAGGTCTTCTATTGAATTCTATTTGTAGGTCTTCTGTTGAATTCTTTTGATAGGTCTTCTATTGAATTCTATTTGTAGGTCTTCTATTGAATTCTATTTGTAGGTCTTCTGTTGAATTCTTTTGATAGGTCTTCTATTGAATTCTATTTGTAGGTCTTCTGTTGAATTCTTTTGATAGGTCTTCTATTGAATTCTATTTGTATGTCTTCTGTTGAATTCTTTTGATAGGTCTTCTATTGAATTCTATTTGTAGGTCTTCTGTTGAATTCTTTTGATAGGTCTTCTATTGAATTCTATTTGTAGGTTTTCTGTTGAATTCTTTTGATAGGTCTTCTATTGAATTCTATTTGTAGGTCTTCTATTGAATTCTATTTGTAGGTCTTCTGTTGAATTCTTTTGATAGGTCTTCTATTGAATTCTATTTGTAGGTCTTCTATTGAATTCTATTTGTAGGTCTTCTGTTGAATTCTTTTGATAGGTCTTCTATCGAATTCTATTTGTAGGCTTTCTGTTGAATTCTTTTGATAGGTCTTCTATTGAATTTTATTTGTAGGTCTTCTATTGAATTATATTTGTAGGTCTTCTGTTGAATTCTTTTGATAGGTCTTCTATTGAATTCTATTTGTAGGTCTTCTATTGAATTCTAATTGTAGGTCTTCTGTTGAATTCTTTTGATAGGTTTTCTATTGAATTCTTTTGGTAGGTGTTCTGTTGGTGTGTCTTCTATTGAATTCTGTTTGTAGATCTTCTATTTACTAAATTCACGCATTGCTTTTGGATATGACCATCCTCAGTAAAGACCTTCCAACATGATTAATTTAGACTCCATTGATTACGTTTTTTGATGATTATTGGGCTTTCGATTGGCCACTATTACATGCTTGGAATCGCAGGCCAAAAATAGCAAAGGCGGCTCCAATTATATAAATAGTTACCAACCGAAATCCCAACAATAATCCAAAACGTAACGAATTGTGTCCTAATTAATTATGTTGGTAGATAGTATATACTGCCGACGGTCTCGCTTTTTGTGGGGTGCTTATTGCCGTGACCGTCATTATTTGTACATGCTGGTGTACTAACCCTTTTTACGTCAATGCGTAAGGCAATCTGTCTAGTGTTGTTATTTTCATTGGCTGGTCAAAGCGTAAATAACAAAGTCTAAATAAATAACCAATCAGAATATTGGCAATAGTCGGAGTGGCCTAACGTAGTAACACTACACATGCCTGTTTAACGAAGGTCACGTCGTGGGGATATTCTAGTCAGACAGTGTGCTGCTTTGTTTAAAGAGACAGTAATTATGGGGATACACAAATACAATTAAGTCAATCCTCTACGCTTTTTGAACCGCTTATGAGCATTTGTTTTGTATTCACAAGCAAATAAATGTTAAAAAAGATTGACGAAAGAAAAATGATCAGAAACTGAAATAGAGAAGGAAAGTCAGGGGAATGAAATAGTGAATGATAAAAGAAATGGGTAATGAAATAGTGAATGATAAAAGAAATGGGTAATGAAATAGTGAATGATAAAATAAATGGGTAATGAAATAGTGAATGATAAAAGAAATGGGTAATGAAATAGTGAATGATAAAAGAAATGGGTAATGAAATAGTGAATGATAAAAGAAATGGGTAATGAAATAGTGAATGATAAAAGAAATGGGTAATGAAATAGTGAATGATAAAAGAAATGGGTAATGAAATAGTGAATGATAAAAGAAATGGGTAATGAAATAGTGAATGATAAAAGAAATGGGTAATGAAATAGTGAATGATAAAAGAAATGGGTAATGAAATAGTGAATGATAAAAGAAATGGGTAATGCAATAGTGAATGATAAAAGAAATGGGTAATGAAATAGTGAATGATAAAAGAAATGGGTAATGAAATAGTGAATGATAAAAGAAATGGGTAATGCAATAGTGAATGATAAAAGAAATGGGTAATGAAATAGTGAAGGAAAGACATCTAGGGAATGAAATAGTGAATGATAAAAGAAATGGGTAATGAAATAGTGAAGGAAAGACATCTAGGGAATGAAATAGTGAATGATAAAAGAAATGGGTAATGAAATAGTGAAGGAAAGACATCTAGGGAATGAAATAGTGAAGGAAAGACATCTAGGAATGAAATAGTGAAGGAAAGACATCTAGGTAATGAAATAGTGAAGGAAAGACATCTAGGGAATGAAATAGTGAAGGAAAGACATCTAGGTAATGAAATAGTGAAGTCAAATACGTTGAACAACAATATATGGTGTGGTCGAAGACGGAAAACGTGTTGACTCTAGTTGCGAGGCTAGTAGGTGCCACCTGAGCGAACCTGGTACAAATTACGTTTGCTGCATTATGATTTTTATTTAATGATAAATCATCGATGCTACAATAACTCGTATATTATTCATTTACCCATGCAGTAGTTGGGTGTGTCTGGCCCAAAGGAGGACATCGTCGACAATATGTAAAACACTTAGCATTCCAGTGGTTGAAGTACACCCGAGACCCAACATGAATTTGAGAGAGAACTTAGTTGAAAAAGTAGTAAAATGTTGAGAGAGAACTTAGTTGAGAAAGTAGTAAAATGTTGAGAGAGAACTTAGTTGAGAAAGTAGTAAAATGTGAGAAAGCAATTCAAAGTAGATACAAGTAAGGAGAATTCAAGCCTTCTTCCAGAGTTGTCCTGCGCAATGATCCCAAATAGACTAACTTGTGGTGGCTAATCTGACTTCTCTCATGATTTTAATTGGTTGTCGACAAAGTATACGCAAACATCAATTGCATCAGCCAAGATAAGTGATTTTGTTTTGGATCAGTGATATTCTGGAACTATTCTGAAGAAGGATTTGTGTTGATGACAAAAGTGGAAAGTGATCGGTACGATGACGGCACATCTCACAAGACGTACGGCGTAGGTTAATCATGTTTTTTTTTTCTTCTTAGGGAAACTAGCGGGAAAACCTGCTTTATTTGTCCAATCCCAATTGTTAGTCTATCGCGACCTTATATCAAATAGCAGTTATCTATAGTAATCTGCATCCTGTATCTGACTTACGCGGTTGGGTGTACGTGTTACAGGGTTGCCATACTATCTTTTTTTTAATAAATAATTATTTTATAACAGTAAAAAGTACGTATTATGATTGTGTTAGGACATCTCAAGCGTGATCGTTAGTCCAATTTGGTTATATCAGAGCTTTTATACCATACAAAAATAATGGAAGTTGTCACTTGGTGAACCACAAGCTCCGAGGTAAATATATGAATACAAACTATTGTTGTCAAGCCAATTTCCATAATTCTGTGTTGTGAAAGTTTAGTTGACGTCAAACATTGATTTGGCTGAACTATTACTTGGCTTCTTACACATTAGTTAGATACTAAAAATACTTACAACACAGTTTTCATACTATAGAAAACATTTGTTCAAACTTGGATCAAAGATACACGTATATTGAACGACGCTTGTTAACCCTCTATTACACCATGGTTACATATATAGGTAGCATATCCTATTCAGGGCGTAGCTATCAACCTAGTACTTGTTGGCTATGGGGATGTTTTAACGCAATATATACGTTCAGTAGTTTGCCATTGCTTTCTGAACGGTACGGACGCACAATTGACTGTGGCTGGGATCGAACTCGATACCGTGTCCGTAACAGACGCGCTCTGTACCACTTCGCCACAGAGTCGGACGAATATTTCAAGTGTATTATGTTCAGGTATGCCTAATATGTAAACAACAATAGGAAAAGTTGTATGTTAGCGCTTTTATGGGCGTGGTAACCTGTTCTCTATAGTATGTTTTTTTTCCGATTAAAGAAATTTTGTGTGGGCAAAATAATGATGTGGAAAAACTAAATTGGTATCAATATTGAATATATTTATTTTAGAAAACTACCTACAATGAAATTAAATAACAAGACGCTCGTGTGTTGTCGGGGCCCGAAAGAGGAGCAAAGAATAGCAACACTGATTTACCTTCCATGCATGTCGTACGAGGCGAATAATGAGGTTATGGGATGGAGTTGGCTGTCCCACCCCATATAGGGTCAGTGACCCAAAGCCATGCTGAAGTTGGATGTGTCAGGCCGAAGGGCGCAGATATCGCAGCAATGCTGTAAACTATGACGCAACGCATTCAGTTTCACGGACTACATCCTGCTGATCTGCAGGAGTTTGAGAACGAACGCAGAAGAAGAAGAAATAACAAACAAGAATATACCTTATACAATCACATCAAATGTTTATTTATAAACAAATTTAAATACATGCAGAATATAATTCACATCATATCACCTTGAAAGTTTTAGGGATCCACAGAAAAACCAAGTGTATTTAAAGGGAAACAACCGTCAACTTGTGAACACAAATTTAAGCTCGATATTTGAGTCTAATTAGTTTGTTGTAAAAAAAATCACACCGTGTAATATAGGGTTAAAAAAATAACATTGACTTTTCCATACCCTGCTGGTAATTATTGCAGTCAGAAATAGAGTTTATTGCAACCAGTCTAATAGCAATATACTTAGTAGGAACAAGATTGCTATCCAAATTTCTTTCTCTAAGATATGTATAACTGAACAACTATCACAACAAAAAAATAAACATACGAAATGATTACCTCAGAAAATCCAATAATGCGGCAAATAGTTCTAAACAAAATAATGATAAAGTCAAAGAAATAGAGCTTTAAGTATGAACTAGGTCTAGATCAGTGGTTCCAAATTTTATTTTTTAGTCGCAACCCCATTTTATAGAAGCAAAGTGATACACAATCCCAATTTATAGAGGCAAAGTGACCTTCCCCCCCCACCCAATCTTACAGCAGCAAAGTAACACACCCATATTCTATAAAAGCAAAAATAACACAACAACCCCATTTTATAAATACAACAGAGGAACGCTCACCACAGGATACGACTGGCAATATGGAAAATTTTTTGGCATAATCCCGCGCACGGTTCTCGAACTCCATCAGACATTAGTGTCACTCCTAAGTATAAGGCAATACGGCCGAAAATAAACAACATAATACAACTAGCAACATAACATTCTTTTGCAATAATAGCGCGCACAGTTCTCAATTTCCCCAGACCATAGGGTCACACTTAGATAAAAGGCATATTGGCCAGAAATAAACATCAACTCCACCTAGCAATATAGATAATTTTTAGCAATACCACGCACGTCTTTCTAAATTCCCAGACCATTAGGTCACACTTAGATAAAAGCTAATGCGGCCTGATTTAACCAAAATAGACTTCTGTCTTAGGTTGAAAGGGTCGTGCCTCAGCTAAGAGGCTTTAATCCCCCATTAAACAAACCCCATTTTATAGAGGCAAGTTGACCAGCGACCCAGATACATTTGAGAAATGCGTTTTAATGGGGGTTGAAGAAAAGAAAAAGAAAATAGATTTTTCAGCATTTTGTAATTCGGTAATAATTAGACATTACAATTTTCTAAGAGATACTTCATGATGATTGAAATTGTAATTCATTATCAAGCTTCAAAATGTGCAATTCTATCTATGTGACGTGTCCTTTACATTACATTGATCTCACTGACGCGATGCAAGCATCTCGGTTCTGTGCAAGCTGCACCGCCTCTTCCAATGTCATGTTCAGAAAGGTCTTCGATATCCTGTGTCCATAGTAGTCTTGGTCTGCCTCCTGCTCTCTATCTTCGAACCCCCCCCCCCCCCCCCCAGGATTAATCTTTCTAGGCCATTGTCTCTGTGTATGTCTAGAATATTTTTAGGTTGCGTTTTTTTTTTGTGGAGAATTTTGAGGAGCCAGTTTTTTCCATGTTCACGTCATTGTTTACGTCTGCATTGTGTCCATTTTCTAAGAACTTTTGTGTAACATTTTATCTCGAATGCCGGTATTTTCTGTTCCGTTGCGGATGTAATTGCCCACGTCTCACAACCCTTACGGTGCCACAGGAAATATATAGCTTAAATTCGCAGTTGTTGTTAATGTCAACCTCATGTTATTCTCAACATTTAGTATTTCTTGTTTCTGATTTTCAAATTAAGAAGCGTTGAAAATCCCCACTTATAGAGGAAGAAGAATGGAATGTAAACAACGAATTAAAACTTATTTAAACATATTTTTTAGTTTATTATTTCAGCAGACCATCACACACACACAAACTTTTCGATACCCCATTTGGGTCCAAATTGTTTGAGAATAGTTCATGTTGAGCTTTTAAGTGTAATACGGTAAAAAAAATATTAGTTTTTGTGTTCCTTTTATCTGCCCTTTTTTTCTTTTCTGGTGTTTAATTTTTTAATGTGGCAACCCTGGTGTGTCAGTCAAATGTATCCGCGTATTTTGCGTGTACACATATAGGAACGGGCTTGGCCGGAGAAACCAGAAAATAACCAATAGTTGTACAACCGTATTGCGAGACATGCTGTGACATGGAATCACTTCAGTAGGTATGACTTTGGAAGGATTCCGTTAAAAAAGTTAAATACTTCCATTTTTTTAAAGGGGGGACCCTTTAATCTGATGATCTTTTCTTTAAATAGAATACCACGTTAAAAATTGATACACGTTTTTACTTGTTTCTTGATGTTCATTTATTGAAAGCGAGGATATCATCATCATCAGGTGCCATGCCGGCTGGCGTAGGCGGTCATGGCTCTTCACAGCTCTCTGTCAACAGTATTCGGTATCAAGGTCGTTGTTGTTTCCTTGCCGTGCCAGGTTGTCAAACTGTCCAATATTTTCTCACGTTGTCGCCTCTGTCTCTGTTGCCTTCAGTTTTGCCTGTTGTGACAATGTTCTCCAAACCTGACTGTCTCATGAAGTGGCCAAAAAAAGAAGATTGCCTTTTTCTTATATTGTTGATTAAGGTCCATTTCGCATTTGACTTTTTCAACACCTCTACATTAGATTTTCTGGCAGTCCATGGTATTCTCAGCATTCTTCTGTAGAACCAAATCTCTGTTGCCTCTAATTTTCTACTTTCCATTTTATTTATTGTCCAAGACTCGCACCCATATGTTAGTATAGGAGTTATATAGCACGGCAGAACTCTCTTTCTCATCTCTAATGACAAGGTCATATTACACATTATATTTTTCATTTTTCTGAATGTTGTTTTTGCCTGCCCTATTCTGTATCTTATTTCTGTTGAACTTCTTCTATCTGCTGTAATCATTGTACCTAGATATTTGAATTGGTGGACCTTTTTAATACTTCTTCTTCTGCGTTCACTCTCATATAACCACAACGAATATATCGTGTGATATCCGCCGGGGAGCGTGAAGTACGTTGTGCTGCAAGTTCCACAGTAGAACTGTGTTATTTTCACCTCGGTTGGCGACGTGGGGTCTAGATGTCCGAGGTCCAGTTTTAATACTATATCATTCACTTTGATCTTGCAATGTGTGTTATTTTATTTCTTTGGAATAACCATTACTTCTGTTTTCTTGATATTTAGGAAGAGGCCTTTCTCTTTACTTTCTGTGACTACTACATTAATTAAATATTGAAGGTCTTCCTCACTTTTTGCAATCAGAACAGTGTCATCCGCATATCTCAAATTATTTATGTTATGTCTTCCCACTGATATTCCTGGGATATCTACTATTGCACGCATTATATTTTCACTATATAAAGAGAACATGTCTAGTGAAAGCACGCATCCCTGTCTGACTCCTTGTTTTATTTGTTGAAAGGGGCCAAATTGATTTCCTACCCTTATTGCTGCTGTTTGTTGCCAGTACATGTTCCTGATTATTCTGAAATCTTTGCTGTCAATGTTCAAATTCTCTAACTTGTATAATTTCGCTATGTTGAGCTTTTTTCAAATGCTTTCGTGTAGTCTATAAAACAGAGGTACAGATCTGTTGTTACCCCTATAGACCTGTCTATTAGTGTTCTCAATATATAAATAGCATTGTTGGTATTTTTGCCTTCTACAAAGCCACATTGTTGTAGACTTATTTCTAATTTTATTTTGTTTCTCACTCTCTTCATAATGATTCTGAGAAGTATTTTGGTTATTTGGCTCATGAGGCTGATTTTACGGTGTTCTTCACATTCGGTGGTCCCTGGTTTCTTAGGTAAGGCTATAAATATGGACCTCATTAAGTCATCGGGTATGTTTCCACTATTGTATATGTCATTCAACAATGTTGTGATTGTTTCAACTCCAAAGTCATCTAAACTTGCTAATTATTATAATGTGATATTGTCTGCACCTGGGGCTGTGTCATATTTCATGTGTCTTAGTGCCTCCCTTACTCCTGCTCTGAGTATCGATAAACCCTCTCCGTTATCTTGTATCTTTATATCTGGTCTATTGTCATCATAAAGTTCTTTGATATATTCTGACCATCTCTGCACTATGTGATCAATTCCCATTAATACCTGCCCAGTCTTAGGTTTTAGACACCCTGTAACTGTTTGCGTTCTCTTTCCTGTTATCATCTCAATGTTCTTATATAGTAATGTTGTATCTTGGTTGTAATGCAATTCTATTTCTGTGCATTTCTTGTTCAGCCAGCTTTCTTTTGCTATTTTGCATTTCTCTTGTATCTCCTTATGTCTATCTATCTATATATCTGTCTGTCAATCTAATCCAATCTATCTATCTATCTATCTATCTATCTATCTATCTATCTATCTATCTATCTATCTATCTATCTATCTATCTATCTATCTATCTATCTATCTATCTATCTATCTATCTATCTATCTATCTATCTATCTATCTATCTATCTATCTATCTATCTATCTATCTATCTATCTATCTATCTATCTATCTATCTATCTATCTATCTATCTATCTATCTATCTATCTATCTATCTATCTATCTATCTATCTATCTATCTATCTATCTATCTATCTATCTATCTATCTATCTATCTATCTATCTATCTATCTATCTATCTATCTATCTATCTATCTATCTATCTCTCTCTCTCTCTCTCTCTCTCTCTCTGTCTGTCTGTCTGTCTGTCTGTCTGTCTGTCTGTCTGTCTGTCTGTCTGTCTGTCTGTCTGTCTGTCTGTCTATCTATCTATCTATCTATACGTTGTGGCCCTTATTTGCCTTGCGGTGTCAGGGGTGGAAGACTTCTCTGGAGATGGCCTTCTTGTGCGTTTTGTAAGCTTGTTCCTGTGGCTTCTTTGATTTCTGTGATCCATCTTTTACATGGTCTGCCTCTGGCTTTATAACCGTTATATCTATGTGTCATGGCCATTTGTGGTATGCTATCTGTCGGTAGCCTGGAAGCGTGTGAAAACCACTTGATCTGTTTTTTTTTTATGTGTTCCAATGCTGGTATTGTTTTGGTTATCTGTCTGATGTTATCGTTTCTAATTCTATCTCTTAATGACACTCAGTGTATTCTCCGTAGACATGTCATTTCTGTTGTCACTATTTTTCTTTTGTCTTGTGCTGTCATTGTCCAGGTATGACACTGGTAGCATAGTGATGGAATAATAATAGTCTTATATACTGCAACTTTAGTGTCTATGTTTACATTTTTGTTCTTGAAAATACGTGTCATCTGTCATAGGATCTGGTATGTTTTTTTACATCTATTTTGTATCTCCTTACTGGTTTTCCCTTCACTAGATATAATGCTTCCTAAGTAAGTGAACTCATTTACCTGTTTAAGGTGTTTATCATCGATGGAGATAGTGATATTCCTTTCTTTCTTTGCTATTGCCATTATTTCGGTCTTTTCAATATTGATCTTCATGTTGAATTTGTGACATGTTGTATGGAGTCTGTTCATATGGTCCTGCAATTGTTCTTCTGATGTCGCTATTAGTACTTGGTCGTCTGCACAAAGAGTAGTTCGTTCAATATGTCTTTTATGTCATCTTTTTCGTTGGTACTTGTTAGTTTACAGATGTGGTCGATATATGTTATAAAAAGTAGAGGGGATAGGACACACACCTGGCGAACTCCTGATTGAATTTGGAACTTATTGGATACACCTGAATCTGTTCTTACTTATTGGCTATTAGCTATTATCTCCTTATGCATTTTCTGATATTCCTCTATCTTGTGTTTATTTTTCCTTCTGGTGCTCATCAATTCTAATATTTCTTCAGTCATCCATTTTTGTTTTGATGTATGTTTTACTTTTGGTATTATCTCTTTAGATGTTTGATTTATCAAATGTTTTAGCATGTTCCATTGATCATCAATACTCTGAATCTTTGCAATGGCATTGTATCTATTTTGTACAATTATGTTGTATCTTTCTTTAATGTCAGCATCTGATTTCAATAATGCTAAATCTAATTTCATAATCCTTGGTGCTCTCTTGATCTTCTTTAATCTTATACACAATTTCGCTACCAGTAGTATATGATCACTGTTGCAGTCAACACCTGGCCTTGTTTTCATAGATCTAATGCTGTTTCTATGTCTTTTAGAGACTAAAATGTAATCAATTTGGTTCCGTGTATTATCTCCTGGGCTAATCCATGTACACAGCTTTCTTGGATGTTGCTTGAACCATGTATTCCCTATTATTAAGTTATGTTCCTGTGTTCACTCTATTAATAAATCACCTCCTTCGTTCTTAATTCCTAAACCAAATCTTCCTGTCACATCTTTTATTTCTGTTTCACCTACTGTTGCATTAAATTCCCCCATTACTATAGTTACTTCCTGATTTTTACAGTTTCATTGCGATTTCTAGATCTTCATAGAAAATTTCGATGTCCTCATCTGAACTGCTTGATGTGTGTGCATAAACCTGTACAATGTTGATATCCAACGGTTTTCCTGTCAGTTTAACTAATATTACCCGATCTAATATTGCCATGAAACCCTTCACCATTATTCCTGTTTCTGTGTCTAATAATACGCCTACCCTCCCCCCTCTCGTGTTTTTGTCATCCTGAGTATATGACTTTAAATTTATCTGATTGCATCTCTCTTTCCCCAGTCCATCTAATGTCACTCATTCCTACGATATTTTCATTCATTCTTTCCATTTCTTGCTTGATGTTGTCTAATTTACCACACTGCGCTAACGATCTTCTGTTCCATGTTACTATATTAACACTAACTGTAGGCCTACTTCTGTGTGTGACCATGACTTTCATCTTGGGAGAATAATGTGGTAGTTTCCCGTTGCTTTCCACATCCATATGGGGGATATCCATTTATATCCGCTCCCTTTGACAATACTTTCAAGTCGGGGCAAATGGGTGCCTCGCCCTGCCCAGTTGCAGAGCTACCACTTATACCGGTGGCTATCGGTCACTTCCTTGTTCGCACCTAGCGAACATCATGACGGCACGATCAACGTCTAAACTCCAACTCCCTTCCAGGAATATTCATCTTTACATAATAGAAAACGCAGAAGGAATTTTCTGCACATTTCAGTTATTAGTCATTCACTTAAAATAACACGTAATACGATAATAAATAATCCTCAAGTGACGACTGAGCGAATAACGTTCATACTTGCGCCATGTTGAAGATAGCGTATTGTGCAAAAACAAAAACACGTCAATTAGGTTTCTCGCTTGTTAGTCCGTGCATGGCTGAGTAGCTAAGTTGTTAGTGAACTGACTTCATGTTTAGGTGATCCAAGGTTCAACTGGAAATATTGTTAAACCACCAACTAGATATTGAGCTAGATATTTGAGTCTAATTTGTGTGTTGTAAATTAACAACAACCATACCGTGTAATGTAGAGTTTTAAAAAAAAAGATAACGTTGACTTTTCCATACCCTGCTGGTAATTATTGCAGTCAAAAATAGAATAAAACCAGTCTATAAGCAATACATTAGGGAAGTGTAGAAACAAGATTGCTATCCAAAATTGTTTTTTAAGATATCTATAACTAAACAACTATTACAGCAACAAAAATACCTATGTCGACACAGCCTAAGAAAATGGGTACCAGATCTTTAAGGGAAGAAAATGCCGCGGATAAGATGACCACGTCCTAAAAGGTATGTCAAGTCAATGAAAAATACGATATTGAACGACATTGAAAACGGAAAACTTTAATAAGTATACGTTTGCAGCGATATTGAAAACGGGAAACTGTACTTACTATAAGTTTGCAGCGATATTGAAAACAGGAAACTTTACTTACTATAAGTTTGCAGCGATATTGAAAACAGGAAACATTACTTACTATAAGTTTGCAGCGATATTGAAAACAGGAAACTTTACTTACTATAAGTTTGCAGCGGTATTGAAAAGGGGAAACTTTACTTACTATATGTTTGCAGCGATATTGAAAACAGGAAACTTTACTTACTACAAATTTGTAGTAATTTTGAAAACTGGAAATTGTACGTACTATAAACTCGCACAGAATTGTGGAGTGTTTAGAGAATCCATAAAAAAGACGTTCTGCAAATAATATGTCACATGATGATGATAAATTTGCAGTGATATTGAAAACGGGAAGCGTTTTCTTACTATAATGTTGTAGTGATATTGAGATACATCAATGACGGTTTCAACGTGTCTTTAAAGAATTAGAGTATCGGTCACCTCCAGAAAATTTCGTCGCGCAGTGTTGTGCAGCACCACCAGCGAAGAGGCTCTCATCGGTGAGAATAGTCAAATCTCAGTGACACAGAGAACATGTGCTTCCAGAAAGGAGAGAATAACCAACACGCACACGTTAATTCCGCCTATGCATGTCAGAAATGTGGCAGAAACTATGACAGAATATATGACTTTTCAGTCATGTCTGCACACACCAGAGTTAAAAAGTAACGCTATGATGTAATTTTTATTTCAAAAATTATGTCAGTTTTTTAAACCAATTTATTTTTTGATCCCCTCCATTCCCTCTTGTCAACAAACTGTCAATAACTTAAGTCAGAAACTATCACCGCATGCGATGGACGGCCACACACGCGCACACCCCCCCCCCCCCCCCCCAGAGAGATGCAATAACACAACTCAGAAACTGTTTATCATCATCGCATGCGATGAAATGCTATACATTATTATTGTCACAGTAATATTGACTTCTTTTGCTTGACGAAATAGTCCACACACAACCCTGACTAAGTGTGCACTTATCTCGGAGCTCCAGACACTACCTATATGGTTCATATACCCACTCAATGAATTCCATATACTACAAATGCGAAATTGTGTGGGTTCCCCGATCTTTTTCTGGGCAATTCTATATCGTCGTTGAATTACCAAGTAATCTGTACTAAACATACCTTAATTTGATGATCGCATATAAGAACGTTTTGACTGCAGACAGATCGATTATATTCAATTTTGCATAATCTTTTTCACAACCAGTGTTGCCAAAAGTATCGAAAATATCTAATGATAGATGATGAATTCTGAAATAATTTCAGCTGTTGGTAACCTCATTTTTTAGGTTATTGTGAAATTGTCTTTTTTTGGTCATACTATTTTTTTTAGCTTGCGACACAGTCTATAAATATAAATGCTCGATTACACTGTCCAGATTTAGCAGAACAGCACAACATTATGTATCCAAATCTAGAATGAGAAATCGTATACTAATAAGTACACCTGATTGTAAGTTGGATTGTCCAAATCTGGGAAGCTGGTATATTCTATTGTCTTTTGCAGTTTTATGTAAACCTTGCATGCGACGAGGTTTAAAGGGGCGGTATATCCGGTAGTAGAATCATTTATTAATCTGTTTATTTATGGGGGAGTTCATGATTGATAACATTATAAATTAGCGTTGAGACGTTTGTAGAGGTTTCAGTTATATATATATATATAGATCCGGCTTGTGACGACTTGTTTACAAAGTATGTATTTCGGAGACAAAAATAATGGAGATTATTGCATGAATTTCTAATTCAATTACTTTACGGGTCTTTGTTACCTATAATACATTTAGGCTGTGCATCCTGATATAACCTACTTGGACATTGGTTGTTGGTTGAAATAGTCGGGCTCTTCAAAAGAGAGGTAAACTCATATACTTACCTACCTTATCGCATGAATGTATGGAGTTACATTCTTTGAGTCATAGTCTTAGCAGGCAGCGTGACGAATCGTTGAGGGGCGAAGTACATGTGGGGAAACCCGAGTACACTGAAGTTAATCTTATGCGCTTTTTGAATAATTTCTTTCAGTATTTTCATATAGATAGTTTTCGTGAAATTAAAAAGGGCAATGTAACAGTTGTATTAAATGTGAAACTGAGAGAAGGACAGAGATAGAGAGTTGAGGAGACGTGACAGTCATATGCGTCAAACATCTTGGCTGATCCAACTAATCTAAACTTTTCATTCATCGTCTTCTGCGATCGTTCTCAAAATCCTGCAAGTTAGTAGTTAGGATGTAGTACGGGAAACGAAATGCTTTGTGTCAAGGTTTACTGCTTAACTGTGATATCTCCGCCTTTCAGACTGACGCTCGACTTGTGCGTAGCTTCTTGGTCACGTTGCTTCTTGGTCACGTTGCTTCTTGGTCACGTTGCTTCTTGGTCACGTTGCTGCTATATGTGATGGGACAGTCAACTTCGCCACAAAAACGGCTGTAGTCACCTCATACAATATGCACGGAAGGTAAACCGTGTGGTTATTATCTGCTTCCCATTTGGTCCCGGCAACACACGGGGACATTGAACACCGCGTAATCTGTCACCAGCGAGTGTAAAGCATGGAACGATCAGCCAACTTAGTGTGACCAGTCTACAACCCGATATTTGAAGAAGTGCTTGTCTCAAGCTGTAAATGTTTGCTTATTGATGCAGATACTATTCCTCTCTTCACATATGTACCCTTGGACGCCTTTTCTAGTCAGTGATCACTAGTGAAGGCTAGTATCATATTTGCTTCTGCCACTCATGTCTTGCTCACATATGGCTCCACGTGTCGGTTTGTGTATAGCAGCGCCACCCTTTAGGCAAAGACCTTGGCTAGTCGTCTGAACTACGAGAAGCTACTCAACAAAGGGACGTCCTTCCCTAGTGTACACATAACTAACGGGAATTGAACCAGTCCATTCAACGGCACCAAATCGCCTAGCAACACACGCGTTCTTCCGTACTTGACTAACCATATCTCCAATAAAAAATGCGATTTTGTCAAGACATTCAAAGCGTGCACTCAAAGTCACCGAACGGACCAATCGATACAAGGACTATTACAACAACAACAAACATCCCGTACAGGTATTGAAATATCCTCAGTAACAACAAACATAACATTTAATATCCGTATTAGTTTTTTAAAGATAATATAGATCCCTAGTTTTTGTATGGTCATCCATTGTGCATCTATCCGGGTCCCTATTTAAGTGTACAGTCCCGTGGAATCATCGGAAATCATTCTTTAAAAGTAACGCTATGGTGTAATTTACGCCATAAATTATGTCAGTTTTGAAAGCCAATTTATTTTTCTACCCCTAGTCCTTGTCAAAAGACTGTCAATAATTCAGGGACAACCAATCTGCTTCATTATGTCAAATTTTAACTCCCCCCCCCCCCTTCTATTTTCTTTTACTATAAACTGTACAAACAAAAAGCTACATAATTTGTGCAAATTTGACGAAAACATTTTCACATTCAATTTAATGGCTATATAAAATGTTGTCCTTATTTTTGGGGGGTTTTCGTCAACTTTTGTTAAGCAACAATTGTTGCACTTTTTCAGACTCACTCCCCTACCCCTAATTGTTCTATTGTATTTTCTCTGCTTATGCTGTAAGATTGAATAACGATCAGTTTTTGATCTATTGCACGTTTGGTCGCTTGATAAACAGTAATACTGTGCTGTGTCAGAACGGTGGTAACTCCTTCAATCCACCTTCTTCTTGGTCTTCCTCTGTATCTTGCTGATTTAATTTTCATGTTGTATGCTCTTGCAGCTGACCAGTAAGAGTTCATTCTCATTAGGTGGCCGAACTATTTCAATCTCAGTTTTTCAATATATTTGACCACTGATGTTATTCCAACAGTTCTTGTAATCTCATTTCTCACATGATCTCTTCTTGCTCTGTTTGCTGGTTTTCTTAGACATCTCATTTCACAAATAGTAAACTGTCTCTCTTGTTCTTTAGTTAGTGTCCATGACTGACATTTAAAACATAATGTTGAGATAAATATTGAATTTATGATTTGCCTTTTTTGTTTCTATCGGGATAGATGTGTGTTTCAAAATTGGTTCATAGTTTACTTAGTTGGTTTTGTGAATTCTTGTCTCGAGCTCTCTGTCCATTCTTCCATCGGCCATCGTAATTGTTGGTGTAATTTAATGGAGAATCCCATACTAATACAGTTAACTGTACACAATGTTTGTTATTGAACTATTGTTGAATGTTGAAGCGACAGTAATACACACAATCGTATCTATTGTGTATTGTCTTTCCCCAGGTTGTTTGTGATCCACTCTTGCCGTTAAGCGTAGGAGTGATTGGAGCATGATCTTGCGTTCTAGAGCCAGATGTGTGGACTCGGCTGTGCTATGACCGTGTCTGTACAGGATATCCCTGACGTTTTCTATCCATCTTGTCCGTGGTCTTCCTCTGGCTTTGTACCCTTATCTCATTTGGTTATATGCTTGTACGGGCAACTTTTCGTGATGCATTCTCATAATGCGGCCAAACCACTTGATCTGTTCTCTCTCTATGTAATCTGTACAAGATATTATACATATTCTTTCCCTGATATATTCATTCCGCAATCTGTTAAGCCAGGTGACCCCGGCAGCTTTCCTCAATCATTTTATCTCACATGTCACTATCTTTCTGTAATGTGAAGATGAGAGAGACCAGGTTTGGCACTGGTAACACAGTGTTGGTAGGAATATACTGTAGATCATTTGTCTCATAACTTCCATCTCGATCTTGGGGTGAAGAGGTAGGGGCTACAGTTGGTATGTTATCACAATCGTATCGCCAGTACAATATTAGTGATCTGCTGTCGAACCACCTAATCATGGAGTTTGGTATGCTAGACAAGCTTACTCTGCTACCTCGCTGACAGGAAAGATTATATTCTATTTTAAATTCCTATATACTTGAAATAACGTAAAATAATCTTAACTTAATCACAAATGATTAATCAACTTCTAATAACTGATTGCACATAATCTGTGTTGTGCGTTTGATGGATAGAGTATTGCACAAATTCGGTGTGCCGACGTTAAATCGAGTTACGTCAAGCTTCTTAGATCGGACAATTTACGTAAATCGGGGAGTGGTGGACTTGTATTTACAAATGTCAGGTTGCTATTTTCTCTCCGTTGATCCAGAGCGTTTGTTTCTTGATTGATAGTTTCCGTGTATGTTCTCTCATTATTGATGTTTACTTGTTCGTTAGAGTTATGTCCCAAACTCCCTCTGATATCTCTTGTATCAGGACATTGATCCTACTCATGGACCGTATGTACAATTTCAGCAAATGATGGGGGGGGGGGGGCTTTATCTTTTTAAAAAGGAGGTTTATCCTTTTTTGCACGTAATTCCTTGTATTCCTTCATTTTGCATTATATTTTGTGACTTTTTTTGTACGATCGTTGGAGGTAATAGTTTGAACTGCCTTTGGCTAAATTCTTATTACTTATTAGTCATATTCTAATGTCTAATTTCGGGGGGGGGGGGGTGCGCTGGGGATTTGAACCTTCAACACCCCCATCCCACAATCTACTGCTCAATCTATTATATTTCCAAGATGTGGTACAGACGATGGAAATACGCTGTGTTCCCGTTTTTATTTCTCAAATGTCCCAGAACATCCGACTACGGAGGTGTTGATGCATTGAGCTGTTTGCTTTTAGAAAATGTTTTGTTGTATATCTTGATTACCACCTTCCTAGATTGGTTCCACTATAGCTCTTAGTCCTTCAGTGATAGGGGCTCAGATGTCACGGTTAACCTGGGACAGTCCCGGTTTTTGTCACAGAATGTTCAAATGCCCCGATCAATCAATCAATCAAGTGCCATGCCGACTGGCGTAGGCGATCATGTTTCTCCACGACTCCCTGTCTCTTGTGTTGTCAATAAAAAATGGTCATTTTTTGCAATGGAAGTCTATCAATGCAGACCCGAATTCGGGTGCTGAGATGTTATATCGAACCAATTCTTTTTTATGGATGTGAAGCATGGACTATAAACAAGAAAATGCCCAGATAGTCTCTCATAACCATCAATATTAAAAAGAGAGAGAGAAATAGTTAGAAATTACAAACAAATAATTACACCATCTATCATCTTTTTAAAACGGACTTAAGACTACATGCTAGTAGTCAGTTCTTTGTGTGACCGTTACTGAGCCGTTCCTATCATTATACCCCTTTATCCCTTGCAGGTCATGGGTAGACGAGTTCTCTGAAGATGGCTTTTTTATGGCACTATCTGATGGTAGTCTAGAAGCATGTGAACTCCAATTCATCTGTTGTCTTCTGATGTAATCCAGGACTGGCATTGTGTTTGTTAGTCTCTGATTCTTTCTCTTATTGTTACTCAGAGGATTGTACATATACAAGTTATTTCTGTTGTAACAAGTTTTCTTTTGAATTATGTTGTCAGTGGCCATGTTTGACATTGGTAGCATAGTGTTGGCATGATAATAGTTTTTTATAGTGCAGTTGTGGTGTTCATGGGCACATATTTGTTTTTGAAAATAGGAGACATCTGCCTCAAGATCTAGTATACTATGTGCCATCTATGTTTGGTTTCTTTGGTATTTTTTTCCATTCGATCATATGATGCTTCCAAGATGTGAATTCTTTTACTTGTTTAAGTTGTTGGTCATCAATTAGAATAGTGGTGTTTCTTTCTGTTTTTGCGATTGACATTACCTCAGTTTTTTTTCTGTGTTTATTTTCATGTGAAAGTCCCTACATGTTGTGTGGATTTATATAAAACTTTTGTTACTGCATGTTTTCCTGTGAAGGAGTGCAGGGAGGCTTTCTCTGGACTGTGGAAATAAAGGCCACTGTGCCATAGCAGATGCTGTGAAATGTACAGGAAGGATTTTGATTGTACCTCCGAAAGAAAAAATACTGTCCCAACCGTGGATTGAACCCAGGACCACAAGGGATTTATATGTTGTAGTAATATATGAAGTTGGATGTTTCAGTCTAAATGTCACCACAACCACCTATAACTCTTCAAGAATATAGGTGCTGCAATGAAAACATCAATTAAAAAAGTTCCAGAATGCATCTCTACTCTCAACCCTATGTATCTATGTATGACCAGAATGCATCTCTACTCTCAATTTTATATATCTATGCACGAGTGTGGAGAATCTTTATCTTGGTCAGTCCTTAATTATTAGCTGACCATACTTTTGGATTGGTAGAAGATTAGTGTTTGAATTTCCAAGTTAGATTCGACTTACCTCTTCCAATAAAATGACACCGGTTGACTTTTGTGTTATATATATTAACAAATTAGAAAATTAAATAATCCCTTTAGCTGTGAGCAGGTAGCTCTTGACAGCCCATAGCATCTCTGACAAAAACACAGGTTCTCGCTTGTGTAAATGAGGCAACACCCTGACTCATATAAGGTCTCAAAGGTGTGGGAGGTTTATGGATGTATGTTTAGTCTCTAAAAGGATCCATCCCAGTGCATTAGTATCTTAGGATTATCACATCCTTGCTCGAGGCACATCACAAGCTTCTGGGACAACTATCTCATCATTCTATCTACCTATCTATACGCTGTGATCCCAGTTACCTGCTAGGACATGCCTCAAAAAGAAAACAGCGATTCTGTTATTTTCACACTGAACTAGAAGTCAAACCAGGGTTACCACACGGGCAGATATATGAATAAAGAATAATACTAATATGTGTCAATGCAACCCAGTGGTAGGAAGAAAGGAAACTGTTCTTTTAATTACATCACAGATCAATTTTCAAAGAAATTAATGATTTTTTTATCTTTCTCAGGTCATTAACTTAATGGACTGTTTCACTCCAAATGTCACCATGGATGATTTCAATGATGTGTGAGTAAACATTTTTTGCATGTCTGTAGAAGGTCTTGCCTTCTGAATATTTTTACTTGAGAGTTATATTACTCGATGCACCTGTAGCTTATCGAGGCCTGAAAAGGAGAGCAAAGAATAGGGACATTGTTACCTGCCATACATGATGTAATAGGCGAGAAAGTAGATTTTGTGGGTGGAGTTGGCTGTTCCATCCCATAGAGAGTCAAGTGACCCAGGAGCCATGGTGAAGTCGTATGTGTTACGCCAAAAGACACAGATATTTCAGTTGAGCTGTAAACCATGATACATTGCATCCCATTTTCTTGACTAAAGGTAAAGGTAGGTCCCATGGCAGCAACATGCTGTTGGGTATGAACACAACTCTTCATGTACGAAGATGCAGCAACTCTTAGGTGGGATGACTACATCCTGCTAATCTGCAGGAGTGTGAAAACGAATATGCAAGGAGAATATTACTTAATACAGTGGGGATGTCCTTCAATTGTATGTTATTGGGGTCCCAAAGGGATCTTAGAGATTAGTGACTGTCTTGTATACAAAACTAAAGGGAGTTGGGATTGACTACCACATCCTGTAAATGTGAAAACTTATAAAGTTTAGCAAATATGAATGGTAAAACTGCAAGAAACACCTAAGACAACCACTTCTTGTGTGTTCATTCTCAAACTGCTGTTCGCTAGCAGGATGTGTTTTGGAAAATGGAATGCTGTGTTGTAATGATGTATAGCTTTGCTGTGATATCTGCACCATTCAGCATGGCATGGCAGGTTTCAGCATGGCTTTAGGTCACTTTTGACCTATCGTTCGAGTAAGTCAACTCCACTGCTAAAACTCCTTCGCCGCCTCTTAAACAAGCATTTCAGGTTACAATGTTGCTATTCTTTGCTCTTGTATCAAGCTTCGGCAACATATATGCAAAATATATGCTCCCTTGGGGAGCCGCGTTAGCGCAGTGGTTAGCGCACTGGCTTCGCATATGAGTGGTCCTGGGTTCATTCCCCAGTTGAGGCGGAAATGTTTTCAGATCGCAACGGCTCCCAGGTCGACCCAGCCTTAAATGGGTACCAGATTAATCCGGGAAGTAAAGACTGCGAGGGAGAGGAGATGGCTACCGCCCTCATTTGCAGAGCCTGTGAAATGTGAGATTGCTAACATCTCACACCCCTACGGCATTAATAAATGCTATGGGTTACTTTACTATGCAATATATGAATAGTAAAACTTACTAAAAAAGCCTAACCACTTGAAATATGCAAAGGATCACCAAAATGAGGTATTTTTTCTGGAAACAGCATGGAAAGAGGAAAAGAGAAAGACAGAAACATGTTAAGAAAAGAGTTACACATGGATATATGGGTGCACATGTGCACGGACATTCATTATTAAACTCCCACTAGATCTCTCTTGTAACAGGATTGTTCCACTAGATTTCCAGCAGGATGTAGTTCAGATAATGTGAGTATGCTGTGTCACAATTTTATTAGCGACAATGACCCAACACATCCTACTTTGACAGGAATATATGAGTGATAGCTTAGAATTAGGGTAAGTAGATTAATTAGATTAAGTAGGGTAATTAGGAATTAGGTAATTAGAATTAATTACATCTGATAATTCTATGTCAGAGCATATACTCCAATAGTCAATGCGCAGTAAGAACGAGCTCAGGTTCATCCAATATTTTGCAAATTTATTAAAGAGTGAATACAGGAATGTGTACCATCCTCCATATTGTTCATAACATACGTAGATCACATCTGCAAAGTAGCAAAGAAAAATGAAGAAAGCAACATGAAGGATAACTTAAATGAATTGCTATTTGCAGACGACCAAGCACTAGTAACATTAACAGAAGAGCAACTACAAAGACAAATAGACAGATTACATCAAACAAGCCAAAACTTTAACATGAAGATAAATATTGTGGTGAAGATGAAGGCAGATATCTAATGATGATTGGAGTTGTGATGATGATGATGATGGTTGTGGTTGTTATGGGGCAAGTTTTATGATGATGGTAGTTGTTGTAGTTGTGGTGATAGTGGTTGTGGTAGTGATGATGGTGGCAGCTGTGGTGAGGATTTTGAGGTGGTAATGACTGGGGTCGTAGTAGTATTGTTGACGGTTGTGGTCATGATGATGACGATTATGATCATGAGAATAAATTATGTTAATATGGAAGCTAATTTTATTCTTCTGTTTACATTGTGTAATATCTAACTATGTGAATCAAAAATTCAACGAGTCTTCATGCCGAGGCACTAACACTTTCATCTCCAGGTATATGGTGACACCTCTAATGGGTGCTGACCTCAATAATATACTCAAGACACAGAGGCTAAGTGATGATCATGTACAGTTTCTGATCTATCAAATTCTTAGAGCGCTTAAGGTGAGTGTAGCTTAAATATATCCCTCATTCATGCCAAAAATGGATGTTCTGGGCCGGAAGGCGCAAAATAACACAGCTCTACTGTGAAACCAGCAGCAGAACTTACTTCATGTTTCTTGTTGGAAATCACACAAACTCTTTTCTTGGTAATCAGAGAGCAAATGCAGAAGAAGAAGAAGGATATCCCTCATTAAGCTAGAGCATCTGGTTCTTTGACGGAGTGGTACAGAGCACTTCTGTGATAGCCTGTGGTACATTGTTCTCAAACTCATGCACACAACAGGACATAGTCCAGAAAATAGAATGCACTGTGTCATGGTTTAGTTTTCCTGCGATATCTGCACTTCTTGGTCTGACACATCCAATTTCAACACATCATCAGGGTCATTTTAACACTGTGTGATGGCACAGTCAACCCCACCCGAAAACGCCCTTAGTGCTTCTTACAATATGCATGGAAGTTCATGGTGTTCTATTCCTTGTACCCCTTCTGGGCTACATGCAGATGATTTAGATCTAATCCTGAGATAAGAAAGTGAATCTTGGATAATAAATAGTGGACAAGAGGCAGGACAGATGTACATTTACGGAAGAATGTTGAAAATCTTGTTTGCAATTTAAAAAAAGCTAATGTGCTTGCAATGACAAAGAAAACAGAGAAATATGAGAAGCACTTCCCATATTACTGAACCTGCATGTAATATCTATCTAATATTTGCATTGTGTAATGGAAGAAATTTGCATTGGTCTGTGTTCATTTTGAAACATTAAAATAGCCATGTATTATTCTTCTGCAATCTTGATACAGCCTGTCTGATATTGGTCATCTATAGAGTGGTTGTTTTAGGTCATTGTGGGTTCCCAGGATATGTTATGCAAAGAAGCTCCTGTGGGTCAGACTAGTCATGTTTGTTTCTTCTTCTTCAGCGTTCATTCTCAATCTCCCGCTGGATATCTCTTGTAACAGGACAATGGTCCAACTATATTTCCAGCAGGATGTAGTCCAGAGAATGGAAATGCGCTGTCTCGCCGTTTTATTTGCGCCAATTGCCCGACACATCCGTCTTCGGCGGGGTCATGTTTGTTTGACCCCAGCTGTCAGCTATACAGAGAAGCTCCTGTGGGCCAGATTAGTCATGTTTGTTTGACCCCTGCTGCCTGTTATACAAAGAAGCTCCTGTGAGCCAGACTAGTCATTTTTTTTTTACCCCAGCTGTCTGTTATACAGAGAAGCTTCTTTGGGCCAGACTAGTCATGTTTGTTTGACCCCCTTGTGTTTGTTTTGTGGCAGCATTGAAACAACAATATGACCACTTATAGTGTGATATTTGGATTGAATTGTGTAGCACAAACACCGTCTGAAGTTCTGTGGCATTTCCAACTTTTGCAGTAGTTAGTATCTTATAATACCTGTCCAAGAACTGTAAATGAATCCAGACCAAATAGCAAGTAAGAGCTTATAACAAAAGAATATCCAGATATAGAGCTGAAGCGAGACTATGAAAACTGTGGATAGAAAATATTAAGATAAGTTAGAATAAACATGGACTGGAGAAAACTAAGACTACACATCGGGCCTTGGAATGATAACGTAGGCTTCCACCTCTACACTTAATGGAAAGTGTAAATACGAACATTTAGAAACCTGGATTTTGCAGATGATCATGCACTATTGAGTGAAAACCATTAAGATGCACAAACAAAAACTGATAGATTAAAACTCATTGCAGGACAAATAGGTCTCCAAATCAATTCATCATAAACAAAAATTATGGACTTCACCAATTCACCTAACGAAATTACTTTAAATGGACAACAACTTGAAAAAGTACACAAGTTCTCTTATCTAGGAAGCAAATTAACACTCGATGGTGATGTCATGGCAGAAATTACAACTCGCATTGCCCTAGCATCAAGTGCATTTAACAGACTGTCTAATATCTGGAAGTCAAAGTCAATCAGCACACACACAAAAATGCGCTTATTTAATTCCTGCGTTATTCCGGTGCTATCATATAGATGTGAGAGCTGGAAAAGCTCTTTATCTTCAGAAAAGAAATTACTGAGTTTCGAGAACAAATGTCTTCATAGAATAACTAACACCCATTGGAGTGAATTCAAATCAAATGATAAAATCAGAGAAAAGACACATCAAAATTTCATAACAGATGTTATCAGAAAATGGTGTTGGTCCTACATCGGGCATGCCCTACACGCAGACACCAACAGAATACACCACCAATCTCTTGAATGGATACCTACAGACAAAAGAGCAACGGGTAGACCAAAATAAACACTCAGAAGAACAATACTTAGAGAAAGTAAAACAACCAATATTCATACTATTCAAGAACTACACAGAATAGCTTTGAACAGACAGAATTGGAGAGATCTGCCCTATGCGCTAACTTCAGCGCAAAAGGAAAATGAATGAATGAAATACGAACATCCATCATTGACTTGGGGAAAGACAACAGACAATAGACCTCAGCACTGGTCAAAACACAGACACCACTGGTACACTAAATTCAAAATACATACACTTGGATTCTGCTATTTTAACCTTGCAAGTACATGCCTGAGGAAAAAGACTTGGCTCACACCTACCTGCTCCGATTATGAAGTAAAATTTAAAAACAAAGCAGAAATATTGAAACATATAGTGGACCTACTATATCATAATCTGGTGTAGCATGTGGGAGGTCACAGAAGAAGATGTGTAATCTCAGACACGTCAATCGCCAAGACATAGCTCAGACCAGAGGACAAAATATTTGGTTATATTTTTTTACAAGTTGAATGCAGTAACTGTGACATTAATTGGCTACTAATTGGCTACAATTAGTGACTTGGACACTAATTGGCTAGTTAATTAATTGATTTGTTTATTACTTGACTAGTTGGTTACTTAACTTGTCAGTTACTTGACTTGTTGGTTACTTAATATGTTGGTTTCTTGGTTATGAGGTTCTACAACATCTAATCAACTTGTGTAGAAGTAGTTACACAGGCAGTCAATGTGCAGTTAGAACAAGTGTTGGGCTTTCAGATAAATTCCACATACATTCTGGTGTGTGACAAGGATGTGTTCTATCTTGCTTGTTATTCAACACATATTTCGATTATATATGTAAAATTGCACTAATGAAGAAGACAATATAAACAACATCCTGAATGAACGTTTTTGCAGACAATCAAGAAATAATAACAACAACAAAAGAACTAAATGGATTCTCACAACATGTAGGAACTTTAACACAGAAAAAACTGAGGTAATGTCAGTCGCAAAAACAGAAAGAAACATCATTATTCTAATCAATGATCAACAACTTCAACAGGTGGAAGGATTCACTTATCTTGGAAACATCATATCATCGAATGGGAAAAACACCAAGGAAATCCAACATAGTATACCAGATCTTGAGGCAGATGTTTCTTATTTTCAAAAACAGATATGTGAGCATGAACACCAAAACTGCACTATATAAAACGATCATCACACCATTACTATGCTACCAATGTCAAACGTGGACACTAACAGCAGAATCCACAAGAAAACTTGTTACAATAGAAATGACTTGTCTATGTCAAATCCTCGAAGTAACAATAAGAGATAGAATCAGAAACGAAAACATCAGAAGACTAACAAATGCAAAGCTAATTCTAGATTACATCAGAAGACAACAGATTCAGCAGTTTTTGCATGTTTCCAGACTACCATCAGACAGTGCCCCTCAAAAAGCATTTCTATACAGACAAAGCCAGGGGGAGACCTTGCAAATGATGGATAAAAGAAATAAAAGAGTCAATTAAAAACAAACATATATGAAGAACACAAATTAGCCATTTCCACTCTTCTACCCTTCACGCAGCAAGGCATAAATCGGTATAAAGTCAAAATATCGCCTGTGTGTTGTTGGGGCCCGAAAGGGGAGCAAAGAATAGCAACAATGGTTTACCTTCCACGCATATTGTAAAAGGCGGCTACGGAGTTTATGGGATGGAGTTGGCTGTCCCATCCCATATAGGGTCAGTGACCCAAAGCCATGCTGAAGTCGGATGTGTCAGGCCAAAAGGCGCAGATATCGCAGCAATGCTGTAAACCATGACACAACGCATTCCGTTCTCCGGACTACATCCTGCTAATCTGCAGGAGTTTGAGAACGAACGCAGAAGAAGAAGAAGTGAAAAGAAAGAAAAAGAAAATGTTCTTGGTTGTGTTTTGCGTACCCTCTCGAATCCTTATGCCAGTACCACACTGCCCAGTTGCAGTTGTTGTCCAGGATTACCATGAGTGGGTGAAGTATGATATTGATAATTCTGGTTTGCTGTCCCCGATGCTAGTAGGCATCTACAAGTAACTGACCACAACAGTGTCACAACACTTGACAGCATCTGGATTCTCTGTACATAGTGGTAACAGAAAAATTGTACCCGGGTAGTTAAGGGAGATAAACAGAAGATTCAGGACTTCTTGACATGAAATAATCATAATTTCTTGACTTTTTGTTACTTGCTTTGTTGGTTAATTTAACTTTTACTTGACTTGGACACTAATTGGCTAATTAATTAATTGATTTGTTTATTACTTGACTAGTTGGTTACTTAACTTGTCAGTTACTTAACTTGTCAGTTACTTGACTTGTTGGTTACTTAATATGTTGGTTACTTGTTTTCTTGACTTATGATTTCTTGATTTGGTAATTAATTGATTGGTTGATTGACTTATTACTTGACTTGTTGATAACGACATGTGGATTGCTTGATGTGCTTATTACCTGATTCACTGATTACTTGACTCATTGATTATTTGACTTGTTGATTGCTTCAATGTGTTGTCTTTACTTGACTTGTTTAATTGACTTGTTTATTACTTAATTTTTTGATTACTTGACATATCAATGTTGCTTGGTTAATTGATTACTTGGTTCATTTATTACATGGCTCATTGATTACTTGACTTGTCTATTACTCTGTTGCAGTATATACATTCAGCAGGGATATTACACAGAGTAAGTAGATACTGTTGATTTTGATGTTGTCATGTGTTATCTAGAGACCTTATGGTATATGTATGGGAATCTATGTAGAGACATCTTGCTAGTCAGTAGACACTGTGTCAGTTTTGTTTCATAAGATTAGTATAGGAAATAAATATTGAAAAAAAGTCAATATAATAATAATAATACCCATAACTGTCATGGTTATAGGGGTGTCACATTGAGACATTTGTTGCAGAAAGATCTCCACCTATCCCTGTCCTCTACCATCCCTTATGAGTTTAGAAACTCCACACCCTGTTCAGTCTTTGATATTATTCGGCCATGTCTTTTCTCGCCGCCTCGTCTTTTTTCCACCCTCGATCGTACTTTGAAGAACATCTTTTGTCAATGAGGAATGTCTCATCACTTGCCCATACCGCCAGAGTTTGCGAAGTTTTACGACTGTTAACAATGGCTCTGGTTGACCCACTAATACATTAATTCTGTGGTTAAAATAAAAATTGTATATACCCTATATGTATTTATATTGCCTAGAAAATAATTACCAGTACAGCTAAAAATTCTGGGTTGATCACTAGTGTCCTGAGAATATACATATTTCTTGACTAAAATCTCATCTCTTTTTAGAGATGTGGTGTGGTCGAAGACAGAAAACGTTTTCATCCAAATTGTGAGAGGAATAGGTGCCAACAAAGTGGACCTGGTTCAAATCCCATATGCTGAATTATGATTAATTCACTATGTCCTAATTAGCATATGTTCCCAAGTGTAACTGTTCTTTTATAGTCTATAATAAGACACATAACCCATCAGGGTCATAGGGGTAACACACTGGATACATCAGCACTAAATGCTCCCCAAACAGGTATATCCTCAGCCATTTGGAGGAGTAGAAAATTCATACCCAGATCATTTCTTGATGTTAAAAATCCAAGATTTTCTCTGACCTGCTCTCTTCCTTCCTTCCTTCCTTCCTTCCTTCCACCCCTGTTCCATTGCACAAAAGAATACAAGAACTCTCTTGCATGTAATTACCACGAGCTGTAACAGATATGCCATTTTGCAATGATTATTATATATATGTATCACTGAAGATGGATGTGTCTGGCAAATAACGCAAATAAAACAACAATTATGTAATTCCATTCTCAGCACCACATCCTGCTGGATATCTAGTAGGATTATTGTCCTGCTACAAAAGAGATCCAACAGGAGATTGAGAATAAACATTGAAGAAGAAAATATATATATATATAAAATTCTATCTTGGTACTGCTAATTAATTACAGCACAGATGTTTAGTCATGCCAATCTGTCTAGGATCTTCCTTTTTGTTCTTCCCCCACAATGCTGACTCACTTTTCTGTTGTCAGAGAGTATGTCATGTGATGTACTCTCTCCAGAATGTTGTCTTCCCAATGAACTCCCTGAACTGTTCTCTGTTTTGAGCCATGCAGCTTGCATTTTATGACATATTCATGTTATTTTAATGTTTTCAGTACATCTTCTTGGTCCGCCCTTTCTCCTCTGTTCAGGTCCTCAGCCCTCCATTATTTATCTTTCTAAACAGTTGTGTCTCTTTATATGACCAAACAGGTGTATTTTTCTTTTTGCTATTGTGTTTAGTAACAAACACTCTAGAACCTTCAATGTGTTTATAATATCTGAGTTTCGCTTCTTTTCCTTCCACGATATTCTAAGTATCTTTCTGTAGCATTTCTTCTCAAAGGGATTGATCTTCTTTGCTGCTGTTTTACTTAGGGTCCTTGTTTCACATCTGTATATTGCAACCAGAAAAATGAAAGTTCTTATCATTAGCAGTTTTGTTTCTATTCTATTGTTTTTCTATCATTTTCAAATATGTTATTTTACAATATGCTATTGCCAATCTCTTCCTTATTTCTGCCATGCAGTCTCCTGCACCATTGATGTTTGCTCCTAAGTATTCACATTTTTCCACACACTCTATCTCAATATTGTCTATTCTGATTTTTGTTGTTGTTGTGTTGTTATATCTGTAGAAATGATTTTTGTTTTTTGCGCATTTAAATATGACTTGTGATTAGCTGTATGTCTTTGTGTTTCGATTAGTTGTTCCAATCCCTTTATATTATTTGAAATAAACACAGTGTCATCTGCGTAGCGTAGTTCAGGGATTTCAAAACCATCAATGTTTAAAGCGTGGTAGTCAGCATTGTGTATGTCTTCTCTCACATTCCTCATTATATTTTCTGCGTAATTATTGAACAGGTATGGGGAGAGTGTGCATCCCTGCCTTACTCCACTCTGTACATCAAACCACTCTGAGAGATTGCCGTCCAACTTAACTGCAGCTTTTTGATCTTGGTTAAGTTCTTCTATTAGATGGATCAGATGTCTCAGGAAGCCCATGTTTTTCCATTATCTCCCATAGTTTCTGGTATTGGACGCAGTCAAACTCTTTTTAGGAATCTATGTCAGGATATGCTGAAGTTTATAACAATAATATTGTTCATTTTGAATTTCAGGATTTAAAACCAAGCAACATAGCTGTGAATGAAGACTGTGAACTGAAGGTAAGTTCTACTGCTGCATATTTAATTCTGCACCCCTTAGGAATCTAGAATAGATCTCTTGATTGGGATTCATGATTAGAAGCCAACATCATGGCACACAGGACATTTCCCATAAGTGCTCTGCTCTCCTTTTCAGCAGCCATCTAAGAGTACGCAGTCAAAGGCTTAGTCAAATGTTGTTTATGTGATCTTTGTATCTTTCCAGAGAGGACACACTTTCTCCCCTTACCCCTGGTCACCTTAATCTCTGCCATTCTTTGTATGTGCACATTATCACTTCCAGTGGTGTCTTGTTCACTCTGTAGTAAATCGATGACTGCCTTTATATCAGTACTATCTCTTTTTAATACTGCACCATCAATGACAGTATTGCCCACCAATGAGTGCTCATTCGTGGCCTCTGCCGTCTGCCTACCAGGGCAGTATATCCATGTAATACTTTGTTGCTTCTACTAGTGTATGACCAGGGCAGTATATCCATGTAATACTTTGGAAAACCAAATTTAGAGATTAGATCTCTTTCATATTTACACACACGCACGTGCGATATAGTCTTATTTTTTGTGACAGTCTGAAGCCTACATCAGGACAAAAGACAACACACAAACAACTATATGTATGTTTATATATAAATTTTGTTGTTTGCTGTCTTTCCTCCTGATGTCTAGTTAAAACATTGTATCTTGCTGCTAGTATGTGGTATTTATAAATAATACTTATTTCAGTGTATCCCAGTCTGAAGCAAGCTTGTGTCAGTTGGCGTTATGAGAGTGGAAGTTGATCTTTCATGGCTAAATCTGCTATTTACGTGTTCAATTCATCAGTTGTGTAAAAATCATGAAAATGTTGCTTTGTTGGATAGTTGCTCCTTGTGCCTGAACCTTTGTTCTTCCATCACTCTGTTCATCATTGAGTTTTCAAATCTGCTAGAATAATATATATATATAAATCCAGTGGCCACAAGGATGATAAATATATATACTGTTAAAAAAAAAGAAATGCAACATTATTTCAAATGGGTACCAAAATTTTATTTTAGGGAATTAATGTTTCGAACTTGGCATGAAGAAACTTTCAGACTTAAACTAAACCAAACCCGTCTACGGTTATTCTCAACGGTCCATGGACGTTGCTAGTTCGCCCACTGTAGTCGGTTCTGGCGATCCCGGTCCAAAAGAACAGGACCTCTGTAGGGTCTTCTAGGCCAAAGACCAGCATCATGCATCTGGTTCCTGACTTCTTGATCTGAAATTTGACAAGTTGGTGGCCTTGACTGGACTGTGGAGGAGCAGATACAAATAATTTTCTGAGATGATGCAACCATATGAAGTGGTTTTGGCAGGAGCTGTGATTCTGGATGTTCCATTGCGCTGCAGGTCTGCCATTGAGTCAGTTTGTCAGAATCACCTCCAAAGACAACTAATGGTGCTTCTAACATCAATTTTAAAGTTAACCACAGACACATACACACCTATTTGTTACAGTGTTGCATCATCATCGACATAGCCGTAGAACTCCCACGATGATGATCTCATGGCTAAATTCAAATTGTATCAGCCAGGTCATTCTCCAAACAAAATTCTGTGCACAGATTCCAAATTGTATCAGCTAGGTCATTCTCCAACAAAATTCTGTGCACCGATTCCAAATTGTCTGTGCACAGATTCCAAATTGTGTGTCTTACCTTGCCTGTTGATACAGCTGATCATTGATCACTTTGCGTATACTTTGTATTACCTGCCAATGAAAAGCATAGAAAAAAAAGAATC
This sequence comes from Meghimatium bilineatum, assembly GCA_034231615.1. Taxonomy (NCBI): domain Eukaryota; kingdom Metazoa; phylum Mollusca; class Gastropoda; order Stylommatophora; family Philomycidae; genus Meghimatium; species Meghimatium bilineatum. Next base: position 42,975,500 of record CM067317.1, on the reverse strand, counting down.
AGACAAAATAACGGATGAAATTTTGGGATCTGCACATAGAACATTTTTTGAAAAATATTTTCATCAGAAGACCACATTTATTTGCATTAGAGCAAGACATTGTAGACTGCTTGGTGACCTTTACTAATTAAGAACATCATTCACAAATGAATGTCCATGCTGATACGGAAACTAAGCTGAAGACATACTTCAGAACTGCCCAACATACGGGCAACAAAAGAGCAGATTCATTGATGGGCAATGCTTTGGTTCATGGCACAGTACTGAGAAGAAATAGCGATGACCTAATAAGGACAGTCCTTGACTACTACAGAGTGTGGAGGACCATGCTAGATATGATAATGTGTACATGCAAAAAAATGACAGAAATTGGGATGACCAGAGGTGAGGGCAGAAAGTGTATACTCTCTGAATAGATCGGAAGATCATATAATCAACATCTAATTGGGGTTTTTAATCTGCATACTCTTGGATTAATGCTGTAATCGAGAATGGAGTACTTATGGCAATGTGCGATATTGCTGGTTTCTAATGAGGAATCTAGCAAAGATCAATACTGATGCCATGACCTGTACTTAAACTTATCCAATTTCAAATTCTTCATTTTTATTTTGTAAACAGATGCTTTACTGTGTTGTTTTCTTTTCTAAAAAGATCTTTGACTTTGTTGTTTTATTTTCTAAAAATATCCTTGACTTTGTTGGTTTCTTTTCTAAAAAGATCCTTGACTTTGTTGTTTCCTTTTATATAGATATCCTTGACTTATTTGTTTTCTTTTTTAAACAGATCCTTGACTTTGTTTTCTTATTTAAATTGATCCTTGACTGTGTTGTTTTCTTTTACGAACACATCCTTGACCTTGTTGTTTTCTATTCTAAACTGATCCTTGACTGTATTGTTTTTTTTTCCAAACAGATCCTTGACTTTGGCTTGGCTCGCCATACAGATGAAGAGATGACAGGATATGTAGCCACAAGATGGTACAGAGCTCCTGAGATTATGCTCAACTGGATGCATTATAACCAAACAGGCATGTCATTCTAGCCAATGTTATTTGACATTATGTATGTACGTTGTGCATGTAAAAAAAGAGACCACAGATGGCTGTTGACTAGAGGAGGAATGTGGACTCTTGTTCTCTGTGTCAGACTGAAGTTTTTGTTTCAGATCTAAATCAGTTGCTTCTCTGACATTCTTTTTTTTTTCATGAGGGATGTTTTCCAGAGCTTTTGGTAGTCCTACATAACTCCCTGTGTAGCTAATAATTCATGGCCGCTTATTGAATGCACTCAATGCTATATTTATTAGACCCGCTCTGCTGTTTTAACTTGACCTTGTTTCTTTGGTATGAGAGACAGGATCAAGTCATTTTAGCAGTTAACATATTTATGGTTTGGTGTTTGTTTTTTAGTTTTTTGTGTGTGTGTTTCTTGAAAAAGGTCCCAATAGGACTGCAACGTAGGAAAATTGTCATGTTTTGTTTTATTACATATTTCTTATATACATTTATTTATATTTTTACGGCTGTTGGTGGAGCGATGGATCGGGCAGACATTTTGAATGCCCTACGGGAAAACGCATGAACAAATGACTGTACAAGTGATGATGACTCTTGTTCTATGACTAGAATAAGGGAGCTTGGTTTGAAATGTGGTGTAGCTAGAAAGGTGAGTTTTCGTGGACAAGAAAGAATGATGGTCAATCAACGACGTACTGGGACCGTCAGTCAATGTGTAATGGTGGATACACTCAAGGAAAGATCTGAGCACCTATGGACTGTCCAGAGTGCAATGACGATGATCCAATGACTAACTAACTAACTAACTATTATATACATTTTTATCTAGATTTGTTCGTAGTTAGGTATTCCTTGTAACCTGTTTATCTTATTTTGTATTACTATTTCCCAGTGTGGCCGCAGGTTGTAATGTCATATAGCAGGCAGTCTTCTAATCCTGAGGGAGTTTTTACTGTAACTTTCTTCCAATCTTGAGGTATTAAAAAAATGACGTAACGGATCACATTTTCTCACAACTCTCTATCTCTCATGTTGTTAATGAGTTCAGTTATTGACATTCTCCCATGTCAAGATAGCAATAAATCCAACAACTTCTCTTTTGATATTGGTCTTTTTCTTTTGCCATCTGGTACCCATTTTAATGCTTGTAGTTGTAGTCTGTTTTTATTCATTCAAAATACATCATCATCAGGTGCCATGCCGGCTGGCGTAGGCGGTCATGGCTCTCCACAGCTCTCTGTCCACAGTATTATGTATCAAAGTCGTTGTTGTTTCCTTGCCGTGCCAGGTTGTCAAACTGTCTAATATTTTCTCACGTTGTCGCCCTCTGTCTCTGTTGCCTTTAATTTTGCCTGTTGTGACTATGTTCTCCAAACCTGCCTGTCGCATGAAGTGGCCAAAAAAAAGAAGATTACCTTTTTCTTATTTTGTTGATTAAGGTCTGTTTCACAATTGACTTTTTCAACACCTCTACATTAGTTTTTCTAGAAGTCCATGGTATTCTCAACATTCTTCTGTAGAACCACATCTCTGTTGCATCTAATTTCCCACTTTCCAGTTTGTTGATTGTCCACGACTCGCACCCATATGTTAGTATAGGAGTTATATAGCACTGCAGAACTCTCTTTCTCACCTCTAATGACAAGGTCAAAATACATACTCGATTTAAATCCATTGTTTATTTCATATTGTTTAACATATTGTTATTTGATATCTTCTCTTACTTGCATGTTTGACTTGAATTCTTCTCAACCAATATTTAAGAGTTTTCTAAGATGAATTTATTTTCTTCTCCAGTGATTTGTTTTTTTATTTTTCCAACTTTTGCAACCATATGTTAATACATGTATTACATTGGAGTTAAACAGTTGTAGTTTGATATGTTTACTTATTGTTTTTTATTTCCAAATGTTTGCTAGGTGTTTGAATGCACTTGATGCTAACAAAATTCTGGTAAAAATCTCTTTTATTGTAACTCCATCTTGTATAATATATGTTCTGCATACACAGAGAAAATATCTGGTAACATTACACGTCCTATGCTTGACATTTATTTCTTTCTTTTGAAATTTCCTAATAGTATTGTCAACACTCATAACATTCATTTACTTCCATTATATATCTTGTATTATTCTTAGGTCCCTCTTATAAATATTGGTTATTTTTTAATATTATTCTCATTTCTGAATGCTTCACCCCACCGAAGACAAATGTGTCGGGCCATTAGCGCAAATAAAACGGTGACACAGCGCATTTCCATTCTCTGGACTACATCCTGCTGGAAATCTAGTAGGATCATGGTCCTGCTAGAAGGGAGATCCAGCGGGAGTTTAATTATGAATGCTGAAGAAGAAAAATGTTTCACCATGTCAAATGTTGTTTTCTTTGTAATCTATGAATCACTAGTAGATATTCATTCATTTTCCTTTTGAGCTGAAGTTAGCGCATAGGGCAGAGGTCAGATCTCTCCAATTCTGTCTGTTCAAAGCTATTCTGTGCAGTTCTTGAATAGTATGAATATTGGTTGTTTTTCTTTCTCTAAGTATTGTTCTTCTGAGTGTTTCTTTTGGTCTACCCCTTGCTCTTTTGCCTGTAGGTATCCATTCAAGAGATTGGTGGTGTATTCTGTTGGTGTCTGCGCGTAGGACATGCCTGATGTAGGACCAACAGCGTTTTCTGATAACATCTGTGATGAAATTTTGATGTGTCTCTTCTCTGATTTTATCATTCGATTTGAATTCACTGCAATGGGTGTTAGTTATCCTACGACGACATTTGTTCTCGAAACTCAGTAATTTCTTTTCTGAAGATAAAGAGCTTTTCCAGCTCTCACATCCATATGATAACACCGGAATAGCGCAGGAATTAAATAAGCGCATTTTCGTGCGTGTATATATAATTCCCATTAAATGTCACTCTGCTACTCTCAGCAATAATCAGTGCTTTGAGAATAAGGCAATAATCAGGGCTTTGAGAATAAGGCAATAATCAGGGCTTTGAGAATAAGGCAATAATCAGGGCTTTGAGAATAAGGCAATAATCAGGGCTTTGAGAATACGGCAATAATCAGTGCTTTGAGAATAAGGCAATAATCAGGGCTTTGAGAATAAGGCAATAATCATTGCTTTGAGAATAAGGCAATAAGCAGTGCTTTGAGAAATAGGCAATAATCATTGCTTTGAAAATAAGGCAATAATCAGTGCTTTGAGAATAAGGCAACAATCAGGGCTTTGAGAATAAGCTTCCAACTCAGAGGGAATCTATGTGTGTATTTTGAAGATATGCTTTACAATCTTGTATGCAAACATCCACATGAAAACCTGTAACCATTTAGTATGAAAACATCCAATCACATGAAAGCCTGTAACCATTTAGTATGAAAACATCCAATCACATGAAAACCTGTAACCATTTAGTATGAAAACATCCAATCACATGAAAACCTGTAACCATTTAGTATGAAAACATCCAATCACATGAAAACCTGTAACCATTTAGTATGAAAACATCCAATCACATGAAAACCTGTAACCATTTAGTATGAAAACATCCAATCACATGAAAACCTGTAACCATTTAGTATGAAAACATCCAATCACATGAAAACCTGTAACCATTTAGTATGAAAACATCCAATCACATGAAAACCTGTAACCATTTAGTATGAAAACATCCAATCACATGAAAACCTGTAACCATTTACCTGTTGTATGAAAACATCCAATCACATGAAAACCTGTAACCATTTAGTATGAAAACATCCAATCACATGAAAGCCTGTAACCATTTAGTATGAAAACATCCAATCACATGAAAGCCTGTAACCATTTAGTATGCAAACATCCAATCACATGAAAGCCTGTAACCATTTAGTATGCAAACATCCAATCAAATGAAAGCCTGTAGCCATTTAACCTTTAGGACCCTGAATTAAAATTACGCAATATTCCCCTGGGGCCTGAATTCTTTTTTGGAAAATTTACGTTATTGATGGTGGGTGTTTTGAAAACATGATAACTTTTTTGTGTTAAAAGATATCAAAATAATTTTTGCATATCTAAATAAAGAAGTGAATAGTGAATATAGTCATGTTTTTTTGTTGTTGTATGTATGATATGATAGTTGTGAGCAAGTTGTGAAGCTGAAATTCTGAAAAAAAATCGCAAAACGCCATTTTCAAATCGCACATATAACGTCTTGACGACCCTAGTATTTGATCAATGTGTGGAAACATTGATAAAATCCTCCAAAATACCTATACTTGTTGTATATATATATATATATATTGTTTCATATCCAAACCAATATAATATGGCCTAAAAAACTAATAAAACGTGAAGAAATCGCATATAACGTCCATCCGGTCAACACTAAGTTTAGGCTGACACGCAACATAATTATTGTCCATGCACACACGTGGCACCCCTGATACATATTATTTTTGTGCTTTTGAATGAATACACAAACATTCTTATTAAATAACAACATTAAACACAAAAAACAACAATTAGAACATGTAGTCACAATCACTTAGCCATGCCACGCAGTACTCAATTTGATAGTAAAATATGGCTACAAAATGGCCAACGTTGCTCTAGAAATTCATTGACAAAACCAGCTGGCTTTCTCCCTTCTTGCAATCGTAATGTGTAAATGAATTTGATCTTTAAACTGTGACATATTCCTAGCTTCGTTTGGCGGGTTTTATATGTCACAGGATCATTACTTCGTGAAGTTCCGTACTCGGGAATCTGGCCATACCATATGTATTTGATTTGCGCCAATAGGCACAATGGGGTATACACTCATTGGCGCAAATCTGTACCTATAGAGACCTAAAGGTTAGTATGCAAACATCCAATCACATGAAAGCCTGTAACCATTTACTATGCAAACATCCAATCACATGAAAGCGTGTAACCGTTTAGTATGCAAACATCTAATCACATGAAAGCCTGTAACCATTTTATATGCAAAATACATCCAATGCATCCAATCAAATGAAAGACTGTCACAATTTGGTGATATCATTCTTGGCCACTTTTGATCTCACACGAGTCTGTCTATATGACTGTAAGGCTGCATATGACCAAATACTGATATTAAACAAACTGATATGATCTTTGTTTGTTCTAAAGTTCCTAGATTAGCAGGATGCAGTCCAGAGAACAGAATACATGGTCTTGGTTTAGAGCTTTGCTGTGATATCTTTTTTTCCCTTGCGGAATCACGCATCCGACTTCATCATTGCTTCTGATTCATTATGACCCTATATGAGATGGGATAGCCAACTCCATCCCATAACTTCCTTAGTCGCCTCTTATGACATGCATGAAAGGTAAACAGTCTAGCTATTGTGTTCTCTTTCGGGTCCTGTTCACACACGAGTGAGAAATTGATATAATACTTTAGTGATATTTCATAAACATATGGGTATCAATTGTTTAAAATGTGCCCACAAAAATTCATCTATTTGTTTGTCTCTTACAGTGGATATTTGGTCAGTTGGTTGTATAATGGCGGAGATGATGGTTGGAAGACCCCTCTTCCCAGGCACAGATCGTATCCTTTCATCACCTTACTTGTACAATCTCATTTTTATAACAATTTTTCTTCTTCATTATTATTTCTATATTTTGATCTCAACTGTAGTGAGCTTATCAGTAAATTCAATAAGTGTTAATATGATAGTGAGCGGTGGATGTGATTTCTGTTACTATGACGGAGTTGTAGATGTGATTTCTGTTACTATGACGGAGTTGTAGATGTGATTTCTGTTACTATGACGGAGTTGTAGATGTGATTTCTGTTACTATGACGGAGTTGTAGATGTGATTTCTGTTACTATGATGGAGTTGTAGATGTGATTTCTGTTACTATGACGGAGTTGTAGATGTGATTTCTGTTACTATGACGGAGTTGTAGATGTGATTTCTGTTACTATGACGGAGTTGTAGATGTGATTTCTGTTACTATGACGGAGTTGTAGATGTGATTTCTGTTACTATGACAGAGTTGTAGATGTGATTTCTATTACTATGACAGAGTTGTAGATGTGATTTCTATTACTATGACGGAGTTGTAGATGTGATTTCTGTTACTATGACAGAGTTGTAGATGTGATTTCTGTTACTGTGACGGAGTTGTAGATGTGATTTCTGTTACTATGATTGTGAGTAGTAGATGTGATTTCAGTTATAGATATAATGGTTGATACTGTGACTATAAATATTAGTTATAGATATAATGTGATTTCAGTTATAGATATAATGTGATTTCAGTTATAGATATAATGGTTGATTCTGTGACTATAAATATCAGTTATAGATATAATGGTTGATACTGTGACTATAAATATCAGTTATAGATATAATGGTTGATACTGTGACTATAAATATCAGTTATAGATATAATGTGATTTCAGTTATAGATATAATGGTTGATTCTGTGACTATAAATATCAGTTATAGATATAATGGTTGATACTGTGACTATAAATATCAGTTATAGATATAATGGTTGATACTGTGACTATAAATATCAGTTATAGATATAATGGTTGATACTGTGACTATAAATATCAGTTATAGATATAATGTGATTTCAGTTATAGATATAATGGTTGATTCTGTGACTATAAATATCAGTTATAGATATAATGGTTGATACTGTGACTATAAATATCAGTTATAGATATAATGGTTGATACTGTGACTACAAATCGATCAGTTATAGATATAATGACTGTTGCTTCATCATGGTATAATGCAGCTCAGCCGTGAGACCAGCAGCAGACGTACTTCATGCTCCACAACGGAAATACACAAACTTTCATCTTGGTTATCAAAGAGTAAATGTAGAAGAAGAATCAAACTCATAACCCTTCAGGGTCATAGATTGTCACTCTGGAAACATCAACACAAAATTCATTTTATTATAATTGTTTTTATCCACTTGTTAGTAGTAGTATTAGTGTTAGTAACACATATTTACTTCTTCATTATTATCAATTTAGTATTTGTTACTACAGCCCATAACTGATTGTTATGTATTCTTTGGGTTTTTGGTAATGATATATTTATAAATATTTGTTGTACTTTGATTATTTCTCTTTGTGTTTGGAGATGCTTGAGGTTAAGTAATTTCTGGAGACATACTGCAACAAGATCATTACCAATATTTTGGGAACAGAATCACAAATGTTGGTGGATGTGAACCTGAGGTTAAAAAGAGAATAAAAATGGATAAAAGTACTTTCAGTGACATGAGGAAAATATTACATTTATAACAAATCACAAACTAATAACGAGAATTATAAAATGCTACATCTATTCTACATTAATGTATGGCCTAGAAGCATGGATAATGAACAAACAACTAGAAGACAGAATTGATTCCTCTGAGATATGTTTGTTTGTTTTGCGTTCGCTCCATTGTAAACAGCACGGATATCCGTGCGATTTCCGCCGGGAGCGTGATTACGTTGTGCCACCGTTATGCGCCTTGTAGGCCTAGCACATCCGATTTCGGCATGTCTTGACAATTTGGATGGGCTACTATAGCCTGTGACAGCCTTCCTATCTGTCGCCTGATAGTGAATGTGTACTGACTCTATGCCAAGACGGTTTGTCCTTCACATCTGTCCTGCACGAGGCGTTCCGCAGCCAGTGAACTTGCCTCGTGTAATTAGATGTATTGTGCCCGTGCTCATCGGGTACTAAACCTTTTCTCGTCCTCAAGCCTGGTTCCAGTTTAGGAAGAACTTGACAGAAGAGTTGGGCTCGGGCTCGTTCGTCTTCTTAGCCGAAGCGTTGCTCACCAACTTCGTGAGCCCCCCGTTCAGGTCTAAATCTGTACACATATTTAGGAACGTTAGGGACTTGTGTTTTGTTCTAGAGCTGAACAGTGCTTGTCACCTCGGGCTGCTATACCTGTGCCCATCGGGTATTGAACCTTTTCTCTCCGCGAGCACGCTTCCGGTATAGGAAAGACTCGACAGTAGAGTTGGTCCCAGGCTGGGATCACCAGTAACTAGAAGCTTGTCTCGAGCAAACAATGCTTTAGTTCCAATTTCATCGAACCGTTTTCCATGCTTTTTACACATGACGCTGCCCTCTAGAGCTGTGCATCTTTCTCAGTGTACTCATTGTGCTTTTATTTTTATTGGGACATCTGCCTGCTTCGTACCGACTACATTGGCCGCCCACCAATGCTTCTATCAGACTTTCTAGCTTCACTGTGTGTCAACTGTGTCGCTGCATGTGTTGGTACAGAGGTGTCGAAGCAAATTACCTGTCTTTTGCAGTCAAATCTCTTTCCATCTGCTACCTCCACATTCACGGACACGATCCCCAAAAGGTTTAGCCAGAATCAGAATGAGCCGCTGTATTTCTGTTACCAGGGTGCGCCACGAGGAGGCACTTTTGGGATCTTGGTTATCTGTTAACCCTGGGTCCGCCAAGAGCAATGCGTTCCCTTTGCACCCCCCTCTGAGATATGAATATATACAAAAATAGGGAGAACTTCATGGACATTTTTTTAAAATGAGCAAAGAGGTTCTGACAACACTGTGTATGAAAAATGTGTAGTTGCAGAAAATGTTTGTTTTGCGTTCGCTCCATTGTAATCAGCACAGATATTCATGTGATTTCCACCGGGAGAGTAGTTATGTTGCCACCTTTATGCGCCTTGTAGGTCCAGAACATCCGATTTAGGCATGCCTTGACATTTTGGGTGGGCTACCCTAGCTTGTGACAGCCTTCCTATCTGTCATCAGGCAGTGAACGTGTACTGACTACGCCAAAATGGTTTGTCCTTCATATCTATCTTGCACGAGGTGTTCCACCATCAGTGAACTCTTGTCTCATGTAATTAGATGTATTGTGTCCATGCCCATTTGGTACTGAACCTTTCTTATCCTCAAGCCTGGTTCCGGTTTAGGAAGAACTCGGCGGACGAGTTGGGCTCAGATTCGTTCACCCTCTTAGCCGAAGTGTCCAAGTCTATACACATAGTTAGTGGCGTCAGGGACTAGCATTTTGTTCTAGAGCTGAACAGTGGTGGTCACCTTGGACGTCTGTGCCTGTGCCCATCGGGTACTGAACATTTTCTCTCTGCGAGCATGATTCCGGTATAGGACAAATTTGACAGTAGAATTGGGCACTGGCTGGGATCACCGGTAACTAGAAGCTTGTCTCGAGCAAACAACACTTTAGTTCCAATTTCCTTGAAACGTTTTCCGTTCTCTTTGCACATGACACTGCCCTCTAGCGCTGTGCTTCCTTCTCAATTTGCTCATTGTGCTATAATTCTTATAGTGACTAACGCACCAATTCTTTATATTTCTATATATTTCTATATATAACTATAAATTCTATATATTCTATTTCTTTATATAACATCTGTCAACTTCATAACAACTGCATTGGCCGCCCCTCCAATGCTTCTGCTGAACTGACTAGCTTCACTGTGTGTTGACAGTGTTGTTGCGTGTGCTGGGGCAGAGGTGTCTGAGATATTGCCTGTCTTTTTGCAGTCAAATCTCCTTCCATCTGTGCCTGTGCCCATCGGGTACTGAACATTTTCTCTCTGCGAGCATGATTCCGGTATAGGACAAATTTGACAGAAGAATTTTCTCTCTAGCGCTGTGCTTCCTTCTCAATTTGCTCATTGTGCTATAATTCTTATAGTGACTAACGCACCAATTCTTTATATTTCTATATATTTCTATATATAACTATAAATTCTATATATTCTATTTCTTTATATAACATCTGTCAACTTCATAACAACTGCATTGGCCGCCCCTCCAATGCTTCTGCTGAACTGACTAGCTTCACTGTGTGTTGACAGTGTTGTTGCGTGTGCTGGGGCAGAGGTGTCTGAGATATTGCCTGTCTTTTTGCAGTCAAATCTCCTTCCATCTGTGATCTCCACATTCACGGACATGATCCCCAAAAGTTTTAGCCAGAATCAGCATGAGCAGCTGTATTTCTGTTTCCAGGGTGCACCACAAGGAGGTTCTTTTAGGATTTTGTTATCTGCTAACCCTGGTTCTGCTGAGAGTAGTGCTTTCCCTTTGCACCCCTAGCAGAAAATAAAAATTTAAAGAAAATACTGTGGGCATATTAAAAGATGTGACACCTTGAATCCTCTTGAAGATTTTACTTGAGGGTAGAGTTGTGGGGGAAGCATGTATGAAATAGGTAGAGATACGTGTGGGAGGGAAATATCACGACATGGCCATGTTACAGTTTATCAAAGCACACCACAAAGGGAAGAGATAGAGGATGATGGAAGTCCATTGCAGACAATATTGGACGCAGAGATAGCACTTGATATATTACTGCTGTTATTTTTATATTGGAGCTGCGATTTTTGAATATTTCGATCCAGCACATCCATTTTGGGCAAAACATCACCTATGATTAATTTCTGAAATGATTCATTTATATCTTTAACCATAGTCTAGATATTGACCAATTGACTAGAATATTGTCCCTTGTAGGCACACCCAGTGATGAGTTGATGCATGAGATCAAGAGTAATGACGTAAGTATTCTTTATAAATGGTTATATTCATAGTGATTTGTTATTCCTACCATTAGCTGCTTTATAATTGTATGTATTCGTAGTCATTTGTTATTTCTATCAGCTGCTTTATAGTTGTATTCATAGTCATTTGTTATTTCTATCATTAGCTGCTTTATAGAAGGTAAAATCATTGGAAGTTTTATAGAAGGCAGACTCATTGGAAATTTTAAAGAAGAAATGCTGATTGCAATTTTTATAGAAGGAAAACTGGTTTTAAGTCTCGACCCACAAGCCATGCCAAAGTCAGATGTGTCAGGCAGAAAGGTGCATATATCACAGATAAGCAGTAAACCATGACACAACATAATCTGTTTTGTGTACATCTAATAATATCAGTATTACAGTCAAAACAAACATATAAAGATCACTATTGCTCACTATTTTTTGTAAGGATGGGAAAATTGGACACTAAATGTGGACGGAAAGAAGAATTCGGGATTTTAAATATAAATGCTGCAGACATCTGTTTAAAATCAGTTATATAGAACACAAGACAAATATATTAATTCTGCAACAATTAAACAAACTTGCAAATTATCAAGAGCCACTTTTGACTGGTGAAATATCGTAAACTTGTTTGGTTTGGACATGTAACGAGACACAACTCACTTTCTAAAACTAATTTATATGTAAAAGTTGAAGATGTGATGAGAGAATCATGGATTGATAACATCAAGATTAGTTCCTGGCATGATTTAATCTACTCTTCTCAGAATGGCTGAGTGTAGAGGTCTTTGGCAGGTTTTTTTGTGTGAATGTCTCCAATGTGGTGCTCCTTCAACCATGACTGCCTGTGAGTCATTATTATTTTGGATACCATATTCCATTCTTCTTCATCTGCGTTCACTCTCTGATAACAAACATGAAACACGAAAGTTCATGTGATTTCCGCCTGGATGCGTGATGTACATTGTACATTCACTATTAGTTCCACAGAAGAGCTGTGTTATTTGCACCTCGGAAGGTCCCAGCACATCCGATGCACAGCACATCCATTTTCGTCATGTCTTTAATTCAGGTATTGGACTTCCCTAGTCTGTGACAGCCTTCCTATATCTCGCCAGTGACAGTTTTTCAACCACTGTGCCCTTGGACTTTTCAGGCCAAAACTTGTCTTAGTGGAGATGGTTGTCAGGGATTAAAGCTTTCTCGTCTCAGGTAATTAGACGTAATGTGCCTGTGACCATTGGGTACTGAACATTTTCTCTCCATGAGCATGATTCCGGTATAGGAAAGCATCGACAGTAGAGTTGGGCCCTGATTCGTTTGCCCTCTTAGCAGAGATGTCATTCACTGACATCGTCCAAGTTTGAGTCTAAGAAATTTTGAATAGCACCGGGGCCTGGAGGCTTATTCTCGAGCTGAAAAATTTGCTTGAAACAATGCTGCTTTGTTGAGAAGAATGGAGACATGTGGAAAAACCCATGTACATTTAAGTCAATTCTCTATACCTTTTGAGCTTTGAGTCAACATACAGCAGTTCTAAAAAACACCTCCGTCAGAAAGAATACCAGAAAAATGTGGTAGAATCTGGAGAAAGTAAAACTCTACTGCCTGGCACATAGGGAACAAGAGTGGCAAGCAAGTACTACCTTGGTGTTCAATCATCATCATGAGTATGATCATCATTGTCATGTCTGTAACAATATTAACCATGTTAGATTAAATATTAAGTGTTCAGCTGTGTGTGAATCACAGCTGTATGTGAATCACAGCTGTATGTGAATCACAGCTGTATGTGAATCACAGCTGTATGTGAATCACCCTGTGGAACATTTGTTTTCTTGAGTAACTTGGTTCATGTGACAAATTCCAGGCAAGAATGTTCATCAAATCTCTGCCACACATGCAGAAGAAAGATTTCAAACAAGTATTCATGGGAGCAAATCCTCTTGGTAGGTGATTTGTGTGTGGACTACTTCTACTGTGTGGGCTCATATGAAATGTTATGTGTGTGAGGATGGGTAATGTCGCATGTAGGAGGGTAGGGAATGTTGCATGTGAGACGATAGTGAATGGTACATGTTGGAGGATGGGGAATGTTACGTGTGGGAGGGTAGGTAATGTTACATGTGGGAGGGTAGGTAATGTTACATGTGGGAGGGTAGGTAATGTTACATGTGGGAGGGAGGTAATGCTACATGTAGGAGAGTAGGTAATGTTACATGTGGGAGGGTATGTAATGCTACATGTGGGAGGATAGTGAATGTTACGTGTTGGAGGATGGGGAATGTTACGTGTTGGAGGATGGGGAATGTTACATATTGGAGGATGGGGAATGTTAAGTGTTGGAGGATTGGGAATGTTACATATTGGAGGATGGGGAATGTTACGTGTTGGAGGATGGGGAATGTTACGTGTTGGAGGATGGGGAATGTTACGTGTGGAAATACTGGTAATGTGTGTGGTAATACAGATAATGATACATGTAGGTGGATAGGTAAAATTACATGTGGGATCATAGGCAATGATACATGTGGGAGGATAGGTAGTGTAATGTGTAGGAATATAGGTAATATGTGTGGAGGTAGTGTGTGAAAATATAGGTAATGTGTGGGGAAAAGCTTGTAACAGGGTAATGAAGTTTTGCTAATCACTGGAAACATGCATAATAACACACAGAAATCATTATTTTGAGCAAAAAACCTTTATCAAGACTACATGATGATGATGTTCGTCCGTCGTGATCGACGATGACCAAAAACTCAACCATAATAATAATAAAAATAAATAATAAAAGTTAATAATGTGTTTTTAAATGACTAGCAAGTCCAATGCGCACACAAAATGTTCTTTTACAGAATTGACAACAATAGAGGGTATCTATGTGAGGTTGAGATGTTTTTTCTTTTCTACGTGTCCGCTTCGGTCTTGCAGTATCTTGTCTGAATTCTTCCTCCGCTAGTGCTCCCGTTCTAATGCTGTAACGCCATGCTGTTCTATCCTGAGGCAGGCTCTCCCAAGCGCCTACGTCAATGTTAAGATGTTTCAAGGATGACTTGAGCGTGTCTTTGAAGCGCTTTTTCTGTCCAGCAGCTTTTCGAAATCCTGCCTTGAGTGCTCCATAATATATTTGTTTTGGCAAACGCGAGTTCTCCATACGCACAAGATGGACTGCCCAGTGTACTTGTGCCTTCATAAGTATTGTGTGGATGCTTATTGAGGTTGATTTTTCCAAGACCTCGTAGTCTGGTAGTTTGTCCCACCAATGGATGTTTAGTAATTTACGTAGGCAGGTAAGATGGAAATGATTTAATTTTCTTGCATGTCTAGCATACACTGTCCACATTTCGCAGGCATATAGTAGGGTTGGAATAACAACAGCATGATATACTTGTAGTTTGGTGGTTGTTCTTATACCTCTTCTGTCCAATACATTGTTGCGTAATCTGCCAAATACAGCACTAGCTTTTGCCAGTCTATTGTTAATTTCCACATCAATGTTGATATCGCGAGAGAGAATGCTTCCAAGGTAAGTAAAATAGTCAACTACCTGCAGTTTTTCCTGATTGATGATGATGGAAGTAGCAGTATCTTGGCTATTTGATGTTGCTTGGTGCATGACTTCTGTTTTTTTGGTGTTAATAGTGAGACCAAAGTTGTTGCATGCCTGTGAGAAGCGGTTTATGGTGCTCTGCATGTTTACGACAGAGTCAGCATACAATGCACAGTCGTCAGCATAAAGTAATTCTCTAACAGTACTAGATTTAGTTTTCGTGTTGCTTTTAGACGACGTAAATTGAAAAGACCACCATCTGTTCTGTAATTGATCATTATGCTAGCTGTTTCATTACTATGGTGTGTTTCCGTTAACATGGCTGTAAATAACAGGCTGAAAAGAGTAAGGGGGCCAGCACATATCCCTGCTTTACACCATTTGTGACAGGGAATGCAGGAGATACTCCTCCGTCACAGATAACACTAGCCATCATACCGTCATGAAATTGTCGTATCACAGTGACAAGTTTTGGGGGGCATCCGAACTTTGTAAGCACCTTCCACAGTCCTTCTCTGTTAACGGTATCGAATGCTTTAGTTAAGTCCACAAATGTTGCTAAGAGTTCACTATGTTGCTCTTGTGACTTTTCCTGAATTTGTCGTGCAGAGAATATCATATCAACTGTACCACGACCTGCACGAAAACCGCACTGACTCTCTGGGAGTAGCTCGTTTAATAGTGAATTATTTAATCTGTTGAGTATGACACGAGCAAGAATTTTACCAGCTATAGACAAAAGTGATATGCCCCTGTGATTATCGCAAGACTGTTTGGTACCTTTGCCTTTATATAGGTGCACTATAGAAGCATCTTTTAGATCTTGAGGCAATATACCTGAGTTCCAGAAAATACCAAAAATGTCAGTTATTTTTTTAATCAGCAGTGGTCCGCCATTTTTATAAATTTCAGCAGGTAAGGCATCCAAACCTGGAGCTTTATCATTTGACATTTGTTTAATCGCTATCATAACCTCTTGATTGCTTGGGGGTATATCGAGTTCTTCTCTTATCCTAAGTTGTGGCATTCTGTTTATGACTTCTTCATTTATTACTGATGGTTATACAAGACTACATACACAACAAATAAATGACGAGCAAGAACGGCATTATTGATGTTATCTCTGCCATGTGAATGTTAATAGTGCAGCTCTTGCTCGTAATTTGTGTGTGTGTGTGTGTGTGTGGTATTGATAAGGTTCTGTTGGTCGAAATTTTGATTTGTTTGTGTTATTATGTGTGTTTCCAATGATTGGCAAAACTTCATTTTACCCCATTCCAAGCTTTACCTATTGGATTTCAGTTTTGCTGCAGCAAGTACATAATGTGTGGGAATATATGCAATGTTACGTGTGCATTCATATGTAGTGCTATGTATACAAGAACAACAGTAATAATATCACATATTAGGTAGTAGATATTCACAACAGAAAAATACTAGTTAACAATGACACATGTACACACATGCCTCATTGTTACCTTGAATTTCTATGTTGTGAAGTATCTGCTATGTAGTTTATTTGTAAAATGTGTACCAGATGGCACAGGAAACGAGGAAGACCAAGAGAGACTCTTTGCAGAGCAACCATTGAAGAGGGTATGACTATGGGTCTCAACAACATGCAAGAATTACACACAGTAGCATCACTTCGCTGAAACTGGAGAGCTCTGGTTTCTGCCCTATGGTTATGATATTCAGGAATGAAGGACCATAATTAGATTGATGGATGGATGGATTGATTGATTGTCTGTCCTGTATTTTTCTTGACAAAGACCTTATTGTTGAAACGTTTATTTAGTCTGTCTTGTATACTGTTATCTGTATTTGTGGTACCTATTTGTCAGTTAGTCTGATTGTGCACAGAAACATAACTATTTTTCATTAAAAATTATATTCATCATCACCAAGTTCGGTCCAACACTGAACCAACAGAACCATCAGCTGCTATATACCCTGAGAGATTTACTGAGCCTGAGAAGATCTGAGTACAGTGCAATCCCTATAGTGCATTATTTTATAAGAAATTTCCCTATATAATTACACTATTCAAAAATCCTCAGTTATGTTTATTCTATTTTATTTGTACAGCATATAGCAAATTTCTGTTATTACATACATATTTTTTTTGGTCTGGACCGACTCGTTATAACGGGATTCCACTGTACCTATATGCATGTCCGGTGTGCGAAGAGGATAATGAACATACTAAATGGAAGATGTAGCATCAGTATCTCCAATAAAATAGTGTTCGTTGTCTGATATAAATCTTTTTTTTAAACATCAATCTTGTTTCTTGTTGTACTTTGTAAACATAACATTATGTAATGACATTTTTAAACAGCTGTGGATTGTGAGAGATTGCTAAACCTGTTATATATTTTTGTGCTTTGTAAATGTAATATTGTGTAATGTAATTTTTAAACAGCTGTGGACCTCCTGGAGAGAATGCTGGACCTGAATACAAAAACCAGGCTGGATGCTACTCAAGCTCTTTCGCATGAATACCTTAAGCAGTATGCAGATCCTAACGACGAGCCGACTTCTGAGAAATATGATCAATCATTTGAAGACTTGGATTTAAGTATCTCAGAATGGAAGAGTGAGTTTTTTTTATGTGTTATTGGTTTATGTTTGTTGGGGGATGTTCATGGCGTAGTGGTTAAGATATTTACCTTGAGGTGAGTGGTAGCCTAGTTGATAGCTTGCTTACTATCACTGGGTTACATCATGCCAGGTTTAAAACCATGTCTGGATAAAACACAAATCAAAGTCATGATTTTTCGCCTGACACCACCACCTAATTGACCCAGCTGTACCTGATGCATGAGTTAGATGAAGTAATGGATAAAACACAAATCCAAGTCATGATTTTTCGCCTGACACCACCACCTAATTGACCCAGCTGTAAATTTGTACCTGATGCATGAGTTAGATGAAGTAAACACAACAAGGAAGAGAACTGGCCACCTCACCTTATAGTTGCTGCGGCTTAGTACATGAAGAGTTATCTCCATCCCAGATGGCAAGTTGCGCATGAGACCTACCTTTACCTTTACAGTCTGTGTTGTGGGATGTCCGTGGCATAGTGGTTAAGAGAGGTTGTGAGTTCATCACTGCGCAGTGACACCATTATTTGAAGTTCATTACACTAGTCAATATCAAAATTGTACCAGTAATGAAAAAAGTTTATCTTAACTAATTTTGGGATGCTGAAAAGGAAAATGATATTTAAATATATATATATATATATATACCTATATATATTCTGACCAATAAAAATGTAACTAGAAACATGTGATGCAATCCAACCTGGTATTACATCACTTTTGTGTATAAATATCTTAATTCTGATTAAATTTTGTTATTAGTTTTGCATTTTTCCTGCTCAAAAGTGTCTTTGCCAGAAATTCCCAGGACATGTGGCAACAGTGTGAATAATTTCTGTTATATGTATAGCAAAGTGACTTTTTTTATCTCAAAGACAGAATATGTCTAAAGTGATTAAGAAGTGGTACAACTTGTATTTTGGGTGCAGGATAGGAGATAAATATAAAAGTTGGGCACAACACATTGCTGTAATACATGTGCTGCAATACATGTGCTGCAATACATATGCTGCAATACAGGTGCTGCAATACATGTGCTTAAACTGTGGTTGGCTGGCAAAAAGGCAAGCTATGCCATTTGCAGTTCAAATGATTTGGATAGAGCCCACTGGTCATATCAAGAACTGTTACTTTTTCATGATGCCTCCAATTGGGAAAATAATATCAAAGAAGAAACAATGGACTTTGCAATATCCAAGCATCTCCTCTGCAATACGTCCGGTACTGCACGATGATGACCTACCAGTTCCCAAAGTGCAGGGATTATTTTTCAGCTGCTTCGGATGACAAAGAAGAGAATATTTGAGTTTCTGAGCCATCAACCTCAAAAGACCTGGAATTTGAACAAACTATATCTACAAAACCACACTTAATAAGCAAAGGTGAACAGAATGATCTTGTAAGAGACCTGAAATTACACAAGAATAAGGCAAAGCTTCTGGGTTCCAGATTACAACAGTGGAACATTCTAGCGGAAGATGTTAAAATTTATGTGTTTAGGAACCACCAGAAGCCGCTTACTAAGTTCTTTTTAAAAAAGAGTGACCTGTCTATGTGCCACAACATTTCTAGTTTAATGGCGCTCTCAATATGAATTACAACCCAGAAGAGTAGAGGCTTTTCATTGATTTTATCAAAGGCATTTCTTAAAGCTGTTTTGTTGAATAATGGTAATGTTTTACCATCAATTCCAATTGGTCAGTCATTTTATATGAAAGAAACATATGAAAACATTGGGCAACTTTTGAAGTGTATAAACTACAATCACCATCATTGGTCACTATGTGGAGACCTAAAAGTCGCAACTCTTTGCTTGTACTACAGGTTGGATACACCAAGTACTATTGCTTTCTCTGTGAGTGGGATAGTTGTGCAAAGTGACCATTACATCAGAAGACATTGGCCAGTCAGACAGTCATTACAGCATGGCATTAAGAGAACCCAGCACTTGTTGACAGTAGCAAGATTTTGTTGCTACCCTTCCAGATTAAGCTGAGTCTCATGAAAACTGGTAATGCCTTCAAATACCTCCTCAGACAGTTTCAAAGACTGAGTGAAGCTAAAATAAGAGAGGGAGTATTTGTTGGTCCGCAAATTTGAAAACTCCTCTGCGATGATGAGTTTCTTTGCTTGTTGCATGCAACGGAAAAAAGAAGCATGGCTACCATTTAAGTCAGTGGTGGACAAATTTCTTGGAAACTTTGTCTGATAATTACAAAGAAATTGTAGAAAATCTTCTGAAGCATAAGAGTCTGGGCTGCAACATTTTAAAAAAATATTTTTTTCTGGATTCTCACCTGAATTTTTTAAAGTCAAACTGCGGAACGGTCAGTTATGAACATGGTGAATGATTTCACAGAGACATTGCTGCTATGGAGGCACGGTATCAAGGCAATTGGAGTCCTTCAATGTTTGCTTATTACTTTTGAACTGTGACAAGAGACACGTCACCGATTGACTACAAGAAGCAAACAAAGAGAGCTCGAACAGCGACTGAATAATGGTGGTAGGGGTTCAAATGTGCCTTTTATAAACATTATATGTGAACTTTAAATAGTGTTTTTTATTTGTTCTAACATTTTATGGTGGAATATCACTTAATTGAATTTTTAATAACGATTTTTATAATGCTAAAGTGTAAAGAATAGCTATTCATCAAAGAGATTAAACAAGTATACATGAAGTTTGTATTGCTGAAATTTAAATTCATCGTTAAAAAAAGCAGAGCCAATTGGGGAATTTCATTATGATATTTGAAATCAGCGTACCAAAATCAATAAGAAATGATGTATTTAAAGTCTGGTACAAAAAATTCTTGAAAATTTGCTGACTAGTTTTATTGGAGGACTTTTGAGATTATTGCTCTGAGCTATAGAGTTAGTGCTGCTAGTAATACTTTCAGAAGGCAGTATATTACTCTGTTGAGAGAGGGTAAGTACATTTGGGAAAACCAGAGTACAAAAAAGTCAATTCTCTAGTTGTTGTTCATCCATCATATGATGATGATGACGACCATTTGTTACATCCACTTTTGGAATAAAGTTAGAGTTGTGTACTTGATTATAAGTTCATAGATGGCAAATAAGCCCCTATTCTGGCTGCAAATTTTAGGTATGTTGATTATCCTCGTCACATACCGGATATGTCTAAAGATGCTCACATCACTGCTTCAGTAAACCTCGCAGGGTATAATGACTAATAATCCTGGTTCTATGTTGGTTAATTGCTCTTATCTACCCGCAAATGTCCTTGAACAATTCGGGCATGGGATGACAGCTATTGATATTTCTGGTCTACCCGTGACTATCTAGCTACTCTCCGCTGTTGAACTGCTGCACTTCTCACAAGATGATGCACCTTTCTTGACTTTAGAGTGACATGCAGCTCTATTTTGTGCAAGTTATTCCCATGTATCTAGATCTATTTCAAATACATTCAATGTGGTCTTTATTGAGTTCTTGTAGTGATTCTTTTGGCCTTTTTGAGATTGTATGCCATTATGCAACTCACCATATAGGAGTATCTTTGACAGGTGATGATCTGGCATACGTATCCGATGACCTGCTAATGAATCTGTGTCTGCATCAGAATAGTGTCAATGGTAGGGATACCAGATCTGTCAAAGTCAGTGGTATCTGGAATCTTGTTGTGCCATCTGATACTCCAGTTATGTACAGGTTAAGCAACAAAGTTATGAATGATGAAGCTCCTGTTTCTCCAGAGTTTTATTTCATGTGCAGAAGACTCCCGAGATCATTATGTTTTGCTAGGGGTGTACTATGTCATCATTCTTCCATCATTCTTGATTCTTGATTAGGAACAAGCGTCGCAGCACTGGTGTTCCCATTTATGCTCTGCTTGCCGTTCCGTCAGCCATTTAAAAGTGTATAAGCTCAGTGTCCCAGTCAGTTGCTGATTATGCGTTCCATCAGATGCAGCATATATATATATCTGGGCAAACTAGGCATCATTCTTCCTACAGATCTGTTTATCCATCTGCATTGATGGCAAACCTAGCATTCCCCGCCACCTAGCAGCCTGCTACAGAAGGACAATGGTTCATTGACCTGCATCTCCCTGTCATCCAATGGGATGTACAATTTAACAGAAGACAAAAGTAAGAAATTGAGATAAGATATTCAATGGCAATGACGTTTTCACAGATGACAGGTTGTCAACCCAAATTTCCTTAGTTGCCTCCTACGTCATCTCGTATGATGTGCCTGTAAAGAAGACAGTTGCCCTATGTTTTTCACCGAACACTATACAGACATAATATTTTGCCCTTGTAAAAAAATTATATCTGTAATTTGTTTTTAAAATATGTAAAAAAAATTCAAATGAAATGATACAGCAATGCTTAATATGTCATTTTGTTCAGAATACAATGCGCTATGTATCCTGAGCAAAAATTTGATCTTGCATAAAGTGCTTGGTTTCGAATTTAATAAAATATGATAAATTATGATTTTCAAATTATGCAAAAACAAAATTTAAAAAAAAAACACCTAAAGATGGAGATAAGAAAACACGACAAGGAAACAAGCAAAGTTTAGATTTTATTACAATGATCCATATATATATATATACACACAAACAACATAAAAAATGAAACAGATGTATCAATAGATGCATGCACAGCGCGCACATATAAAAAAATAGTACATGTTGCATGACCTTTTGTTGAATTTTTATAGAAAAAAAATTACTTTCAGCTACATATATATTTTAAATTATGCACAGGACACATAAGATGATTTATAGGATTCATTCAAACATTGCTGACTACATTACTGCAAGATGTTACTGTGATATTATTGTGTTTGTGTATTGATTTAACTGATAAGTAAAAAAAAATTTTACAAGATAATTGGATGTCGTCTTAAATTTTTATGCCTTGTGATATTCTAATAGGCA
This sequence comes from Meghimatium bilineatum, assembly GCA_034231615.1. Taxonomy (NCBI): domain Eukaryota; kingdom Metazoa; phylum Mollusca; class Gastropoda; order Stylommatophora; family Philomycidae; genus Meghimatium; species Meghimatium bilineatum. Next base: position 42,952,870 of record CM067317.1, on the reverse strand, counting down.
GTTTCTGTCACCATGGAAACATAAATATGTATCACAGACTTTGTATCTCACTCTACTCTTTCTCTCAACTTTTGATTTATTATAGCAGAGTTTACAATTTTGATTTATTATAGCAGAGTTTACAATTTTGATTTATTATAGCAGAGTTTACAATTTTGATTTATTATAGCAGAGTTTACAATTTTGATTTATTATAGCAGAGTTTACAATTTTGATTTAATTTTGTAAACTCTTGAGTCCACTGCGTGCTTTTGAGAAAGTAGCCGCCTTTCCAACAACTGGAACATCATCATATTCTCTTTTATTTCCTAATTCTGTAAAATTTAACTGACTACATCTATTATAAAAACCATGATAATCAGCAAAGACACAGAAGAACAAGAGGTAAACATAAACATACATGGAGAGAAACTACAACAAGTAAAACATTATCAATATCTTGGACACATAGTCACAAATGATGGCAGATGTGAAACAGAAGTTAAAAGGAGAATAGGAATGGCTAAAAGTACCTTCAATAACTTGAGGAAATTATTAATATCTAAACAAATTACAAACAAGTTAAACATGAGAATTATAAAATGATGCATCTATTCTATCTTAATGTATGGCTCAGAAACATGGACACTAAATAAACAATTAGAAGACAGAATTGATGTCTTTGAGATGTGGGTAAATAGGAGAATAGGGAGAACATCATGGAAAGAGAAGAAAACAAATAAAGAGGTGTTAAAAACACTTAATATGAAGAAAGAACTACTAAAAGAAATAAAAGTCAGGCAAATAAAATACTTTGGATACATTAAAAGACATGACACCTTATTGAAGACCTTACTTGAGGGTAAAGTCAAAGGGAACCGAACAAGAGGTAGGCAGAGATACAAGTGGGCGAGTACCCTCATACAATGGACAGGTTACAGTCTATCAGAGTACACCACCAAGACAAGAGACAGGGGATGTTGGAGATCTGTTTCAGCTAACCTTCGTTGCGAAGACGGCACTTGGTGGTGATCTATTTAGATTTGTAAAGTCTCTGCATTTGTATTCTTTATTCTACAATTTTGGAACAATATATTTCGGTATTTACCCTAGCTATATCAATTAGATAATTTTAGTTATCAATTAAAACAATAGTTTTCCAGTATTTTTTTGTTTTTCCAAGACATTTATATTTATCTATCAGCTGATCACTTTTATCTATCCCTTTCATATACTTATTGTAATATTTAACAACATTAGGTTTCCTGACTTGAATCTTCCTAAAATCCCCATTTACTTTTGTTCTCTTCTTTATATATGTACATTCATTTGCTTTATGGATTGTAGTAATGATTGAAATTGTTTTATTAATCTATCCTCTGTATTATTAATTGTTCCCCAGTCCTCATCCACCTCATAGACCCTATAGCATTGTCTTTTTCAAATTCCTTAATATTTTAAAATTCTACTGGAAAGCCTTTTTCTATTTCTTAACAGTCCCACACGCAAGTACACTTACTTTCCATAAATCTTTGAGTAACTGCACCGAAGTGTAAAAGTTTTAGAAGTAAACCCTATATCCCTTCCTCTCTAATGGTTTTATCAAATTCATAACTACCCCATGTGCTAAACCAAACCCTCCTACATTTGTATTATTATTATTTGTTCCCAAATAAACTTCAAAATCATACGTATAACCAGTATTAGAATCAGCTAATACCCACAACTTCATCCCCCACTTTGTCTGTATGCCCTTCATGCACTGCCTAAATGGATATCTCCCCTTATTTCTAACCATTCTTTCATTGATAGAAATATTCAGATCAGACTGATATAACGTTTTACATTTGCTTCTAATATAATCTAACAACATGCTAACTGTGCACAGCCTGTCAATTGGTTTCTCAGTTGCAGGATAAGGCACTTTCAAAAAGCTCATGATCTCCTTAACTCTTTGTCTCCGTACGGTTTTCTTGCTATGCCGAACACGATAGTAAATTTATATTAAAATGTAGATTTGAGCGGCTTTTCGGCATAGTGGGTCTCCAAAATGTAGATATTAGCGGCTCAGTGGACATGTAGAGTTAAACCCATCACTGAAAATAAAAGATCTAGTCCATAACCAATTCTACAAAGATTTCTTTGACCAGAAGTGATTTGAATTGGAGGGATTTAACAGACTCGCCAGTTAACAGGGTTGTTCCGATGATGTGTTACCAAAAATCTACTTTTCTGAAAGTTGAGTCACCTCTCACATATTATTTGTACCAATTGCCTGACACATCCGGCTTTGGTGGTGGTATCTATTGCGTTCTTAGTTTTACCAATTCTATTGAATGATGGATATCTATAGCTATATGACTAGTAGGCCAGCTAGGTGTCACAATCTGCTTATCAGCAAATCTCATACTGTACGTTGGCCTCTTTCATCAAACTTAATGCTATATACGGTCAATATTGCTTAACTGTTTGAAGTTCTGGGTCACTATTGACCTGACCACAGAGGTAGAACTAATATCTGGTACAATTATCATAATGTATTTTTTCTTTCAGAACTAGTTTGGGACGAACTCGAGAGTGATATCCCTTCACACAATATGTCATAGCAGGAGCACACAACATCATATTTTGGACTAGTCTGCCATCTTCTACTGTTGTGGCCGCCAGCTATCATTGTTTCAGAGAGATTATGATTCCCATTTTTTAGATCAGAGAGTGTACTGACTCTTCAAGGGAGTAGAACAGCTTGATGTAACTTGATTGACGTAACGAACAGCTTCATTTCTTCCCAGATGACAGAATACTTAACTTAAATGTTATCTGGCGTGTGCTACAAATGAACATTTTTGATTGGACACGAAAACATACAATGCATACCAGTAATATTCAATCCTTTCAATTTATATGTCCTTGTCAAACTAGGCCATCAACAAACTGCTTCCATCTTTTTTAACTTATATTTTTGGTTTGTTCTCAAACTCCCACCAGATCTCTCTTATAGCAGTACGATGGTCCTAAATATTTTCTGTAAGATGTAGACCTGAGGTAAGAAATGAAGTGGCTTTACTTGCGGCAATAGCCTTTTCATATCCGACTTTGACTTTTATCTTTAACTTGTCTGGAAAAAAAATGCTATTCATTATTTGCACGGCAGACAGCAATAGAACAATATTAACAATAGATTAATATTGTTAATCTATTGAGATGACAATCTGTCCACACAAAAGACCCATTTATCCCTCTGAATGTATTCTACAATTGCAGAATGTTGTGAGTATCACTTATACTAGCTTTAAGTGATAATAAGCAGAAGATTCTGATAATAACAAGGAAATTCAGATAACCAGGAGAGTTGATAATAACCAGGAGAGTTGATAATAACCAGGAGAGTTGATAATAACCAGGAGATTCTGATAATAACATGAAGAGTCGATAATAACTAGGAGATTCTGATAATAACATGGAGAGTTGATAATAACAAGGAAAGTCTGATAATAAGGAGAACCTGATAGTAACCAGGAGATTCTGCACACAAAAAAATGCAGTTGTGATAAGAATTTATAACCTGGTATCAAACCAATGACTCTTAAAGACAGGACAAGTGGCTTTACCACAGAGATCCTTAAATATATAAATACTTATATTTTGTTGGTCAAAATCCCCAGGAAGTATGAGCAGTTAGTTCTTGTTTCCTATATGCAGTGGGTGATTTCTCTAGAGCAGGCTTTCTGAACTTGATGCTTGTAAGCACATCTCATGTAAGGACATGTGCTCGCTTCATGCGAGTTAATAAGTGCCTGCGAACACTAATGATTACATGTGGGTAGTACTCGACATCTGAAAAGGTTGAGAACCACTGTTCTAGGGCATATTTATATACCCAGGAAGTTTCATTTTTCAGCCTCATGCAATGCTTATTGAAGAAGCCCTGTAAGAGGAGGCCCCCTAAGCTTGTAGTTTAAGGTCAACAAAATACGAAGTCAAACAATGAAAGTGGCAGACACAGGAAAGAACAAAAAAACAAATTGGGCAATCATAATTGAGAGTGATACTTAATAAAACTATTATAATCAACAAAATCACAGAGAAACAGGTGCTAAACATAAAAATACCTGGAGAGATACAACAAGTAGATCATTACCAAAATCTTGGACACATAATCATAAATGATGGTAGATGTTGCTAAAAGGAGAATAGTAATAGCAAAAAGCACTTTCAATGGCATGAGGAAAATATTGACATCTAAACAAATCACAAACTAAAAATGAGAATGATAAAATGCTACCGGTTTTTGCATTGCATTACAAGTATTTGTGTCACTATTATTTTCTCTCCTTTCAAACCCAACAACGCATGTTCAATGAATAGAAGTTTCAAAATAGCTACAGTTGGAGCCAAATTAATTTTCAAAATTAATTGCTACATTTAAGGATAATGTTATTTGAATAGCAGTCTTATGATAAGACAAATCGATTTGTTCTGAAGCAAATAAACAGATATGACAGCTATCAAGAATCACATTTGGTGGTTGTGACGCAGAAAAACATGCTTGGATTGAAATGTAACATGATTCACTTTCGAAAACTTTTTTGTTTGTTTGCAAGGAACAGTTGAGGGGATAGAGGAGAAGAGGTGAAAAAGAAAATGTGGATTGACAGTATCAAGGAATGTTCTAAGCATGATTTTTTTTACTCATCCAAACGAATTACAGAGTTTTTTAGAGCTTTTTGTGCTGTCTCGAATGTGGCACCCCTCCCTAGTACCCTCATTGATTATTATGATCAGATGATAGTAATTCCGTTCATTGCTTCATTTGATGGTTTCTAACCCTAACAGAAACCATATGTTGCATGTCATTGGTTGAAACAGATTTGACTTGAAGTCCTTATTTTTTGGTTAGTTGTGGCTCTCGTGTCATTATTCAATAAAATGTGACTCGGGTTGTTTTTTTTCAACTAGATGTGTCTGAAGGGGGCTTGTTTTGATAATATATAACTTAGAGGCTGTTGATTTACTTAGATATAGCTCACAGGTTTTTTCATAGTATGTGGTTCAGAGATCTCTGTTTTAACTAGATGTGACTATGAAGTAATGTTTCCATAACTTGAGGCTCAGGGACCTCAGTTTTAATTAGATGTGGCTCAGAAGTCTTGTTTCCATAGCTTGTTGCTCGGACATCTTTCTTTTACTTAGATAATATGGGGCTGTTTTTAGTCATTTATGGCCCAGAGACCTTTTTATTAGATGTGGCTTGTAAATAAGAGATTGGGGTTCAAATCCTTTCCCCCACCTCTTTTATGAAATCAAAACATGACAATTTGTGCTAGCAATGAAAAGGTGGGTAGACAACAACCTTCTCCCCTCCAATTGATTTTCCTCTAAAAGGTCATAAAATGAATCATGAGAAATATTACAGAATTGCACACAAAGATGGACAAATTACCTATTTTTTTTTTTAATGTGTGTGGGGGGGGGGGTTGTCTGAAGTCCTTTCCCTCCTACTGAAGATATACATACATCCCTGGCTAAGATACCTTCTTGAGATAATACTTGATTCACGCATATACTCTTTTTTTAAAATAACATTTAGTTCCCAGACCTTTCTTTCAACTAAATGTGACTGAATGGGCACTCACTGCAGACAATATGAATTGGATGCAGGACTTGAAATACAAAGTGTTATAGATAATTCTACCCATTTTCTGTAGAAAGAATTTGAGACATTTGTATGTAAGAAATTAAGTAGAGAAGCATACAGGTCAACAAGAACTGCTTATCATAATCAGATGCCATCTCCACAATGAACAGACCTCCAGCATCTTCTGTTTCATGTCTTGGTGATGTACTCTGCTCAACTAACTCATCCATCTAATGGTGTTCCCCTCCCACTTGTATCTCTACCCACCTGTTGATCATCTATTGACTATTCTGTCAAATAATGTCTTCAACAAATTCTTTTAATATGTCCAAATTATTTTATTTGTTTGATTTTTTATTCCTTTTAATATTTCTCTTTTTGTTGTTGTCTTATGCAGTGTTGTCAGAACCTCTATTCATATCCTTCTCTTCCCATGAAGTCCTCCCTATTCTTTTATATATCCACATCTCAAATGCAAAAATTATGTTCTCTAGTTTGTTCATTATCCATGTTTCTGAGCTATTAATGTAGAATAGATAAGGCATTTTAAGAACTACTACTTAATAGTAAAAAGGTCAAAAATGTGAATAGTTTGGACAGAATAGTTGACTTGATTCCTTGTCAATAAAATGACTTCTATGGAACAATTTGAGGGTGGAAGAAAACAATAATGTTTTTTATTGAAATATAGAAATAAATCATTAAAAATACGGATTTATCAAAAAATAAGTTGATAACTATGCAATAATGGATTGTATTCATTATTTTTCCGTCTCTGACAAGGTTGACAGCTACCATTGGAGTTATCTTCTGATCAGGGGAAGTAATGTGTTTCATTCATTCATTTTTCTTTTACACTGAAGATAGGGCAGAGATCAGATCTCTCCAATTCTGTCTGTTCAAAGCTATTCTGTGCAGTTCTTGAATAGTATAGATGTTGATTGTTTTACTTTCTCTAAGTATTGTTCTTCTGAGTGTTTCTTTTGGTCTAATCCTGGCTCTTTTGCCTGTAGGTATCCATTCAAGAGATGGGTGGTGTATTCTGTTGATGTCTGTGCATAGGACATGCCCGATGTAGGACCAATAGCGTATTCTGATGGTTGGTTGGTTGGTTGGTTGGTTGCTGATCCAGTGGTCCATGGGCTCATGCCCTTTGACCCAATGCCATTAAATGGCATTATATTGCTGGGAAGTCTGTGGATTTTCGGCCCACCCCATGACAGAGCCAGATAATAACTATCACACCTCCAGGAAGGTAGGTTTCAACCTATGCACTGCTCCTAGTCACTGTAGTCAAGATAGGGTTCACTGTGCTCATTCCCCGCCACCAATTGACTACTGCTTATGCCGAACTTCTCTATTGCTCCATGTATGCAACCAAATGTTCAAGTCAAAAGGATTGTCACGTCCTGAGTCACTGTGCCTCTATGATGGGTTTCAGCCATAGGAAAAAACAGTGTTGTCAGTTTCCTCCTCCCCAGTGCTGCACAGTACATGTCCGGCTCCCTGCCAACCACATACCAGCTCCCTGCATACATTTATATTCAGGTAAATATGAAACACATTTAAACAACAAAATAAAAGCATAATTGTATAGATGACGTGCCATGAAGCTTCTGTAAGAAGATAACCTCAATATAACGGCATGTCATTCACTAAGGTTTTCTGTTGCATGGGTGGTATGTCTGGGTGGCCATTGGTGAGACCCACAGACGCAATCACATGCGTGCGTTTTCTGATAACATCTGTGATGAAATTTTGATGTGTCTCCTCTCTGATTTTATCATGCGATTTGAATTCACTCCAATGGGTGTTATCTAGATCACTGTACGACAATCCCGCAATGATGACGAAGAAATCACACGTGCTATCTTAAATATCCGATGTTGTAATACACAATTTGTCACAAAATAATTTGTTTGAAAGAAAAAGAATTGAAATGAACTTTCTGTTAATGAAAAAGAATTGGAATGAACTGACTTCTGTTACACAAATCGGTCTGGACTTTACGATGTTAGTTGATTAATCCAACGATCGACGGAATGACCCAGACTTGATTAGAGAAACACACTCCATCAACGGACGTCACTACTGGAAGTCCAAGTAATGTGTGCTGACTTAATTTAATGTGAACAACCATATGTTGTTAATATCATAATGTTAGGTCCCTGTAATCATATTATCAAATGTTAACTTTTGCGAACAATCATTTTGGAGCTGTTTTTATGTGGTAGTTACATCCACTTGTATAGATACTGTTTAAGATATCAACAATCTATTTTTGTAAGCATTCGTTCTAAAACTCCCACTCGATCTCTCCTGTAGCAAAACAATAGTTCTAATAGATTTCCAGCAGGGTGTAGTCCAGAGAACAGAGATATGCTGTGCCTTCATTTTATTTGTGGAAATATACCTACACCTTTGGCTATTTAAAAAAAACTATGTTTAGTATTTGTATGTCTACTTCAGCGAACACTCATTCTTGTTTGTTTTTCTGTGTGCTTTTGGTGGCTCATAGAACTTCATTACACCTCATTCTACTATTCTCCAATTGATTCTGCTGAGAAAATAATAACCTAGCAGATATTTGAGATACAGATGACTCTCTTGATACAGAAATATGAAACAGATGCTACATTGCAGATAGGCAGTGGGCTGCCATGAGTAGTCTAGGATTTATTTCTTTAACTTTTGTTCTAAACCTCGCTAGAACTCTCTTATAGCAGGTCAATTGTTCTTATAACTTCCCAGCAGGACATAGTCCAGAGAACTGATGTGTCAGTTACTGCTTTATTTGTACCAATGGTACGACACATTGTTTTTGGAGGTATGCTTAGTGTTTTTACCAATTTCCATGAGTGATGGATATCTGAAGCCATATCGCTAGTTGGCCATTTCTACACCACAACTTGTTTGTAAGCATTGCACCTATAGTATGTCTGTCATCAATTTGTCTGTCGTATCCCAAATATAAGTAATGACTCAAAAGGCATGCTGAAGTTGGCTATGTTAGAATGAAAGACAGATATATCTGCCAAGCTGTAAACTATGCCACAATGCATCTATTTTCTGGACTAAATTCTGCAGGATTTTGAGAACAAACAAAGAGTATAGATTATAGGATAAATCGCTTAGCACCTAAGATCCTCAGATTAACAACTTTAACACATATAACCCAGTGGAGGTTGGTGTGAAAGCCACATATTGGATTTAAGTCTCAAAATAGGGTCATACTGGGGAAGTTCTTGAGAACCGTACCATCGGAACACTTGAACAAGGCACACAATACAACATATTATTGTATCTTCCTTGCCTTTCAACCTGTCTCATTTTGAATGAAATATCTTCTGGACTATGTCCTGCTAATCAGTTGGAGTTTGAGAATGAATGTAGAAGAAGAGTGAAATGCCTGAGAAATTTTCCCTCTAAGTCAGTGCTTCTCAACCTGTCCAAGGCAGTGGCCAGGTAAAGAAAAATTTCATATGACCTGGACACGGTAAAAAAATACTACAGTATATACACATAATTTATAATAACTGAGACTGCTGTAAAACTATAACAATAGTACTTACATAAAGCACCCGGTCAATCAGTTTTACAATTTATTTGTTATTTGTAGTCTTTCGTACCCATACACTATAATCTGATAATTTGTACGTTTATTGTAAAGCTGATAAACATTGTGGCTTACGTAAGTACTATTTATATACCCATAATAACTTTACAATTCAAGGAGATGGTCTCACGGTTTGGTAGACATGTTTCCGCTGCCCGGGGGTTGAGAAGCGCTGCTATAAGTTACCTAAACCACCGTCTGATTCCATGCACGCAGAAACTTATTGAGAGGGAACATTGTTTGAGAGTACAGAGAACATAAAATATTTGTATGGAGATCTCTAATGAAATAATTATTGTAGGTTATTTGATTCATGTTACTTTAATCTAAATGTGTGGCCTGTGTACATTTTGTCTTATCACTACTTTGTTATAAATTGTAACACTTAATGTAAGCAGAGATCAATGTAGTACAGATTTGTGATCAAATATATTGAATGCATTTCTTCTGGAATTTTGTACTTACTTTTTGTGTTATTGTTGTTGTTTATGTTTTGTAATCAAGATTGCCTGTATGTTACTGAGTTCCGAAAGGGGGGTAAAGTATAGTAACACTTTTTACTTTACATGCATGTTGTAAGTTGTGTCGAAAACCCAAATTCCTTTGGGTCGGACGACCACCAGTACTCAAACAAAGATCATAACTGATCAGCCACAATGCTTCTAAACAATTATGCAAGTACTGATCTCAAGCCTGATCTAGAACTACGGTACAAAACTTTGATACATTTGATCAGTTTGTATGTATCTAAATATGCATGTGTATATGTCCACAAGTTCAAATGTATATTGAGTAACTTTAACGGGTATAATTCAATTCTCACTTTATATGATTTTTCAATCCGGTCCGCAACCAGCTCTGTATATCTGTATTTAGCCCTCAGACTAACGGTTGCTGACCCCTATCGTAAAATGTGACTAAGGAGATTTTTGTGGCGGAGTTGGCTGTCCCATCCTATATATAGTTAAAATGACCCAGATGCTATACTGAAACCAGATGTGTCAAGCCAAAAAGGTGATAAATATCGCAGCTAAGCTGTAAACCATGATTCAGCACATTCTATTCTCCAGACTACATCCTGCTAATCTGCAGGAGTTTGAGAATGAATGCAGAAGTATGTAATCAAGATGATTTTATGTGTATCTAATTGAAGTGTGCTATTAGTGCTGGTGATCATCAGTACAACAAAAGTCCATAGAGGTTCTGATTCCTGTCACAATAAATCCATCAGTGTGTTTGTTAATTTGTTTTGATCCCCAAGAATTATGAGCAATGAAGCTCCTGTTTCTTGTGGGCTATAGGAATTTCTCCAGAGGTTAGAGATTTCTGTGCTACACAGAAGATTCAAAATATCAGCTGTATTCAATACTTTGAGAAAAAGCCTCCTACATTAAGTAATATACAGTGTAATCTCTTGTCACATCCTTTTATAACATATTTTCCTGTATAACAACACTTTTTAAAATCCTCAGTTATACTTATTTTTTATTCTTTGTACTGTATATAGCAAATTTCTCTTATTACATGTTTATTTTATAGGTCCAGACAAAGTTGTTATAACAGGATTCCACTGTAGATGCGTATATTCCTTTTTAAATTGCGATTTCATTTCCAGTTTTTGTCTGTATATTTTCTTGACAAAGACCTTCTGGTCGAAACATTAACATTGTATATTTCCTCTTCTGTAAATCCAGATTTTTTCATTTTTAAACCAATACGGTTAAACAAACATAGTTTTACTATTCACAAACATACTATTAGACTTATGGAGACACAAAAATATAGATGGCAGCATATAAACCAGACTAAATCAACGTTTCATTCATATTTTCCTCAAATGCCAGATGGTAATTTTACTGCAATTTCTCTTTCCTTTTCTCATCCTACTCGTGGAGGGGGGTCCATGTAAGTATAGTCAAATCTCATTATAGCAACATGATCGGGATGGACAAAATAGGTATGTAGTAACAGAAGATCTCTATATACAGTATAAAAAATAAATATAATTTGGGATTTTGAAGTGTTGTTAAATAGGGATATTGCTATAAAAGAATGTGCTATAAAGGGATTCCACTGTGTATGACACATGCTCAACTATTTTGTATGCAGACATCCAATTATATGAAAGCCTGCGACCATTTATTTAGTGGTAGTCAATGTTTTGCGTTGAAAACAAATGTCTCTGGGAACTGATAAACATAAAATGGAGCGATTTCATCACAAATAGTGATTTAAGAAAAAAAAACGCACCAAGAATGTGTGTCAAACATCATAAGAAAATGCACATGGAAATACTTGAGTCATGTTTTAAGACTAGATTAAAACTGAATAAACCAACATCCCTTAATGTGACACCTGAGGGTAAAAGAAAACGACGAAGACCTAAAGCAACCCTAAAAAACAGCATAGGCCTACTTAAAGAAGGGGAAATAATAGACTGCAAGAACTAAAACTGCAGACCGCAAAACATGGAAAATGAGAGCCTGTGCCTGAGGCACGCAAGGAACAAACTAACGAAATGCGTTGCTGCAATTTCTCTTTCATTTTCTGATCCTACTCGAAGGGGGTCCATGCTAATATGTATGATATATGCTCCATTCTTCTGTATGAAGACATTCAGTCATATGAAAGCCTGCATCCATATAGTGGAATTAATGTTGGTGACTTTCGACACAAACATTCCATATGACTTTCATGGTTTTTATCAGGGTTTTTCAAAGTGACTTATAAATAAACAAATTTGGTAGCATACCCTATTCAGAATGTAGCCATCAACCCCGCAATTTTTTGGCTGTACTTATTTTCTTGGCAATATAAATATGGTCAGTAGTTTGTCATTGCTTTCTGAACGGTCCAGAAGCTCAATTTAAGCTGCTGCCTGTGGCGGGATTTGAACACAGTACCTTGGTCGTTACAGACACGCTCTGTGCCACAGATGCTGGTTTGTTGCAGAATAACCATGGGAAAATGTCATCGCTGGACTACTGCGTCTTACGTCTGAACCTTAGTTCTTCTGCTCTGCTCAGTATTGAATTCACACGTCTTAGCATCACTATGCAGGATTGTTCTACATATCACGTGATCTTCTGACAGCTCTTCCTAGCTAGCACAAGTGATGACAAAATTATTCATTGACGATTTATATACATCTTTGGATACTATGATCCAGTCCAACCTCCGTTATCGTTCTTGTTTACCATTAGTGCCTACCTACGTATTTTGTGGTAAATTGATCTAAATATTATAACAATAAAAAGTCAATAATTAAATGAAATATTAATGGTTAGGGGTTAGGGTTAGTTATGTTTTACATAACTAATCATAACCCTAAATATATTTCAATTAATAAATGATAAACATTAACTGATAAACATAGACAATGGAAATAAGAGGGTGCTAAAGCTTAAGTTTATCATCGGACACGCGGTGTGGGATGGAAACAAATGGGCTGACCAATTAGCTAGCTTCGCCACTGTAACCGATGGTAACTGCAGAACAAACATCCCCAGTGCTCTTTGTTATTCCATATAATCAGAGGATTTTAAGATGTACGAGTCAATATTGAGAATACCTGATTTGGGAATGATGACAGACATGATCCGTAGAGAACACCTAACACAGATTTCAAAAATAGCACTCAACAACATAGAACCGAAACAATCAGCCGTCATACCCTGAGAGATTTACTGGAGCGATCTGAGCACCTATGGGTATGTCTGGTGTATGCAAAGTATAATCAACATGCCTAACGGTGCAGAAGAAACTCACAAAAAGAAGTGTCACCATTCCTACACTGTTGATTACTTTAAATACAGAATCATTGCTTCTCCTTGTTAGAAACTATGTCAATTTGCTTACCGTGTGGAATATCGTTTTTCAATGAGACTATGAATCCATCTAGATTAAATGGCAATTTTTGCCGAAGACGGATGTGTCGGGCCATTGACGCAGATAAAACGGCGACACAACGCATTTCCATTCTCTGGACTACATCCTACCCGTAATGGTCCTGCTACAAAGGAGATCCAGCGGGAGTTTGAGAATGAACGCTGAAGAAGAAGAAATGACAATTTTTAGCAAATCCACTCTGATAAATGTAAAAAAATGTAACATATTCTTAGGAATTCAGCGAAAAAATGTATTTAAAAAAGAAAAAAACCGTGTCAAAAATGTTTCCATCTACTTCAAGACAAATTTGCCTCGCAACTTAAGTCAACAAACTTTATATGGTTTCGTGCAGTCAGCATCTCTCTAAATAAAGCTGTATTTTTTTATCAAGACTTACAACGTGTATATTCTCAAGTTACTACTGTATGAATATGGACCAGTCAATCGACACACAGACAACAACGACAACAACAACACACTGCACAGATATGTAAATTCCCCGGGACCACAACGATTTAGCACTTGTATGTACCATCAGGCTTTAGTACTACAAAGACCAATTAGGCCTACTTGTAACCATATAAACACACGAACAGAAACAAGGTTGATTCAGATGCAACATGGAAATGAAGAACATAATTAAGAAGCATCTGGAAGTTATCTGTCTTTTCCAGATAATTCTGCTATCCTAGGAGCTGCACAATTTTGCAGCATGTTTAGGCATGTTGCTCCTCTGACTGTGATTTCGACAAAGACGAATGGTCTGATCACAGAAATAGAGGTTAAGGCACATCACATGTTAAGCTTAGGGATGTCTCGCTCATGCTCCATTACTATTTTTAAAACTTTCTTCGTTGCTTCTACAGATTTAATGGTTTCTATAGGAGAGAATAGAGTCATTCGAAATGAAGTGCTATAGAAGAGTCATGAGAATACCATGGACAGCAAGAACGATCAAGCAAGACTTGCTAAGAAAAATCAACGTCCAAGAAGGCTGGCTTTTAAACACCATATTAAGAAGGAAGTTAGGTTTTTTTCCGGTCATGTGAAGAGACACGATGGCATGGAAAAAGTGTTGCTGGTGGGGGGGGGCGATGGAAGGCAGTAGCTAACCCAACCAAGACGTCGTAGGACAAGAGACATTCAGAAATTCATGCACATGTCGCTAGAGAAAGCGGGCAACGTGCCGGAGATCGAAGAGATTTCAGGATCTATGTTCTTGAAGACTGCGTTCTGGAAAGAAAATATCACATGACAACATAGGAGATAACCATAAAAATGACAACATAGGAGATAACCATAAAAATGACAACATGACAACATAGGAGATAACCATAAAAATGACAACATAGGAGATTATAAAAATTACAACATAGGAGACAACCATAAAAATTACAACATAGGAGATAACCATAAAATTACAACATAGGAGATAACCATAAAAATGACAACATAGGAGATAACCATAAAAATGACAACATGACAACATAGGAGATAACCATAAAAATGACAACATAGGAGATTATAAAAATTACAACATAGGAGACAACCATAAAAATTACAACATAGGAGATAACCATAAAATTACAACATAGGAGATAACCATAAAAATGACAACATAGGAGATAACCATAAAATGACAACATAGGAGATAACCATAAAAATGACAACGTAGGAAATAACCATAAAATGACAACATAGGATAACCATAAAAATAGTTTTAGCTTATATGGATGAGGAAATATGGATATTTATTATTGGTAATGGTACTGCCGGATACTCTGTAGGCCTATATGTTCCAACTCAGTGATTCTCAGCGTGAGCTATATAACCCTGTGGCGGCATCAGGAGGATGTTCAAAGAAGGGGGAGTGGTGAAAATTGTGATGTCACTGACCCGTCATGGGGGTTGCATGAAGGTAGTCACTTGAACAAGTATTTGTGCATGCGGTTGTGTCTGTGGGTCTCACCAATGTTTCACTACACAAACCAACCATGCAACAGAAAGCCTTAGTAAATGACATGCCTTTATATTGAGGTTATCTTCTTATAGAAGCTTCATGGCACGTCATCTATACAATCACATAGTCGTAACCTTCGATAACAGTTACCATGTTGTTCTGACAGGCCGACGTTGTGCTTGAACTGGTTACGGGCACAGCGTGGGTGGACGGAACAACAAAGAAATCTGTCGCAAGGACCAGAGTTGTGCCCTGATGTCGACGTCTGTTTCCGCGGCATTGGACTCGAAACACCATCGAGTCGGATGGCTGTTAGAACAGAGGACGGAGCACTTATGGGAATGTCCCACGTGCTGTGAGGCCAGTTTCTAATCAGGAACCAAAAAGAACAAGTATTGGCAGCAACTAGAGCAATTGCTTGACTGAAATCTATGTGACTCATTGAGTACACTATGGAAGTATGAAAGTGGCCGGGCTGATAGACAGTGACTGATGTCAGTGAAGGCTAAACTGATAAAAGTGAACTTCATCTTTGTGTGAGGACATGGTGAAGGACCTACATTCACCTTCTCGTGGTGCATGCCTCTAAAAACGGCAATTCGAATCTTGTGTGAAACACGCGGCTAACGCCCTAGAAGTGATTACGCGCAAAAACAAGGTCAAGGTAATCCGTAATCGCACGAAAAGTCCGTAACCCTAAACATGAAATGACCTCTGTACAGAAAGTAAACATGACATGAAAGACAGTTGTTTGTTTTAAATTTCCGTGCATTTCATTAGTCGGCCGTGGCCCTATTTCGTCATGTGACTTTAAGTATATAAATAGTGACCAACGAAAACACGACAATAATCAAAAACTTCACGAATGTAGGCTTGTTTACTTTCTGTTGAGATGTCTTAGAACCCGTGCCTGGTTCACATGAAAGTGTGCTATAAAATCGGGTCTTCTGCAAACATAAGTAAAGTGATATGTAGGCCTATGCAATTCTGTAGCATATTTTGCATTTACATAGTCTCTCGATTACACAAGTGCAAACCTGTACTCGCAGTCGCTTCCAAAAGACTTAATTTCTAGGGATCAATCTCAGCTCTGCAGACCAAGATGAAATGATAATTAATTATACCCACACAACCAAAATCTCTGATTTCGGTCTCCAAAGATCATAAAACTATCACAATGCAATGTTAGACAACCATAATTATTATATTTACGTTTTTAGAAATAACCCACATTACCCTGTTAAACAAAAACACACATAACCCCAGATTGTATAATTCAATATAAAAGCCAAGGCGGTACAAATATACCTAAATATACCTAAAATTATATTTTAAAGTCATTCGCCTATTTGCGTGTGCAATTCCACCATTTTCATGAGACATCTGATGACTATGTTTGACAATCAGGAGGATTTACCTGTCTTTTGCTAAATTTCTAAGATTTCCTGAAAAAAACCCTAGGCTAAAACAAATATTGCAAAGACAATCCCTGCATGCCAGATGACGGCTCAAAACCCCAGATCTAGTTGAAAAAAATACCAGCTGTGGCAACGCTTACCGTAATAAAAATATTTATGTACCTAATGCTAATTCTAAATGCGCAACGTGCATAAATAGTTATAATATAAAAGTTGCATTGTAAAAGTGACACTTTGATCACACAATATTTGTATGGCTTTTGTATAAATCTGGCGTTTAAAATTACAAAGTCTAAGCAACCGACATTTAGTTTGTCTCTCCTTTCAGCACACATTGTCAATCTGCAAGACGATTGGTCGAAATATTATCCCAATCAATTGTTCTAGTTTGAAGGCGGCACCCTAACGAAACTGGATTGTGTATCATTTTTGTAATGCTTGTGTTTCTTGCTTTTCATTCTGGAACCGTCTTACGCCTGATCTTAGTTATCAAGTAAGTATTATTGAATATGCGCTACTCAATCGTGTGTGTGTTGTGTTAATAAACCTACAATAGTGAGATCCAAAGGAAGCTGGGTTATTATTTTTAACTGGACATACTCGTGTTAACAAGTCTACTGTGTATGTTTCAGATCAAGGTTTGGTGTTAACTGTTACTCAAACCGGTATATAATTACGAGGGGGATGGGGGGTTGAGAGGATTAAATCCCCTCCCACGGACCTTAAGTGTTACGATTTTTGTAAAAGGTTTTACTCTTTAAAAGATCACCTTTAAAATAACCTTACCACCCACAAGGAATCAGTTTGTCAACCACAGAAAATATTACTGTGCCAAATTTTAATCCTAAATGTGCACGGAACTTGATGTGTCCTGCGACCTCCCTCTGGTTACTTGCAGACGCTACAATAATCTCAGGGATTTATTGCTCAGAAGTCATCTCCAACATGACGTTCCGAGTCATTTCTACACCATCAGTTGCAAACGTAAGAGATGTACCTATGTCACCCAGACCCGGTCTGTCACATTCCCCAGAACCACCTTTACCAATTAAGAAAGTTTCACATGTGTGTCTCGCAACGTAGTCTATGCCATTATCTGCAAGCGTTGCACCATGTGACGTACATAGGTGATACTGGAAATATGTTCGCAGACCGATTCTTTGAACATACGTACATAATAAAAAACAGGAAGGGCATTCCTGTTCCTGACCCACGGACCATCGGGATGCCCAAAATATTCAGATATTCAGGTGGCGTCCATCAAGATGTACTGCTCGGATGACCAGACCACACGTGATTGAGAACTGATATATATATATATATATATATATATATATATATATATATATATATATATATATATATATATATATATATATATATATATATATATATATATTGTTTTGCCTGTGTGTGCGCGCGTGCGTACGGTACAAAAACTAGAAGTAATACCCGGCGTTGCATTGGTGAGAATGTAAAAAAGAGTGCTATTGCATATATGGTCTGATTAATTTTATGTTCGAGCATATGCGTACTGTTATAATCAATTCGGCCCCTACAAAATATAATAGCATTATAATTATAGTATACAGATATATGTAGGCATATGTGATTTGAAAGAATATGTTTAAAAGGACACACACACAAAATCTTATGCGACGTATTTTTCTAATGCACCAACGACTTTTATCTGATTTATAGTTTCTGTAACTTCACGCAAAATTGATAACAAACCAATATCTCTGGGATCGTACATCAAGCGTACTAATCTGTTCCTCTTTAAACAAACTAAACACTCTAACCAGTCAGCTACAAAGTCTCAAATAGTACATTTATAATTGTTGTCATAATCTTGTTATAATACAAGTGTCACTAAGATTTTGCGGTGATCAATCTGCTAACGATTCATAGGTTGACCATCTTTTATGGTGACGAAGCTAGCTAATTTGTCGGCCCATTCGTTTCAGTGCAGACTCGCGTGTCCGGGGACAAATTTGGTGATTTTGCACATTGAGGCCTACATTTTAGCTCTCTCTAATGACTTCACCCATTCCACATGTACATAACCTAATGTGATCAATATGATAGTACAAGCATAAATGTAAGGCAAATGGGAAAAGTTTTATGTGATAAATATATGCACGACATTAGGAAAAAGAAAGGAGAAATAATAGTGAACCTGTTAAAACAGAGTAAACATGGATTGAAATGTAACAATATTATACTGTTAGACCTATTATTTATTTATTATTTGACCTTTGTACGATGGTCAGAGGTAATAGGTTAACATATTAATGATCATCTTTGCCGAACTATAGAGCAGTGATCACTATTTTCTATTTATCATATTGCGGCACAAATATTGTCTGATCAATGACCTCATGAGTAACCGTGTCAAATTGGATCTGAATCATTCAAGTCGATTCGATTTCTATAGCGGACAACAAAAACGGATTTGTCTATTTATGTATATAGATTTGGCATGATTTAACACTTTGGGATCGGTGTCCGTCAGTTGTATGATTGATATCGTATTGTTCCGTCATTTCTCTGTCTTGTTTCACCGATAATTGGGTATGTTTTGTCTATATTCTGTTTTTGATTTTTACCTCTGACCCAGTTTTAACCCTTCTGAGTTATATCCAAATGTTGTTCTGCCACGTGAACGTTAATACTGCCTTTCTTACTTGTGGACTTTTGTTGTGTATATAGTGTGTATGCGGTTGAACAGAATACATACAAGAATACTTACACATGTCCCTAAAGGAAGCGGGACAGCTAGCTCAAGACCGAGGAGAATTCAATAGATCCATAAAGAGGACTACTTTCTGGAAGGAATATGTCACGTCATGATGATATAGTCTTCATAAGACCTTTTGGTCGAAACGTCGATTGGTGTGTGTTGCTATGTGTGTTTCCAGTGATTATCACAACTTCATTACCGTGTTCCAAGCTGTGCCTGTTGTTTAGGAAAGTTAGTTGAGCTAGTAGTTTTTCCCCAATACTAATTGGTGTTTTAGTAATTTTAGGGGCAATGGGTATCACCTGACCTACCATGACCAATCGTGGTCACGCTTGACCTATACACCCATGTTTCCACCCTCAACATAGACGGAAAAGACAGTTGTATTATTGTTCATAGTTCTCAATTCTGTCACAGATCTACAGTTGTTTTAACCTTTCATTATTAATTCGTTGGTCATACAAGTTTTGCTGTGAAAACGGCATATGAAAATGTGAAACAAAGTCTTATAATGTGAATCTTGACCCTTATGCGACAAACTCTCTCTATACTTTGCACACCAAGTTACTTAAATAAATGATCATAGAAACTTGGTGGGCGGATTTTACGGTTCACACCCCCCCCCCCCCCACACACACACACACTTTATGACAATATAACATGTTTAACATTTCGAAACAAGTTAACAGTACGATAGCAACCACTCTCCCCATTTATAATACAACCACTGGATTATTTTGAATCGTCCTTACCCCCCCCCCCTCTTTCCAAGATAGCTGTTTTAACACGGAGTCAAAGATTGTTATTATATTGTTTAGAACCAAACGTATCGATTCTTAACAGTGATGTCTACAACCTTAATCTCCATGATTAATGTTCACATAATCTTGTTTCGTTATTTGTTATTTCTTCAGTCTAAGCCCAGAAATTTCTCCACGTGCAGTTTTCCAATGTCTCTCTCTCTCTCTCTCTACCTCTGGTTTCTACAAAATCTTATATGGATATTTGGTATTTCGTCAGTATAAGCCCAGACATTTCTCCATGTACAGTTTTCCAATGTCCATCCTTCTCTTATTTCAAGCAAACAGTCTTAATGTCATATAAGTCTATACGGACATCAAGGTCACCGTTTCATGTCAATTCGGCACCATCTATTGTACATGTCAATGTAACACTGTGCCTTTGAAATAAATAACCGTTATGTTTAATTTCCAAAAGTCCAGCATCATCAAGTTCCGACCCCGCATCAAAGATTGGTTGCATGGACTTCTAACAACATCTTTCTATTGCCTTCATTGTACACACTGCTAGACTGTGACCATCGACAGATATAATAAATGTTGGTTAAATTAAAACCAGCCTTCTAAAATGATTCATTTTTTTCCTCTGATTTTCATTGGTCCTTTTGTTTATGCATTGTGTCAATGAAAATCACAGTAAAAATTAAATTAGTCATATTAGAAAGCTATATTTGGATTTGCCAACAGGTCATATATACGTCTATGGTCACGGGAGCGACTGTAACCTATCCATCTCGTGATGTTTCCATCCCACCTGTAGCCATGCCTATCTCATGCTCGTACTCCCTCATCTCCTCGTACTCCCTCATCTCCTCGTACTCCCTCATCCCCTAGTACTCCCTCATCTCCTCGTACTCCCTCATCTCCTCGTACTCCCTCATCTCCTCGTACTCCCTCATCTCCTCGTACTCCCTCATCTCCTCGTACTCCCTCATCCCCTCGTACTCCCTCATCTCATCGTACTCCCTCATCTCCTCGTACTCCCTCATCCCCTCGTACTCCCTCATCTCCTCGTACTCCCTCATCCCCTCGTACTCCCTCATCTCCTCGTACTCCCTCATCCCCTCGTACTCCCTCATCCCCTCGTACTCCCTCATCTCCTCGTACTCCCTCATCTCCTCGTACTCCCTCATCTTCTCGTACTCCCTCATCTCCTCGTACTCCCTCATCTCCTCGTACTCCCTCATCTCCTCGTACTCCCTCATCTCCTCGTACTCCCTCATCTCTACATGTAAGGTCTTCAACAAGGTGTCATGCTTTTTACTATTTCAATTTTTTGTATATTTTTTATATTTTTGTTTTGTTTTATTATTTTATTTTACATATGCAGTGTTGTCAGAACCTCTTTGTTGGTTTTTTCTCTCTCTTTCAATGAAGCTCTCCATATTCTTCTATATTATATTCGTCCGTCGTAATCGACGATGACCAAAACTCAATCACAATAATAATAAATAATAAAAGATAATAAAGTTAATCGTGAGTTTTTAAATGACAAACAAGTCCAATGCAAGCACAAACATTTCTTCCACACAATTGACATCTGTAGAGGGTGTTTAGGGGACATATAGATGTTTTGTCTTTTCTACTTGCCCGCTTCTGTCTTGAGGTATTTTGTCTGGTTTCTTCCACCGCTAGTGCTCCATTTTTGATAGTGTATCACCATAATGTTCTGTTCTGAGCGAGGCTCTCCCAAGAGCCTACTTCAATTTTAAGATGTTTCAGTGAGGACTTGAGTGTGTATTCGAAACGCTTTTTTCTGTCCACCAGCTTTTCGAAGTCCTGTCTTGAGTACTCCATAATATATTTGTTTTGGTAGACGCGAGTCCTCCATACGCACAAAATGTGCTACCCAGCGTGCTTGCGCTTTCATAAGTAATGTGTAGATGCTTGTTGAGACTGATGTTTTCAATACCTCGTAGTCTGGTACTTTGTCCCACCAATGGATGTTGATATTCTATATCTTCTATATATTCACATCTCAATATCATCAATCCTGTCATTTATTTTTTTTTCTTTTATTGATTGTCCATGTTTCTGAGCCATATATTCATGTAGAGTATCATCGCTTTGTTGAGTATACAGAGAAAACAGTAGCCATGTTACAACCAGCACTTGGCAAAAGCTATCTCGAACCCTGCATAAAGGTAAATGGTGTAGCACTGAAAGTTGTGAATAGATTCACATATCTAGGCAGTACGTTATCACAAAATGCCAACGTTGATGATGAAGTGTATACAAGGATCGTCAAAGCAAGCAGTACTTTCGGCAGATTGTACGCAAATGTTTGGCGTAGAAATGGCATTAACCTACAGACTAAGCTGAAAGTTTACAGAGCAGTGGTACTTCCAGTGCTGCTTTACGCTAGTGAAACATGGACTGTGTATAGACGTCATGTGAAAAAACTCAATCATTTTCATACAAATTGTCTCAGAAAAATTATGAACATCAGATGGCAAGACAAGATTCCAGATACCACTGTCCTTGATAGAGTTGGTATCCCAAGCATTGACACGATCCTGATGCAGACACAGATTCGTTGGGCAGGTCATTTGGTGCGTATGCCAGACCATCATCTGCCAAAGATACTTCTCTATGGTGAGCTAGAGAAGGGTATACGATCTCAAGGTGGCCAAGGGAAGCGCTACAAGGACTCGTTAAAGAACTCACTGAAAGCCTTTGAAATAGACCACGATACATGGGAAGAACTTGCACAAAATCAGTGCTACAGTTTGAATTTACAACATTTTTATGTGAACTGTGAAGTTAAGTCATGGATTGTTACAACATTTTTGTGGGAACTGTTAAGTTAAGTCATGGATTGTTACAGATCAGATACAAATAGTTAGATCTATATATGCGTTATAATTAATCGACATTAATCGATTTTTTTTTCGATTAATCGAACAGGAAAATTTTAATCAGTTCCAGCCCTAGAAAAAAAAACCCAATTATTTACATTATTCGGCAGGAGGTGGTCAATGATTTTTGGACATGGGAAGGGAGAGGTTAAGAAAAAAAGTAGCAAAACAAATGTTCACGTAATTTATGGACAGCCCAAAATATCAAGTTTGACAATTTACACCAACACGAGATCTATGAACGCGTAACAATAACAATCTTTCTTCACGGCTGTGACGGATGGTTATGAACGCGTAACAATAACAATCTTTCTTCACGGCTGTGACGGATGGTTATGAATAGCCATTAATTTTATCTTGAACATCCGAACCTTGTTTGTCTTTGAAAATATCATGGGGAAAAAGAAAGATCAAAGACACGGCTACATAATTATGGCTAGAAATAAAAGACGCAACGTGTGCATTAGGGTTGTCATATTGGTTATTTTAAAAGGCTACCAGCCTTGAAATTCATTTTTGACATTTTTAATTAAAAGCATATGTCCTCTCATATTTTCTTTTTTTAAGTTTGGCTATAAATTGTGTGCCAGGCTTTTTATGTGGATGTTAGTTAATTTATAAGCACTGTCTATACTACTGATGTATAAATGAAGAAGAAGAGTCATCATCATCATGTAGCATATCTTGAACAGGATGTAACAGTCATCACAGCCTTTCCAAACTTCTATTGATCTTAGGCTAGTCTTTCTGCTTCTGTTACTGCCATGTTAAGGTGGTCTTTGATGCCATGCGCCCATCTTCTTCTTGGTCTGCCTCTTGTTGTCTCCCTGACATCATCTCCTCCGTTATTGTCTTCTCTAGGCTGTCATGGCGTTTGATATGGCCAAAATATTGTAGTTTTCTGGAAAGAACCGTGCTAATTAGCCAGTTTTCTTGTACATTCATTTCTCTCAGGATGGCTACATTGGTGATCTATTTGGTCTATGGTATTCTGATAAATTTTTTGTAACATTTTGTTTAAAATGTTGATATTTTTATTTTTCATTTTGCTGGTGATGTCCATGAGTCACACCCATATTTTTGCAATGGGAATATGCAAGCTCTTGGGAATGTTAGTTATATTGTTTTGCAGCAGCTCAGTCATATGTTTTTCATTTGTATCCGTTTCTTTGACGTGATAGCCAACCTGACTTCTTCATAGCAATCACCGTTACTGTTAAAGAGAACCAAGGTATTCAAAACTGTTGACTCTTTCTAATTCTTTGTTGTTGATACTGATTAAGAACTTGCTAGTGGATTTGTTGCTTGGTCTTGTTTCCATTCAGAAATAGGTTTAGAAGAAGAGTGCATATTACAAACAGGTATTTGATAATACTTTTCTACTGAGATCTCAGTGGTGGAGGCTTTCATACGATAGTTAGACTTCATACAACATATAATAAGAACATACATTTTCGTAGTAGAAAAAAACAACCACAACAACATGAACACTAAATAATAGTTGGGAGAATAATTTAATTGAAAATTTAGTTTCTACATAGAAAATCGTAAAAACTGGCAAATACTGCATTTTTCAAGTTAAGGAGTTGCAGGGAGGGGTTTTGTATTAGAAAATAGTAAGTAGTTCAATTTTACTATGCTCAAAACATCTTTTTTTGGGAATCTGGTAGGTCAAGTAGGGAAAATCTGTTTACTTGAGTTACAAGACGATTCGGTGCAGCTAGAACGGATCTGGTTCAATTCCTGTCAGCTGTAAGAATTATTTTCATTTATCCTCATGCTTCCTATTTGAATTAACTTGTATAAGTTATTATTTGAAGCAACATTGTACTGTCTCTATGTGATTTATGTTACAAGAAGGCCTTTAGGTCCTTGTAGTACGAAAATGGATGTTCTGTATTCATGTTCATGAAGATACTTCAATACTTGTAGGGATGTTCGTTGTTGTTGTAATGGTTCTTGTCTCGATTGGTCCGTTCTCAGTGACTTGAGTACATAAGTTGAATGTCTTGATGAGATCACATATTTTGGGGGAATGTGGTTGATCAAGTACGGAAAACGTGTTTACTTGAGTTGCAAGGCGATTTGGTGCCGCTCGAACGGACTTGGTTCAATTCGTGTCAGCTGTAAGAATTATTTTCATTTATGCTCATTCTTCTTATTTTAATTTACTTGTCAACAATTTAAAGTACACTCATTTCTTTAATGTCTAGCAAAATATGAAAACTTTCAAAACAACATTTGATCAACTAACAAACTAACTAGTTAGTAATAACGGATATGTTATCGTGAAATAAACGAATCCTGATAAATGAGAGATATAGAAAGTTTATAGAAAGCATTTTTTTAAATTCAGCATTTTTCTTTTACTTTTAGTAGTTTTTACACAATTTTACAATTTGGCCGTTTTTGGCCTTCCTAAAACCAACAATTGTCCATAAACTGTTTCAACCATCTGGATATGTTGGTAAAGATAGCATATATAGAGAAAATTATGGCCGTTTTGATATTTTATGTTTTAGATAATGGGAGAATGTTAAAGTGTTACGAACAGTGAACACGATATCTAAACATGGAAACTCATGATGCTGAACTCACTATTTGTAACAAAATTTTCGTTGATACATTTGCTTAGAATATCTAGGGTCAATAATTATCGCAACAGAAGATTATCTAGCATAGATCTGAAAGAGATTAGGAATAGCATTGCAAAAACATCACAGATGAAAAATCGATTACAAGAAGCAAACAGAAAAACAAAGTTATAATTATTCAGGAGGTATATTTTCCAGTGATAACATATGGTTGTGAGACTTGGGCAATGGCATCCGCAATGGAAAAGAAAATTGCAATTGACATGAAATGTTATAGAAAGTTCCTAAAAATATTATGGGCAGAAAAACGCTCAAAGACAGACGGCTGTAATGACCTGAGTGTGAGGAATATTGGTTCCTCAAAAATATATTTAAAAAGGGAAGATAAAAAATTTTGGTTCTATAAAATGATAACGATTTAAAATGATTAATCGTGAAGGGAAAGGTTCCAGGAAAGACAACAAGATGCAGACCAAGACAGTGATAGATACAGATTGTCGAGACCTTCTGAACATGGCACGGGAAAAGGCTGAACAGTGTGCATAGACCCGAGAGGAATACATAATGGCAGTGAGGACAACATTCTGATAAAGACACGTCACATAGAATAGGACAACCCACGTTTTCCATGTGTTACCGCAGCCTCCGCATTTCTAGCGCGTTTAGTTGCTTCATAACATTGGCGACGTGAAGAGAAAAATGAACGTGATATATTTCATGAGACCTCTTCTGTGTAAGAAATAGCGGCGGTAACTTCTACCCTGATCTCAAGTTATTGCCCGTTGTATGCAAGTAAGAGATCTCAGTTAAAAAACTCTTATAAAAATGAGAAGAATTCAAGTCAAACTAGCAACTAAATAAACAATTAGAAGACAGAATTGATGCTTTGAGATGGGGGTATATAGAAGAATAGGGAAAACATCGTGGAAAAAGAAGAAAATAAATAAAGAGGTGCTAAAGACACTTAATATGAAGAACTACTAAGAAAAATAAAGATCAGGCAAATAAAATATTTTGGACACAGTAAAAGATGACACCTTATTGAAGACCTTACTTGAGGGTAAAATCAAAGAGAGCGAACAAGATTTAGGCAGAGATAAAAGTGGAAGAATAACATCACACGATGGACAGGTTACAGTCTAGTAGAGTGTACTACCAAGACATGAGACAGGGGATGCTGGAGATACGTTACAGCCAACCTTCGTTGCAGGGACGGCACTTGATGATGATGATGAGCAAGTAAAGAGAAGACATAAAAAAGCAATATGTTTCTACAACAATAAGAAAACAACGATGGATTTCTATCGGACATGTATTTAGAATGTATGAAAACAGACTGCCACTACAAGCATTAAAATAGTTACCAGATGGAAAAAGAAATAGAATGAACTAAGATAGACTCCTCGCAGAACAACCACCAAAGAGGGTATGATTATGGGTCTCAATATGAAGAAATTACACACGGTAGCATCACGTCACTCGAACTGGAGAGCTCTGGTTTCTGCCCTATGCACCGTATTCGGCGCTGAAGGAAGATAGATGGATGCAAGTAATTTGACTGAAAAGTGGAAACAAGTGAGTCAATGATTGGATAATTTATTTTTTCAGAGGTCGCGGTTTCAGGACTGTCTGAACTACAGTTCCATTATGTTTGAAGGTCTTAGTTAATCGTTGGATCATCGTCACTGCACTCAGGACAAGTCCATAACTGCTCAGATCTCACCTTGAGTGTATCCTCCATTACACGTCGAGTGTTTCCTCCATTACACGTTTACTGATGGTCCCAGTACTCTGTTGGTCTAAGTTCTGAACCAAACAGATCTCATGTCCGCGGTTAAAACGTCCGTGTCTGATCACAAGAGGAACTCATGAAATGATAGATGTCAATGAGAGCACTTGTAGACGAGAGGTTGACAGAGTCTAATTGATTCTTAAACTCCTGCATGTTGGAGACATGTAGCCAGAAGAAGGGAAATGACTTGTTTATTGGTTGAACATTATCAGGCAACATAAGTACCTTTCCCGTTCTACACATTCCTCCGTATTGGTGTTTTTCTGTATGTATCCCTGGGAATTGCAAACTATGAAGCTCTTATTTCACATAGTTAATGTTGAAAAAAGGGGGAGGGTGGGGGAGTTATAAAAAGATTTCATTTAATAATCAGGCGAGAACAGTATGCAGTTATTTGAAAAGAATGCCACATCCCTCAACAGTATGTAGTTAGTTAGTTAGTCGTCGGATCATCATCACTGCAAACTGGACACGTCCATAGTTACTCCGTTCTCTCTTTGTGTGTATCCGCCATTACAATTCTACTGACAGTACCAGTCACATGCTGGTTGACCATCACTCTTCTGCGCCCTCCAAAATGTTCCCTTCTAGCAACACCGCATTTCAAACCCTCATCTTTTCAATCCTAGCCATTGAAAAGGAATCATCATACACACTAGTCTCACTCTCGCGTGCTATATCTTTTAAGAAGTTAAAAACGTCAGCGCGATCCATTGTCCCATCGTCCTGTGCCACAATCGCTCATGACGCCAGTTGATTCGCTCTTTCATTGCCTCGAACATCCACATGTCAGTATGTAGTTATTTGATAAGAATACCATTTCCCTCAATAGTACGCAGTTCTTTGAACAGAATTACACTGAAACGAATTGAACAAACTGATGTAAAACTGTGGCAAGATATTAGACTTAATCAATTTGATGAAATGATTAATGGCTGATAATAATAGTGTTCATCTTGGAAATGTGTATTACGTTGAAAGTTTATATTGAAACTAAAAGGAAGAATTGGTTACCTGAGAAATCCTAGAAACGGAGCCACTCTCATGTTACTCATCTTAGCAACATGTGGGCTGATATAGAAGTCAGGATGTCATCTGAGACAAATGTGAACACAGAGAGATGTCACTTGAGAAATTATGTTGTCAGAGAGATGTCATCTGAAACAAATGTAAACACAGAGATAGATAGATAGATAGATAGGTAGGTAGGTAGGTAGGTAGATAGATAGATAGATAGATAGGTAGGCAGGCAGGCAGGCAGGCAGGCAGGCAGGCAGGCAGGCAGGCAGGCAGGCAGACAGGCAGACAGGCAGGCAGACAGACAGACAGGCAGGCAGGCAGGCAGGCAGGCAGGCAGGCAGGCAGACAGGACAGGACAGGACAGGACAGGACAGGACAGGACAGGACAGGACAGGACAGGACAGACAGACAGACAGACAGACAGACAGACAGACAGACAGACTGACTGACTGACTGACTGACTGACTGACTGACTGACTGACTGACTGACAGGTTGGCTGGAAGGCAGGCAGATATATAAATATATAGATAGAGAAAGAAGCCATTTGAAAAAATTTGAACAGAGAGAGAGAGAAATCATCTGAAGACATTATGTAAACAGAGAGAGAGAGAAATCACCTGAAGACATTATGTAAACAGAGAGAGAGAAATCATCTGAAGAAAAATGTAAACAGAGAGAGAGAGAGAAATCATCTGAAGAAAAATGTAAACGGAGAGAGAGTGAGAGAAATCATCTGAAGAAAAACGTAGAGAGAGACAGGGTCGGTCTTAGGCCATTGCAACCTATGCGGCCGCATTGGGCCCCGCACTTCATAGGCCCATAAATTCATATTATAATTTATTTTATTATCCTCTTCTGTACCCAGACTGTGGCCCGCGCAATTTCCGTTTCGCTTTGGGCCCCGCGATTGTTAGGGCCGGCCTTGGAGAGAGAGAGAAATCATCTGAAGAAAAATGTAAACAGAGAGAGAGTGAGAGAAATCATCTGAAGAAAAATGTAGAGAGAGACAGGGTTGGTCTTAGGCCATTGCAACCTATGCGGCCGCATTGGGCCCCGCACTTCATAGGCCCATAAATTCATATTAGAATTTATTTTTTTATCCTCTTCCCTACCCAGACTGTGCCCCGCGCAATTTCCGTTTCGCTTTGGGCCCCGCGATTGTTAGGGCCGGCCCTGGAGAGAGAGAGAGAGAGAGAGAGAGAGAAATATTCTGAATAAAAATGTAAACAGAGAGAGAGATAAATCATCTGAATAAAAATGTAAACAGAGAGAAAGAGAGAGAGAGAAAGAGAGAGAGAGATAATCCATCTGAATAAAAATGAAACGATAGAACGTTTAAGAAACGCATCCACTGTGACAGAATGTATCTCAGTAGAAAAAAATAGCTTCCAAATGAGATTACAAGTACTCTGAAAAGTGCCTTTTTGGTTATGGAAGAGAGGCTTCTGCTTACAGTGGAGTACTCACACGGGATTTTGTAGATGGCGTGAACAAACATTGATAAACACTTGAAAAAAATTACTTTATCAGGAAATGAGACAGACTGTGTGGAAAGAAGACTCTAAGAAAACAATTGTCGTGGATAACTGTAAAATAGAAGTCAAAGAGGAATATATAAGTGACGGTTAGAGCAGATCCGTAGATAGGGGTACTGGGGTGTACAAACCTCCCGCTTAGCAAAATTTAAACATTACTTTTAGTACTAGGAAGCGCCCTTGTGTTGCCGAAGCCCGAACGGGGAGCAAAGAATAGCAACACTGTTTACCTTCATCGCATGTCGTAAAAGGCGACTAAAAAGATTATGAGATGGAGTTGGCTGTCCCATCCCATATATGGTCAGTGACCCACAGTCATGCTGAAGTCGTATGTGTCAGGCCGAAAGGCGCAGATATCGCAGCAATGCTGACAGCCATGACACAACTCATTCCGGTCTCCGGACTACATCCTGCTAACCTGCAGGAGTTTGAGAACGAACGCAGAAGAAGAAGTATTAGGAAGTAAACCAAAAGGGTGGTAGAAACATTTCCGTAGCGATTTTTCACAAAAAGGCCGTCAAATTTCCCGTCAAATAGAGACATTTACACACGAAAACATGATGAATGAACTTAATTTAAAGGCAAAATCGCCTCCTTAAGGTAATAATTAATATCTACGGCCATGGGCTAGAGTGAGATAGTTTTTCTCTTCTACCTCTTCTTCTGCGCTCATTCTCGAACCCCTGCAGACAATACTACCACTACTACTACTACTACTACTGCCACTACTACTACTACTACTACTACTACTAATAATAATAATAATAATAATAATAAGACCCATAATCCGTCAGGTTGGTAGGCATGTCACACTGGAGACATCAGCAGAAAAAGCTCTCCAAACAACTCTATCCTCTACTCCCATTCGTAGGAGTGTAGAAAAATCACGCCCAAATCATTCTTAGATGTTATTAATCCAGGATTTTTTCTGTCCTCCTCTCCTCCTTCAAGCCTCGATTGTTTCTGCAAAATAATTTAAGAAAGCGAGTCGTACTTCATTATTGTTCAAATCAAACACCTTTAACAGTTTAGCGGGATGTGCCCTGAAGAATAAAATGCGTTGTGTCATGGTGGTTTACAGCTTAGCTGCAATTTTTGCGCCTTTGGGTCTGACACATGTGACTTCAGCATGGCTTATCAATCACTTTGACTATATATGGATGGGGCAGCTAACCCCCCCCCCCAATAATTTCATTAGTACAACATTCATGAATGGTAAAATGTTGATATTCTTTGTTTTCATTTCTTGCCATGGCAACACACAGACTCGAAAATATAAAATGCACCGCAGCACAATGTACTTCCTGCCCTGTATTGAAATCTAAGAACATTTGAGCTAATTCTATATTTGCACGCGCGTTAGCAAATAACAGCAACACTGTTTACCGTCTATGTATGTCGTAAGAGGTGGCTTAGGAGGTTTTGAAATGGAGTTGGCTGTCCATCCTATCTAGGGTCAAACTGACACAGAAACCGTGCTGAACTCGGATGTGCCAGACCAAATGGCGCAGATATCACAGGTAAGCTGTAAACCATAAAAAACTGTCAATACTGCATTTTACCAGTTCAGGCTTTGCAGGGAGGGGATGAATAGCTGTGTGATAAAGGTCGCATGCTCTTGCTGTCGCCACGTCATGTACAGGGTGAGTTTTTAATTTAGCCTCCGACAGAAAAAAACCCAGTCCTTACCGGGAATCGAACTCTAGACCTCACTCGTGTGAGACTAGCTGTAAACCATAACACATCGCATTCCATTCTTAAGACTAAATCCTGCTAATCGCTATTATTGCGCATATCATCCAAAGAATGCGCCTTTCTCGGACGAGGAGTTTCGCAGTAGACCTTTGGGTACTGAACCCAATTCTCTCTGTATGACGGCAACGATGACAGTCCAGTTGGGCTAGGTTTGCAGTGTCCTCAATGACAAGGACGTGCTCTCCCCTCTACGTTGCCCATATCATTCAGAGTCCGAATTTCAGCACTGCTTCGATTGAAAATTTTAACAACGTGCTCTCCGACATTTGTTTATCCCGTGTACAGTGGGAAGCTGTATTCAAAGCTTTTTTCTATACCCAGGAGTACATGTTCAATTTGGCATATCCAATACCTGAATCATGACTCCTACTTTGAATGTGATCAAATGTGGTGGGGCATATCCAATACCTGAATCATGACTCCTACTTTGAATGTGATCAAATGTGGTGGGGCATATCCAATACCTGAATCATGACTCCTACTTTGAATATGATCAAATGTGGTGGGGCATATGGGCTTCTGTGTATTCTCGAGAATGAACAGCACATCCGCCAGTCGGTCTCGTGATGGACAATTGTAGCTTCGTTGCTACTGTATCGATTTAAATACACATCACTGCCTTGTAGATATGTTGTCTTTTCCAGAATCACTGTACACTCATGGTTGCTGATTGAGCGGTCCATTGGCCCATATGCCCTTTGACTCATGTGTACTTATAGGCAGGGCCGCCCCTAACAATTGCGGGGCTCTATGCGAAACGGATTGCGCGGGGCCCAGTCTGGGTAGGGTAGAGGATAATAAAATAAATTATAATATGAATTTATGGGCCTATGAAAGTGCGGGGCCCACTGCGGCCGCATAGGTTGCAATGGCCTAAGACCGGCCCTGCTTATAGGATCACCATATCGTAGCAGGATCTACCCATATCGGGACATCAACATTGACCACCTCTCCTATGTTTCTCCATTTTTGGCTGATCGAGATGGAATGCACAGATACCTTACGCCACTGTGTGTCGACAATGCTGCTGGGTGTGTTGGCCTAGAGGTCCCGGAGATATTGCCTTTCTCTTTGCAGGCAATTTTCATTCCATCTACAGCCTTCACATCCACGGACACGAGCCTAAAATTGTTGACCAGAAGAATAAATTTTCTTCTGTTTCTTCTACACTTTAAGTAGAAAGATAGAAAGAGCAGGTATCTTTCTGTTTCCAGGGTGCACCACGGGGAGGTACTTTTAGGATCTTGTTATCTGCTAACCCTGGGTCTGCCAACAGCAATGAGAAACCCTATGCATTCTATAC
The DNA here is from genome assembly GCA_034231615.1 of Meghimatium bilineatum. NCBI lineage: Eukaryota > Metazoa > Mollusca > Gastropoda > Stylommatophora > Philomycidae > Meghimatium > Meghimatium bilineatum. Next base: position 42,919,970 of record CM067317.1, on the reverse strand, counting down.
TTCATTTCAAACACCGTTCTTTCTTTACCAAATCATCCACATGTCTAAATAATTTTTATATAATCCTCATATTAGATATTGAATTCCATATATAATATAAAATTCCATCCGCGTACCCTGATTCCATAATATCTCTGAATTCCTCTTCGCGTTCCTAGTTGGAACAGAGTATCCTCCTGTCATTAACATTATTGATCGAGCATCGCCTCACAAACTTAGCTACAGTTTATTGTTGGTTTTCTCGGTGAGTACATACAATAATACATACCATTTAGTGTTCATGCGGGCTTCTTTCGTCTCCAGAGACTGTTCTCTATTGTCTTTCTTGTTACCAGTTAATTCGAGTGTAGATATCGAGTGTAGATAACGAGTGTAGATATTGCGTATAGGTATTATATGTAGGTGTTGAGTGTATATAATTTGTGTAGGTATTATGTGTAGATATTGTGTTTATACATTGTAGATATTGTTTATAGATATTGTGTATATATATATATATATATATATATATATATATATATATATATATTGTATTTACATATTGTTTGTAGATATTGTTTATGGATAGTGTATGTAGGTGTTGTTTACAGATATGATGTGTAGATATTGTTTATAGTGTGTTTAGATATAGTTTACAAATAGTATGTGTAGATATTATTTATAGATATTGACTGTAGATATTGAGTATAAATAATGTACGTAGATATTGTTTATAGATATTGAGTGTGGATTATGAAGATGTTGGATATATTACAGGAAGCTGTGGCCACATTTTTAACGAAACAAATACGTGCATTATTTAGTGAAACGAAATATTAATAAAGACGCATTTCACAGTAGCTAAGACTACCGGCGAATCCAGCCATCTGCCCACTACACACTAAGACATACACTGAGTTCGCAGCGTGCAGATGGAAGCAGACATATCGACTTTTTAATCTGAGTTTATCGAGGTCACGAAAGCTGAATGAAAATACACATACTATTAAAAAGTTTAAATCTGGCCACAGCTTCCCGTAATGAATATTGTGTGATATTGAATGTAAATATTGTGTTTAGATAAAAATGTAGATATTGTGTGTAGATATTGTGTGTAGATATTGAGTGTAGATGTTGTGTGTAAACATTGACAAATGTATTATTTGACCTGTCCAATGAATATGTGACTGCATGTTTAAACATTCGTCCGCCGACCAGCAAGCCTGGGTTTCGAATCCACATGGCTATTCACAGTTCGAAATGAAAAAAAAAATTCCCGTGGTTCACTCAGACACGTGATGTAGGGTGCCAGCCTCATGTCCTGGGAAGATCTAGGAATGGCGCCATTGCTACTGAGCGGTTTCTGGTCAACCACTGACTAGGCAGCTGAACACTTGTGGGAAACCGTGGTTCATAGCTTACCTTGACCTTCAATCGTAATAATACATCAGCGCTGGGAATACCAACTCTGTCAAGGACATTAGTATCCGGGTACTTATCCTGCCATCTGATGTTCATCATCTTCCTAATACAAAGTATGTGCAAGGGTCATCAAATATATTCTCGAGATAAAACTAACTGTAAGGAAAATAATCATAAAACATGGAACCACCACATTAATTGAGAACACACATAATCTACAAAAGCGTTAAAATAATATTAATATACTGTTTCACATAATCTACACAAGTGTTAATATACTGTTTCACATAATCTACACAAGTGTTAATATACTGTTTCACATAATCTACACATGTGTTAATATACTGTTTCACATAATCTACACAAGTGTTAATATACTGTTTCACATAATCTACACAAGTGTTAATATACTGTTTCACATAATCTACACAAGTGTTAATATACTGTTTCACATAATCTACACACGTGTTAATATACTGTTTCACATAATCTACACAAGTGTTAATATACTGTTTCACATAATCTACACAAGTGTTAATATACTGTTTCACATAATCTACACAAGTGTTAATATAATGTTTCACATAATCTACACAAGTGTTAATATACTGTTTCACATAATCTACACAAGTGTTAATATACTGTTTCACATAATCTACACATGTGTTAATATACTGTTTCACATAATCTACACAAGTGTTAATATACTGTTTCACATAATCTACACACGTGTTAATATACTGTTTCACATAATCTACACAAGTGTTAATATACTGTTTCACATAATCTACACAAGTGTTAATATAATGTTTCACATAATCTACACAAGTGTTAATATACTGTTTCACATAATCTACACAAGTGTTAATATACTGTTTCACATAATCTACACAAGTGTTAATATAATGTTTCACATAATCTACACAAGTGTTAATATACCGTTTCACATAATCTACACAAGTGTTAATATACTGTTTAATTTGTCATTCACAGGTATCCATGACTTCGAGGGTTCCAACGTTGGCATCAATTTACAAGATACTGCCTATAGTCTATGCCACTTTTTGCATACATTTATTTGGAATTGAAGAATTGTGTAACTATTCTTGGAGTATTATCAAGATTGTCAGTACAACTCTTTCTTTTCTCCAGACTACATCCTGCTAATCTGTAGGATTTTGAGAACGAACGCAGAAGACAATCTAAATTGTACACTTTTTCACAAACAGCACTTCACAATTAAACACTAGATTTCTATTACTTATGGTTACACTTTCAGTCTATCTGAACATTTAGGAAAAGTGCATCTATTTAGCATGACGAGACACTTGCTAATTTACATCAGTGATAGAAATAGTAGTAAAGTTTGGAATTTACAATTCAGAAACAGAAGATATAAAATCGATTCATAGCAGAAAAAGAATTGAATAAAAAAGGGACTCGTAAATGTCATAAAGGTAAAATAAAAAATGTAAAATTGAAGACAGGATAATTAAAAATGATTTTATAGGTGAAAGTCCATTGAGATAAAATTATTATATTTGATATATACATATATATAATATATTTAATTCCCCATCTGGTGTTCATAATTGTGTTGTTGGTTTTATTCTTTATTTTTTATATGAAATGTGGTGTTCGCTATTGCCTATATAATTATTCAAATGCCTGGCCAAAAGCTGATTTACCATTGATATATATCGACAGAACGGATGTGATGCCAGGAGAAACATCTACTTTGTATTCACAATTTGTTATATAATCGTATTTGTTAGTGGCATTATTTCTGAGTTCATTGCTCCTTTATTATATTAGATAATTCTCGGATCAAAGGGCACGGAGCCATACATCTCCACTTCAGCTACCATCCACTAATGCGTTAGTATACATCCAGGTTCGCTTAAGTATTTGGATTCATCATAGAATATTCTATACCACGTGAAGACATCAGGATTTTGTAGATGTGACTGCATTCTCTGGTAACACAAAGTTGGTTTGCATATTCTATACCCGGTCAAGACTTCAGGATTTTGTAGATGTGACTGCAATCTCTGGTGAAACCAGTTAGTTCACATATTCTATACCCGGTTAAGACTTTAGGATTTTGTAGATGTGACTGCAATCTCTGGTGAAACCAGTTAGTTCACATATTCTATACCCGGTTAAGACTTCAGGATTTTGTAGATGTGACTGCAATCTCTGGTGAAACCAGTTAGTTCACATATTCTATACCCGGTTAAGACTTCAGGATTTTGTAGATGTGACTGTAATTTCTGGTGAAACCAGTTAGTTCACATATTCTATACCCGGTTAAGACTTCAGGATTTTGTAGATGTGACTGTAATTTCTGGTGAAACCAGTTAGTTCACATATGCTATACAACGTGAAGACTTCAGGGGCTTGTAGATGTCAAAGTAAATCTCTAGTGAAACAAAGTTGGTTCATATATTCTAGTTAGGACGTAGTTATAAATCAATCATTTTTAGCTGCGGTAATTTGATAAGCAACATTTCATTTCCGTACGTTGATATTTGTGTATAAACTATTCCGGTACATGCCTACAGCTGAACTTTTATTTCAGACTTTAAGAACTCTGTACTTCTCAAATTAGCTCTCTTGTGACCGAAATCCCCATAGATGTCAGTCTACATAGCTTCCACCCCCCCCCCCTACCTAATCAACCAACCGGTACAAGACCTGGTCCAACCATTGTGAGACTTTGTCACTACATCTTAGCCATAGCAAAATACTATCCCTGAATAAATAGTGAAAATTAAGAAGTTCATTCTTTCTCTTCCTTAGGAATCTCAGCAGGTGCAGTCGCTAGTTCTTGATCGAATCCGTTTATAGCGAACCGCATTCTGCTTGGTTGATGCAACACGTCTTTAAATCAAAGTTTCCCCTAATGAAAAACAATCTAGCTCATCAAAACAAAATATAATAGCAAATCCGAAGATTGTATAGAAACAAATGATTTCATTGAGGGAATTACCAACAAGCAAATAATCCTATATCAGTGTATCAAATTTTTCACTTAATTTTGAGTTCATCCTAGGAAATCACACACAAACAACTGATTTCAAGGAACAAACATTTACATTGGTTTTGCTAATTTTATATTGATATAATCGTTCAAGAAAATTACAGAAAAATAAATGATTGTAAAGAAGAAAAATCCAAAAAAGCAACTGAACCGACATTGATGTTTCTAATTTTACACTATAATTTCCGATCACAAAAGACAATTAAAAAACCAAATGATTTAAAGTAAGAAACAGCCAGCAAGTAACTGAGCCGACATTGGTGTTATTAAATTTGCACTTTAATCTGTAATCAACTAAACCGCCACCATTAATCCTCCAGATCCTACCGATATTATTCCCTACCTCCAGTATCTGTTCAGCAGCATTTCCGCAAAGTGCGCTGCTTCCCTTCCAACAGCCAAAATTTCCTTCTCAAACTTTCGAGATTCTTTTGGCTCGGGGATGAATTTTCTCCGACGCCGTTTTTCGTCCGGGGATCTTCAGGGCGAAGCTGGTGAAAAGGACGCTGCAGCAAATGTTCTCAACATGAAGAAGCCTCAAAGTCCAAGCGCGCCAAGTTCTCCCTCGAAAAGTTCATCGTCTGCTAACTTAGGCCAGAGATTTTTCGCATCTTCAACTTCTTCAGCAAAGTCCACATACAATAAGGATAGATGCAAGACTTTGCTTGTCATAGACGACCAACATACAGACTGGTATGTATACTTTATTTCTGGCATATCTCAATATTTAATGTTAGTTATGTTATGTTATGTTATGTTCCTACATGGCCATAGGTGGCGCATAGGACAGAAACCATAGCTTTCCATTTCTGTCTTTGTGTTGCCAGGTCTTTCAATACTTGCGTGTTGTTTAGGTTCATTGACATGCGTTCTCTATTAATGGTTTTTCGTAGAGTTTCTCTGGATCTCCCTCTTCTTCTTACTCCAGGTGGCACCCAATATAGTGACTGATGGGGAATTCTTAGGCTGTTCATTCTGAGAGCATGACCGATATAAGTCCATCGCCTTTGTCTAATAAAGGAAAATATATAGGTTTGTTTGCTTTCATCTCGTATAGTAGTGTTAGATTTAAAGTCACTCCACTTAACGTTCAGAATGATACGTAATGGTACGACAATGATAGTTAGTTAATTAATCGTTAGATCTTCATCACTGCACTCTTGATAAATCCTTAAGTGCTCCGATCTCTCCCTGAGTGTATTCGTTATTACACTTCTGCTGACAGTTCCAATTCTATGTTGATTGACCATCATTCTTCTGCGCCCCACATTTCAAACCCTGTTCTTTAATTCTAGCCATTGAATAAAAATCATCAACCACGCCCATTAAGAATCATGAGTTCCCTTTCACGTGCTGTCTCCCTTAGGGGATTCAGAACATCTGCCCGATCCATAGCTTCTCCCCGGGGTGTAACAACAGCACCTGACGCCAGCAAATCAACTCTATCGTTGCCCCGAATGCAAACATGACCACGCGCGAAAATACAAGTCAACATCTCCAACCTCGATTCTCTCAATATCTCAGTAATAGGTCACGAATAAGACCCTTTTGTAATTTCATAATTATACTCATCGAGTCACCCATTATACCGGTCCGTACAGCCTTCTGAGAGCTGTCCCATTCTATTGCCATAGTCACCGTTAAGATCTCCATAGTCATACTAATCGTAGTCACAAAAAAGCTCCACTCTCTTCTCCAACACTTTTCTCTACACATTGAACTGCGAAGGCCCACGCACTACGAACATGTCTAACCACCGATCCATCTGTGTATATCAGGGTCGGCAACCTATGGCACGGGTGCCACACTTGGCACGCCAAGCAATTTCAAATGGCATGCAGACTCTTCACGTTTCCTGTATAAAGTTGATTATAAATCGATTAGCGGGGCTTCCTCGCTCATTTCGGCACGTGTGTGTAGCAGGGTACCAGCCATAGACTATTCCAGACTTGTTGTAACAGCAGTCTAAGTAGGTCAGGGGAACAGTCTTTATGCGAAATCTCAGAAACTAACGACAACTAGCGAGATCAAAATTCTATTACATAAAAAATTGTGACGCATTTGCTTTAAAACCTTGTTTACAACTTTACATATTATTGAATATCACTATATATTAATTAATTAAAATATAAAAATAAAATATATGGTAAAATAAGAATATTGACCTCGACTTGTATAAAAAGATATGTGATGTTGGCACTCTGAATAATTTGAAACCGTAAGTTGGCACACAGTTAGCAAAAGGTTGCCGACCCCTGGTGTATAAAATCAACATCCCCTTCACGGGAGTTCTCATGACCAACACCTGCACTTCAGCCTCAAACACCACTTGCCCCCATTTCTTGCTTTCCCTATCAAATGTTATTATAAATCTGAAAGAAGTTTTGGCAAACCACGGGCGGGCGTATCCATGCCACACCTGCAGCTACATCCTGCAATCTACACACGCTTTGTATGATATATTCTGGCTGTCCCATATACAATTTTCCTCTCTTCAGTCTACTACCTTTGACTTTCAGGATTTAGGGATGCAAAGCATGTTCTTTATACGCATTTATTTGAAGGTACTCCCTTAAAAGGCAATACTGTATTCTATGTTCTGTCATTGGACAGTCAAGCAACTATCGCATAGTCCGTACCGATGTGTCCCTTGTGCATCACAGAACAATTTGCATAGCTTCATTCTGTATTTTGTCCAGTCGTGCAACCTGAGTCTAGCTGAGCGTCAGAATTACCATTGCATACTCTACCACTGCCACCACTAATCCTTGGTACAAAATAAAAAGTAACCTCTGCCCAAACTGGGCTGCAGCCATAACCTTTATTGCTGCCAGTCCTTTACCTGCCCTTGTAATGATGTGATCTACATGTTCCTTGAAGCTTAGACTTCTATCAAAAAGCACTCCTAGGTACTTCATTGCACTAGTTTTTTTCAAGTATGACCCCACCCAACAAGACACAGGGCATGGATGTGTTTACAATGTGATTGTTCAGAGAAAACCATGTTAGGCATGTGTTAGATGAATTCACCAAAGCCCTGTATCCTCACACCACTTTCCTCTTCGGTCCACCTCCTTCTGTACTTCAAGGACACACGCTTTCCGATTTTTGCCATGCCTATACACCAAGATGTCATCGGGATACCACGTAGTTTTACCGGACCCTGTGATTTGACTGCTGGTGATTTGTACCGTTAAACAGCACCGGAGACAAAGTAGAACCACGAGGTGGACCCGGGCATATTTTACCATTGTTTCATATACCTAATCACCGCATTCAAGTACCACTTTTCTCTGTAACAGAGCCGTACCAACACAGTTGACAACATAAGGACTTACTGAAAGGTGCAGCAACTGCGTCATTAAGAAATATAAAGATACTCTATTAAAAGCATCTTCGAGATCTATTACGACAGCACGTCTCCGTAATGTGAATGAAATCCCCCGAACATATCTTTCCTCGAAAACAGCTGCATTCTGCCATGTTCCCTTGCCTGTGCGATATCCTCCCAACAATGATGGTAGCAGATTATTCCTCTCAAGATGACTCGCTATTTTCCAGGAAACAATTTTTCCAACAAATTGCCTGTTGTAATCTGCATTGTTATTATTCTATACCCCTATATTCTAATGTGATCTTTGCCCGGTTTAGGTAATGGTATTAAATAGCCGTGTAGCCAGTCATCTTTTACCATTCCCGTCTTTAGGTAATTATTGAACATGGTTGCCAACTCCTCTAGCTCGTTGTCAGATATCTGTATGATGTCTTCGTATCTGATGCCATCTGGTCCAGGCGCTGTGTTTTGGGATCTTATCAGAGCCTCCTTAATTTCTTCGACAGTAACTAACATTTCTTTCTCCATGATCAGGTTCGTGCACATATCGCTTACTTTTTCTTGACTTCCTGGTATGCCTCGCAATTCCTTTTCTTGACTTCCTGGTATGCCTCGCAATTCCTTTTCTTGACTTCCTGGTATGCCTCACAATTCCTTTTCTTGACTTCCTGGTATGCCTCATAATTCATATGTCCAAGTTGTGCGGTATGTGCACAAGCAATGCCGCACCCGTTCGCTCATCTGTTTTGTGCCAGGTCAGATCAGTGCCCTGAATGTTGGGAATAACCGATCTCTTTGTTAGCCCATTCATTGATTTATATAACAGCCAAAACAATTTTAGTGACTTTATTCCCTGTTATTTCCTGGCGAAATTCCTCCCATTGTGTTTCTTATGCCGATTTAGCTTATTCTTAGAAAACATGAATCTTGTTCTCTTTGATCTGACGTAATTGTAAGATTAAGTCCTGTTGAGCGAATGTCCCTTTCCTTGGCTCCTGGTCACTGTGCTACCCATTTCTTTTTTTTTTCGTGCATGCCTCTTGTACCTCACTGTTCCACGGGGGGGGGGGGATGTTCACAACCGCGTATTTTTTGCGTATTTCCGTGTTTGAGACTAGCTTTGCCTGTTGAATTTTACTCACGATATTAGCACCTCCCCCCCCCCCCCTCTTGATGTCATAGTGAAATTACTTGACCCTTGGCCAGTAATGTTTACTTGTGTCAATTTTGACAAGCACAACACATGGACACTGTACGATACCATAATGTTCTAGCACCTCTCATTTTCAGATTGCTGCCATTATAGATGACACCAAAGCCAGATCGATAACACTATCTTAACCTCCCTCTCTACTAGCCATTCTAGTGATTCTACCATCGTTAATACACACTGTCAATATCGATCATAGCATCTTCCAGGTCTCTTCAATCTTGTTGGACGTAATATTATTACCCCATGTCATACCTTTTGCGTTGAAGTCACTGCAGAAGATATCGCCTTTTCCTGTGGAATATTTAATGCGTTCATTGTAAATCATTTTTCACGTTAGTTTGTGCCATTCCCGTGGATTTTAAACTCTTTGTTGTTGCATCAATCAATCAAGTGCCTTGCCGAGTGGCGTGGGCGATCATGCGTTTACACAACTCTCTGTTTCTTGTGTTGTTAATAAGTTCAGATGGTGACATCTGATACGGAGACAACCAATCCAGGAATTTGTCTCTTTGACTTCCTCTCTTTTCTACTTAATCTTTCCGGTGGTTACTAAATGTTTATACTGTTTCACTCATCTCATCACATGCACTCCAAATCGTCCCTGTACTCCAGCATCTCTGAGGACTTCTACATTAGCTTTCTTAGCTGTCAACAGAATTTTCATCATTCTTCTCAAACACGACATTGGGGGTGTGGGGGCGGGGTTACGTAACGCTGTGATTAGCCAACTGTGTGGTCCTGGGTTGATTGCCCAGTTGAGACTGAAATGTTTTTCGGATCGCAACGGCTCCAGGGTCGACCCAGCCTTAATTGGATACCGTATTAATCCGGGAAGTAAAGACTGCGAGGGAGAGGAGATGGCCACCGCCCTCACATAAAATAGCCACTGAAATGTGAGATGGCTAACATCTCACATCCCTACGGCATTACTATATGTCATGTGTTAACTTTGCTTTACTTTTACTAGCTTATAAGCATTATTTAATGAGTTGAAAAGTCTTTTCTGTGGTAAATCTTGCGGTCTGGTGCTTAGAAGACGGAAGAATACTCCAGTGTTAATCAGGGCCGGACTTAGACATGATAAGACCCTAAGTTTTCCGGAAGTGCGGCAATGTTGATTGTAAATACAATTTAACTGTAGACTTTCTCTAATTACAAGCTTTGTTATATCAGTGTTACTATTGAAACGTGTATTTTGAGTTCTGACTCCACTCTTACAGACCTTGTTATATCAGTGTTACTATTGAAACGTGTATTTTGAGTTCTGACTCCACTCTTACAGACCTTGTTATATCAGTGTTATTATTGAAACGTGTATTTTGAGTTCTGACTCCACTCTTACAGACCTTGTTATATCAGTGTTACTATATGAAACGTGTATTTTGAGTTCTGACTCCACTCTTACAGACCTTAGTAAGTAATTAGCTCTTACATTTCAATAAGTACTTAGTTCTAACATTTCATTAAGTACTTAGTTCTAACATTTCAATAAGTACTTAGTTCTAACATTTCATTAAGTACTTAGTTCTTACATTTCATTAAGTACTTAGTTCTAACATTTCATTAAGTACTTAGTTCTAACATTTCATTAAGTACTTAGTTCTAACATTTCAATAAGTACTTAGTTCTAACATTTCATTAAGTACTTAGTTCTAACATTTCAATAAGTACTTAGTTCTTACATTTCAATAAGTACTTAGTTCTAACATTTCAATAAGTACTTAGTTCTTACATTTCAATAAGTACTTAGTTCTAACATTTCATTAAGTACTTAGTTCTAACATTTCAATAAGTACTTAGTTCTAACATTTCATTAAGTACTTAGTTCTTACATTTCATTAAGTACTTAGTTCTAACATTTCATTAAGTACTTAGTTCTAACATTTCATTAAGTACTTAGTTCTAACATTTCAATAAGTACTTAGTTCTAACATTTCATTAAGTACTTAGTTCTAACATTTCAATAAGTACTTAGTTCTTACATTTCAATAAGTACTTAGTTCTAACATTTCAATAAGTACTTAGTTCTTACATTTCAATAAGTACTTAGTTCTAACATTTCATTAAGTACTTAGTTCTTACATTTCATTAAGTACTTAGTTCTAACATTTCATTAAGTACTTAGTTCTAACATTTCATTAAGTACTTAGTTCTAACATTTCAATAAGTACTTAGTTCTAACATTTCATTAAGTACTTAGTTCTTACATTTCAATAAGTACTTAGTTCTAACATTTCAATAAGTACTTAGTTCTTACATTTCAATAAGTACTTAGTTCGTAAAACAATAAATCGCCCATTCCCCAGCACTTTTTAAATTCTCAGTATTAATACTCCTCCCCTTCCCTAACTAATCCTAACCATACAATGCACGCATGCGATTGTCTATTTGGGTCTCACCAATTGGCCCACTAAACAAAACCAACCATGCAACAGTAAACCTTAGTAGATGACATGCCGATATATCGAGGCACTCTTATGTAAGCTTTGTAGCATGTCATCTCAACAATTATAGACCCCCTCTGAGTAGATGGCTCCTACAATAGGCATAGTAGTAAGTAAGTAACCTATAGCATTTATTAATGCCGTAGGGGTGTGAGATGTTAGCGATCTCACATTTCACAGGCTCTACAATAGGCATAGCACTAAGGCGAAAGCTGAAGTATCCTGGGTATGAAAGAAAGATCTGAAATACCACCCTACTGCACATAGAAGTAAGCACTAATCCCTCGCAATTCCAGGGGTTCTCAAACAAACAACAACAACAAATTGTATATGAATATTTGTTTGAAAACAAGTTCAATTCAGAACAACGCACTAAGTTGTTATTGCTAAACAACCATCGTTCGTAAATTAGAAGCACACTAAAAAAAAATAACGTAACATTACATCGATCCAATTGAAGAACACTTATAAATGTCCTAAGCGTACTTATTTGAAGTTAGAAACACTAGCATAAAAGAGCAAGAAATGTCACATCAGGTCTTCATTCAGTTTCCACAGTTCATCTTTCATTTTCTTTCGCTGCTGATGTTTTCTTTCATGATGTCGCAATGATTACTCCTTACGGATGTTCTGAAAATGTAAATCTATAATGCTGATTTTTTCCCCCGCTGTTACTGATGACATTATCATCGTGCACTCCTTAACTCCGAAGCACGTTTTCAGATCTCATATTTTTTAGGCTGTTAGCTAAGTTTCCATTTTTAAAATATTTTGTTTACATTTTTGCGTGTGTTTTTTGTAAAAGCGTGGAAGACGAGTTTTAAATTATGTAGAAATAAAGTTATCTCTGTTGAGAAAACACTGAGAATATTCTAGATCAAAGGTTCCCAAACTATTTCGGGTCACCGTCCACTCTGCTAGACATAAATATTTTAAAGCAACTAATGATACATTACTGGTTTTTCCGCTAAATTATTAAAAAAGTATTAGCCAATATGTGCTTCATCTTGATTTTGGAATGAAATTTAGCGAATATATTTGCTGTTGTAAACATAACCTATTATACACATACACACATGCGCAGACGCACACACGCAGACGCACACAAGCACGCACGCCAGAGAGAGAGAGAGAGAGAGAGAGAGAGAGAGAGAGATTCATTCTCTATTTTTCCATTGACATACAAAATTATCTATTTCTATCAGACATCGTCAATTTTCAAATGATTAAATAGCTGAAATAGAAAATTAATACAAAATTTGGTCGTTTAAAGATGTATAAAATGAATTAATACAAGGTAATTTTTCACATAATTTCCCACTAGTTTCAGATATAGTCCGTCGTGTCTGATTTAAGCGGTTATATAAACCTGTGTAATACGTAAGTACGATAAAATGAATTACAATTCAGAATTTAAATAATTATCCAATCGCAAAATAACGAAAATAATTAATTTTTAAATACATTATTATTTATTTCTTCTATAAGGAGCCACCGACTCATAGACAGTGAAAATGTCCATTAATTGCTTATTAATCTACTATCGTCTCTATAGCAGGCTTCAACGTCCACTGGAAAGGTGGGGGGGGGGGTACCGTGCACTTTGGATACCTATGTTCCAGATGTTCATATATATATATATATTTGATGTTACATGTTATGAACTCAGGGCAGCATAATTATAAACCATAGAAGTTTGTTATAGGCTGTGCTAACTGAAGGCAGGACAAGATTCCGGACACCACTGTCTTTGACCTGGTATCCCTAGCATTGACACTATCTTGATGCAGACACAGATTCGTTGGGCAGGACATTTGGTACGTATGCCAGATCATCGCCTGCCAAAGATATTTCTCGATGGTGATTTGCAGAATGGCATAAGTTTTCAGTGTCCAAAAGAAGAGTTATAGAACTCACTGAAAGCCATTGAATTAGACCAAGATGAATGGAAAAAATGTACACAGAATAAAGCTATATGGGGCTCTACATTCTAAAAAGGCGCAGCACCTTATCAAAAGAGGAGAAATGCAGCAGTTCAACATCTATGAGCAGCTAGAAAGTCACAGGTAAACAAAGAACAATCTACAGTGGACATTTCCTGCCCAAACTGTCCGAGGACATTTGCGGCCAGAATAAGTCTTATTGACCATCAACGAACTCATAGTCAAGGACATAACTTTAACCTGAATTTTAAAAGGGTATTTGACAAAAAGGTCATCATCATCTTGTGATGGATGAACAGCAGTAAATAGTAAAACTCTGAGCAGCCAGTGTGACGCTTCACTAAAAAAGAGACTGAGTTCATATGGAGTGACCCGAATGCAACGAAGTCGTTTCTTTACACATTTTCAATCTTTATAAAAAATGCAGTTTGCTTTGTCATAGAATTCTCCATGAGTTGTTCTGGTTGGATTCCTGAGTGATAATGATAAATATGTAGTCTTTACCGTGATGTTAACCCGAGCATCCACATTTCGGCAACGGTATCCATAATGTTTTGTGCAGACGAGTTGTATATCTGCTCAGAAACAATAGATAGGTGAGTTATATATCTGCTCGGAAACAATAGATAGGTGAGTTATATATCTGCTCGGAAACAATAGACAGATGAGTTATATATCTGCTCGGAAACAATAGATATATAACTCACATGTGAATTACATATCTGCTCGGAAAAAATAGACAGGTGAGTTATATATCTGCTCGGAAACAATAGACAGATGAGTTATATATCTGCTCGGAAACAATAGATATATAACTCACATGTGAATTACATATCTGCTCGGAAACAATAGACAGGTGAGTTATATATCTGCTCGGAAACAATAGACAGGTGAGTTATATATCTGCTCGGAAACAATAGACAGGTGAGTTATATATCTGCTCGGAAACAATAGACAGGTGAGTTATATATCTGCTCGGAAACAATAGACAGGTGAGTTATATATCTGCTCGGAAACAATAGATATATAACTCACATGTGAATTACATATCTGCTCGGAAACAATAGACAGGTGAGTTATATATCTGCTCGGAAACAATAGACAGGTGAGTTATATATCTGCTCGGAAACAATAGACAGGTGAGTTATATATCTGCTCGGAAACAATAGACAGGTGAGTTATATATCTGCTCGGAAACAATAGACAGGTGAGTTATAAATCTGCTTGGCTACATTTCTAGTAATAATAAATCGTCCTGATTTGTATATCCCAATCTCCCCCTTCTTTCTTCCTTTAACTATGGACATGGCTGCTTATAAAAGAACCATTGAGACCAACTCTTTGTAGTGAAGATAGGGGCTTAATCCAGATGGAAAACCAGATTGGTTGGGCCATCCCTGACATCGAGCAGGACCACAATCCTGACCAAGCCCTCACTAGGACTGAATCGGAGAGATCAGGCCGAGAGATACACCACCAACTATGGTATCAGGTAACACGACTAGATAACATGTCTTCACAACAAAAACAATAAGCGAACCATGGTATTCACAACTGGTAACTCGTTCTAATTCTCTGTTATTGATCGAGATTAAAAATGTGTCAGTGCTTGTCATGTCTATTATAGGTTTAAATATATATCTTTTAAATGAAAGTAAGGCCCTTTCTAATAAAGAGATAAAGTTTCAGCGCCAGGAAACAATCCACAACTGAAAATGGACAGTGTTGGGGGGGGGGGAGGCTATGATAACACAAGGCAAATGTCAAAATGAACGGCACTGGTTACAAGTGTTACCAATACTAGTCAATAAACAATCTAACATCGAGGCAGAGCGACAGATGATGTTTCGATTAAATGCCGTCATTAGGACGAGCGACAACAAACGAAATTAACAATGTACTGTAAAGATTCATAACCCGTCAAGGTCATAGGGTACCTCACTGGAGATATCAGCACAGGAAACTCTCGAAACATTTCTGTTCTCAGCCATTCGGAGGAGTGTAGAAATATCATGTCTAAACCATTCCTTATCAATCCAGGATTGCCTTACCGCCTCTTCTCCTTCCACCATCGACTGTTCCTAGCAAAATAATTCTAGAGAATCATGTCTCGGTGCATGTTTAAACCAAACAAGTTTACGCTGTTTCACCTCTAACAAAAATGTATCTTTATAATCTACAAGTTTATTTGCTGCAGGACGAATATATATTTATTGTGTTTAATATGACAAATTTTTATCAAACGTCTGTAGCACTTGTATTCAAAAGCCTAAATTTATCTTTTAGTGTATGTTAGAGAGAGTAACTCAAGTAGCCATTTGGATAGTGCACAGACTTCCTTGTCGAGTAGTCTGTATTTCAATCCCCAATTCAACTAAATACATTGTTTAAACCACAAACGACGCATATTTCGGCCCAGCTTAAAGAAGTGAGTAGCAGTTCATCAGAGAAGTAAGAGGTGTAAGAGAAAATACGAGCATTAATCTGTATTTCATATAAATATATTTTGTAAGAAAAGGGACTACTTTTACGTTGACGATAGGCAAATCACAGCCAGTACATTCGACATGATAAAGAATAAAATGAGTTTATTTAGATCAACCTACTTTACAGAAACGCGTTTCATCAAATGTAATCACTAATTGCTGTATTGGTTACTGAAACGTGTATATGACAATGCCAACGTAGCAGACAGATCGTAAATTTCTTGAACATTAGATTAATGGACCGTCTCTTGCCTTAGCAGCACATTCTACTAAAATGTAACCTACCCATTTCGTGATGTTTCTCTCCCATTTGTATCTCTGCCTAAGACTTACTCTTCTCCTCATAACCCTACCTTCAAGTAAGGTTTTTACCATGGCGCCATGTCTTTTAATATATCCAAAATAATGTGTTTGTTCAATTTTTAATTTCTTTAGTAGTTAAATTTGTATACACAGTTGTTAGAACCTCTTTCTTTGCTTTATTCTATTTTCATGATGTTCTCCCTATTCATCTATATATCCACATCTCAAAGAAACCTTTTCTATCTTCGAGCTGTTTGTTCATTATTCTAGTTTCTTATCCATACATTAATGTAAAATAGAACCAAAATATTCACTTATAGACAATAAGAAACGTTTAACATATGCATAACAGCGAAAAACAATGGCTAGAAACAAAATGCAGAGAAATGAAGGAGATGACAGTATACAGAAGACAAAAGAAATGCATAAGGAGATGAGACAGATCAGAAATAATTATAAATGGGGGTTGCTGCATTAAAGATAAAAGTGAGGAAATGATATGTGATAAAACAGAAGTACTTACAAGGTGGGCAGATTATGTGACATAACTGTTTGATGAGCAACGGAAAAGTAAAATCTGCAATACACAATCATGTTTTACCAGCAATACTGAAGGCAGACGTGGAAAGCGCAATAACATATGGAAAGACCAGAGACTCCGACAACATAACAGAAGACATAATAAAAAACTATAGATGAATTTGGTGTGGAAACTATCACAGAACTTTGCAATGACATATAAAACAGGTCACATACCTAAAGACCTGAAATCATTAATATTCATACCGCTTCCTAAGAAGCCCATGGCTGTGGACTGTACATTATATAGAACAATAAGTTTGATGAATTATATAATCAAAATACTACTAAAGCTAATACATGAAAGAATTAAAAACAAGATAGACACTGAAGTCTGTAAAGGTCATTTCGGTTTTAGGAAAAACAAAAGAACCAATGAAGCTATACTTAGTATCCAGATAGTGATAGATAAATACATAGAATTTAAAAAAATATATATATTTGCTTCATAGAATATAGCAAGGCCTTTGCAGAGTCCAATACGAAAATTAATAGAATGTCCTCAAGAAATATGCATAGATGGAAAAGACATCAGAATGATTAGAAATATATATTGGGGACAGGCTGGATCAATGTGTGAAAACAGCTTCTCACCATACATATAATTAAGAAGAGGTGTAAGACAAGGATGTATTTGTCACCCAGCGTATTTAATATCTACACAGAGAATATCTTTAAACATATAGAAGGAATGCCAGGATTTAAGATCAGTGGGAAAATATAAACAACATGAGATATGCAGATAACACTGTTCTTTTAACATAAAGTGAACATGAACTAAAAGAACTAATAGATCAAGTCGATAAATCAAATAAAGACAAATAAAAAACAAAACACAAAAAAACCATGATAATCAACAGTCACAGAAGAATAAGAGCTAAACAGAAACATACATGAAGAGAAACTACAACAAGTATAACATTATCAATATTTTTGCCACGTAATGACAAATGCTCGCAGCCATGAAGCAGAAATTAAAAGGAGAATAGGAATGGCTAAAAGTACCTTCAATGACATGAGGAAAATACTAACATCTAAACAAATTACAAACAAGTTAAAAATTGGAATTAGAAAATATTACATCTAATCTATATTAATGTATGGCTCAGAAACATGGACAATAAACAAATATTTAGAAGACAGAATTGATGCCTTTTAGATTTGGATATCTAGAAAAATAGGGGGAACATCATGGAAAGAGAAGAAAACAAAGAGGTTATAACAACACTTAATATGAAACACTTATTAAAGGAAATAAAGATCAAAGAAATAAAATATGTTGGACACATTAAAAGACTTGACACCTTGCTAAGGGACCTTACTTGATGGTAATTTAGTCCCAGGCCACAAAATAATATAGATAGGATTAATGAGGTGATGTCACAAATTCCTAGAATGAGTGCATTATGTAGTAGTAAGTAACAATCAAATTATCTACGCTACATTTCATTCAAAGTAGTACCGTTCGGAAACTACACACTTTTTAACCAACGTGCATGCAGCTGTTGGAAACATTGGTGAAACCATTCTTTGACGAATCTCTCTCGCATTTGTGATAACGCCATCTGCATCATTGAATCGCTGTCCTTTCAGTACTGATTTCAGTTAAGGGAACAAGGAAAAACATCAGGTGAAAAGTCGGAAGAATATGGCGGATGTTGCAATGTAAATCATATTGTTCTCTGCGAGGTACTGCTTGGGATTGATGTGTCGGCACAGACTATTGTTTATTGTCTATCCTCAGGTGGAAGCTGGTTGATAGAATCCACACTTACCGTTAAGCGTAGGGGTGGAAGAAGTAAGTTTCTATTCAAGGCCAGATCTGATGCCTGAGTCGCATTGAGTCCATGTTTGTGGAGGGTGGTCGCGATGTTATTGATCCATTTCTTTCTTGGTCTTCCCTTTGCTCTCAATCCCTTTTTATGAGCCGGCGCAGTAATGCAGCCTAATCCAATTCTCTTGTTCTTGTTTCTGATCGTTTTCTTCTTATTGCATCTCTTAAACAAACAAGGATATCACCGTACATCTCTTTGTTAATTAAGCAATTTTACTATCTCTGAATGTGACTTCTCAAGCACAACACATAATGTGACATTTGTACATTTTTCAATTAAGAACATTTTCAACTCCGACGATGCAACTGGGATAACACATAAAATAATTATCTGTATAGTCTTGATACATCTGTAACCTTTTGAAGCTACTTCGTATAATATTCTTACTGCCGTCTGTAGAGATTAAAAAGTCACACCCAGTTTCTTACTGTCATTTACCGTATCACAGTGACACGGAAGAAAACAAGTAAATCAGACATTCATGGTTACACAGTGTACTCTGTTCCAAACATATTTACCGATGTCTAACTGCAGACATCAGCTGCCCTAGCAGTGTGGACACACTTTATAAACTGAAGACCTCATTAAACAGTATCGATCCAGCATTCTATTGATCTTGCGTCGCTGCTCGGACATCAGAAGTTCTATTTACATAAAGCTTCGAACAGAATACAAACATCTCAATACCGTCTCGTCTGGTTCCAATTCCGTCATATTTCTGAAACGGGTTACATTGTTAATAGGCCATGTTTATTGGCTTAGACCCTGCCAAAATTTAACCAGTGTTAGGAGAAGAATTATTTATGTAAAGCAGGTCCACAGGTAGTGGGGTTGGGATGTTAAAACCCTAAAAAACCCTCAATCCCCCCTAACAAATCTGAACATGACTTTTAGCACTTGGAACTTGAGCAAAGGTCGGCCACAACCTACCCTTATATATTTTTCACCGACATATCTTTAAATTTCCCGTAAAATTAGAATAATAACATTTTCACACAGAAACTGACGAATTAATTGTTTCTTTTTTTAAGATAAATTTATTGATACTGTAGATGCCTGGAACAGGTCATAATTTTATGTGTTGTTTATTGATTATGTAGATCTTTGACACATAATCACAATCCTTGTGATGTTTATCCTCATACGGAGAGTCTGCAGGTCTTACCAATGACCTACCACATCAACACTCAGCTACAGTATTTTCCGATAGATGAAGCATAAAATTGCTTCATCAAGTGCGGTTATGTGTTTTATTAACCATTAAGTGTGTTTAGAACTCCGTTCTCGGGCCACTGAGGTCCTGGGTACAGTCCACGGTTGGGACTGGTTTTTATTTTTCGGAGGTACAATCAAAATTGTTCCTGTACATGTCGCGGCGTCTGGTACGGCACAGCGGCCTTTATTTCCACAGCCCATAGAAACCTCCCTGCACTCATTCACAGCAAAGCATGCAGTAGCGAAACAAGTATACATAAAGGCACAGGGACTCAGAGCGTGACACGACTTTTGCCGTGAACGTTTGGTTACATGCCTGGAGCCATAGAGAAGAACGGAATAACCAGTAGACAATTAGTGGTCGGGAATAAGCGAACCCTATACTGGCTGCAATAGCTGGGAGCAGAACATATATACTTCCAGGTGAAGTGTAGTTTAGTGACAATTATATTTCTGACTTTGGCTCTGGGTGGTTATTAAATCCATATGAATTCCAGCATAATAATGATATTACTTGCATTGGGTTAAAGGGCATGAGTCCTTTGGATCGCTGGATTATTCACCAATCGATATGCGTATTGTCAAAGAGAGCATGTCGAATTATTTAGCCATGCTGTTACTTTGTAATTGCAAAGATGCTTCGCAGTGAGTCATGAGCACAGCATTGTTAGCCAATATTGGATACGGTAGTGTTTCCCAATCTTTTTTTTTTACCATGCCCCACCAAAGTCTTTCTAAAAATCTGGTGCCCCCTCTCCCTATGTAGTATATATATATATATATATTTTTTTTTAAATATTCAAAAATGGAATTGTTCCCTACATTTTTGTTTCGAAATTGCCCCCCTGAACAATCAAATTGCTCTCCTGTGGGACGTGCGCCCCAGGTTTGGAAACACTGGTTTACTGTAAAGGTATGTCCCATCTGCTGTCGGGGATAAAAATTACTCTTCATGTACTAAGCCGCAGCAATTATTAAATGAAGTGACCAGTTCCTTTATCGGTTACCTGAGAAGTATTTCCGACGTTTTCGTCTTAACTCTTGAGATGTGGTAAATTGAATGCAGAGCTCCACGGAAGACATTCTGCTGGAACTATAGTATGAGCATTGTCCAGGTACTAAAGAGACCCAATGGGATTTTTAGAACGATCGCAGAGGAAGAAGAATACAAAGCCATCGAAGAAAGTGAGAGAAATACATCACTAGTCACATCACTAGTCACATCATTAGTCACATCACTAGTCACATCATTAGTCACATCACTAGTCACATCACTAGTCACATCACTAGTCACATCACTAGTCACATCACTAGTCACATCACTAGTCACATCACTAGTCACATCATTAGTCACATCATTAGTCACATCAAAAATGATATGTTAAGAGAATGTAGTTACCTTTCATATTCTTCTTCTTCTTCTGTGTTCGTTCTCAAACTTCTGCAGATTAGAAGGATGTAGTCCGGAGAACGGAATGCGTTGTGTCATGGATTTTTTTTTACCTTTCATATGATGAAGATGGTGCTGATGCTGAAGTAATTCTTTTAGATGTGAGCAGGTAGCTTGTGAGAGTCTATATCCTTTCTGACAAAGAACACGTCCCTTCAGTGAAGAATTGAAGTGACACCTGAATTTGTTCAAGATTTGATGTACAAATACCATAGCTGTGTTAGGGAGGTTAATGAATGCTTCTTAGTCCCCAAATGGAGGATTTTCAGTGCGGCAGTATCCCAAGATTTTCATGTTCTGCCAAGAGAGTAGCATACAACTCTGGGCCAACTAGTTCATCATTCATCTGTCAGATCGTTTGACCCATGCAAGTGATGTCACACATATCATTCTTCGTCACCTAGAAGTCTGTCACAAAAGGGCAAAGGTGCAATATACCTTGACCTGCATCTCTTCGTGGTCCATCGAGTACTTTTGAAATAAAAGTAAGAAATTGAGACATGACGCAGTGACAAAAAGGGACGTAGCGTCAATAGACGCCCAAATTATCGACGTCCCCTTCCATGATTGAGCACATTAAATATCTATACTTGTATAGTTATTTACTATAATAATTACTATAATATAAATATAAAAATGATTATAAAAAAATTTCTCCGATTTAAAACAAAAAAGTCATAAGAAATGATCCTGCAGGGCATACATGGGTATATAGCGAAAATAAATTTAAAAAAAACTATAATTATTTCAAAAATATAATCGCATGTTTATTTTTTTTAAATTATCTAACCTTGGCGCCATTACATTATTAGCGTATGTTTCCATTCAGAGCTTCAACCTTCATTGATTTCAGAAGACCTGACCATTGATCTTTTGATAGGATTGAATTGTTCATTAAGAAGTTGGCTTCAGACTAATCACACGCTTATAAATAATTTATGATGCCGTGTGTTTTTCTCAGAACTTAAAACGGAAATTTTCTATCTGTTAGAATATTTTATCTGTGCAAAAGCCGTACGCTATTTTGGTGTTTTGTATGTGTAAGTAAGTTTGTATGTGTAGTTAACTGTGTAAACTGAAGAGAATCACAACATATCTCCGAAATTCTATGAACAACAATAGTATGTCATGTTTGAATTCCTTGGCGATTGAGAAGAAACTATTGCCATTTCATCATTATCAATATTTATTGAGAAGGTTCTGAACATTTTCGCAGAAAAGAACAGACGCCTTGAGGTGTATTACAAGATTATATAAGGTATGCATTTTTCTTCTTCTTCTTCTTCAACGTTCGCTCTCAAATAACCACAACGAATATTTCGTGTGATTTCCGCCGGAGAGTGTGAAGTACGTTGTGCTGCAAGTTCCACAGTAGAACTGTGATTATTTGCACCCCGGTTGGCCACTTGTGGTCAGGACGTCCGAGGTCCAGCACATCCATTTTCGTCATTCCTTTATTTCGGGTTTGGTCCCTAGTCCGTGACAGCCTGTGTATCTGCCGCCGGGCACGCTGGTGTGTAGTGCCTCTTCGCCAAGACGCTTGCCGAGCGCGTCTATCTGGTACGAGGTGTTCCACTGTCTATGAACCCATCTCGTGCAATTGGACGTACTCTGCCTGTGTCCATCTGGTACTGAACCGTTTCTCATCCGCGAGCCTGGTTCCGTATGAGGAAGAACTCGTCTGATGAGTTGGACACTGGTTCGTTCGCCCTCCTACCCGAGGAGTCGTTCACAGACATCGTGAACCCACGTCCAAGTTCGAGTCTCACCACGCATTTGAGAGCAAGGCGTTCTAGAGCTGTGGAACCTTGTCCCAATAGCGCCTGAGCCCATCAGGTACTGAACCTTTTCTCTCTGCAACTGTATTTCCGTTATAGGAAATCTTGACAGTAGAGTTGGGGGCCAGGTCTGCCATCGTTGTCCCTTTTCTGCCTAAGCCCATCGGGTACGGATCCCTTTCTCTTCGCGAGCTTATTTCCGGTTTAGGAAGGCTTGATGTTAGAGTTGGGTTAGGTCTTCTTGCTTTTCCGAACGCCCATGATTGGGTACATTAAGGAGCACAGGTAACTAGAAGCTCGTCTCGAGCTAACAGAGCTTGTAGTTCCCCTTTCCTAAGAACTTTTTCCTCTCTATTTGCAGTTCGCACTGTCCTCTGGCGCTGTTCTGTCTTTCATTGTGTCATTGTACTCAGTATGACATCTATTAGTCTCTCGACATGCCATCAATTTCCACGTACCTTTTACATTGGCCGCCCCACCAATGTTCAGCGTCACTGTATGTGGTGATGCAAATGGTGTCGGAGATGTCTGTCTTTTATGCAGTCAAATCTCTTTCCATCTGCTACCTCCACATTCTCGGACACGATCCCCAAATGATTTGGCCAGAACCAGCTCGAGCTGCTGTATTTATGTTTCAAGGGTGCACCGCGTGGAGGTACATTTGGGATCTTGGTTATCTGCTAACCCTGGGTCGGCCTAGAACAATGCGTTCCCTTTGCACCCCATGCTTTTTTAAAAACCAGATAATATTTTATACAAATAAATCTCAAGATTTTTAAATATTTTACATAGGGCAGTAAATACATGTTTCTGGTAGGAAAAAAATGGAGAGAGTGTTTCCTACCTACCTAGAAAGGTCATTCGGCGCCCCGACTCTAAACATTCACGCTACGCCATTGTTTCACAGGTTTAAGATCGTCAGTCTATTCCCAGCTCTCCTTAGTCGCTTCCTTACTTCCTTACGACATGTCTAAATAGAAGACACTGGCCCTATTCTTGGCACCCTAGATACACATACAAGAATATTACAATGAATAAGAATCATCTTATATAATTCATATCTAATGTAGTAATCATGTATGTGTTGTGTTGTTAACTCGTCGTGTGGCTATGTTGTGTTGTTAGGTCGTCGTGTGGCTGTGTTGTGTTGTTAACTCGTCGTGTGGCTGTGTTGTGTTGTTAACTCGTCGTGTGGCTATGTTGTGTTGTTAGGTCGTCGTGTGGCTGTGTTGTGTTGTTAGGTCGTCGTGTGGCTGTGTTGTGTTGTTAACTCGTCGTGTAGCTATGTTGTGTTGTTAAGTCGTCGTGTGGCTGTGTTGTGTTGTTAGGTCGTCGTGTGGCTATGTTGTGTTGTTAGGTCGTCGTGTGGCTGTGTTGTGTTGTTAGGTCGTCGTGTGGCTGTGTTGTGTTGTTAACTCGTCGTGTAGCTATGTTGTGTTAAGTCGTCGTGTGGCTGTGTTGTGTTGTTAGGTCGTCGTGTGGCTATGTTGTGTTGTTAGGTCGTCGTGTGGCTATGTTGTGTTGTTAGGTCGTCGTGTGGCTATGTTGTGTTGTTAGGTCGTCGTGTGGCTATGTTGTGTTGTTAGGTCGTCGTGTGGCTATGTTGTGTTGTTAGGTCGTCGTGTGGCTATGTTGTGTTGTTAGGTCGTCGTGTGGCTATGTTGTGTTGTTAGGTCGTCGTGTGGCTATGTTGTGATGTTAGGTAGTCGTGTGGCTGTGTTGTGTTGTTAGGTCGTCGTGTGGCTATGTTGTGTTGTTAGGTCGTCGTGTGCCTATGTTGTGTTGTTAGGTAGTCTTGTGGCTGTGTTGTGTTGTTAGGTCGTCGTGTGGCTATGTTGTGTTGTTAGGTAGTCGTGTGGCTATGTTGTGTTGTTAGGTAGTCGTGTGGCTGTGTTGTGTTGTTAGGTCGTCGTGTGGCTATGTTATGTTGTGAGCTCGTCGTGTGCCTATGTTGCGTTCTTGATAAAAACTTTCTGTTTAAACGTCGATTTGTATGTGTATTCCTGTGTCTTTTCAAGTATTAAACAAGTACCGAGTTTTACATTTTCGTGAATTTCAATTTCTACTCTTTCTTGCCTTAATTCCATTTATATTTATTTTCAGTTTCAATTATTACTCTCTCTTGACTTCTTCCATTTGTCCTTACGTTAAATTTCAATTACTACTCTTTCTTGACGTACTTCCCCTTGCCCTTACACGTTAAATTTAAATTACTACTATTTTTTTTGACTTGCTTCTATTCATCGTGACAGTTTTTTTTTCCTGTTTATTACTTATTTTTGTGTCTTCTTTTGCATATCAGTAAAATCAATTCAAAATCATAGTATATTTAAAAAAAAATAAACTGAATGTTATAAAAATAAATAAAAACAGATTAAATAAAACAATAAAATATTGGAAGCTTTAAAATTCATTCAGAGAAAAGACAGCAAAGTTGGAACTGTTTCCGAAGGTTCAGTTCCCGGAGATTGCAGAATCGGATGATGTTACACCCATCAGCTGAAATTATCACGTTTCAGGAATCACGAGAAGACATTAAATACTTCCCTCTGAGATTATTATATACCGGATCCGTAGGACTAACACAATAATAACCTTGGGGTTGTTGTTACCCCTAATATTTTATGGTAGTGTGTCCTGATATAACCTAATTGGACTTTGTCCGCTGGTTGAAATGAGCACGCCTCTCCAACAGAGAGGCAAACTCATTAACTACCTACCTACCATTATATGCCGGACTCCGTTCTATTGTATTGGACATTATGGAAGATTTCTGATCTTCTAGCAATCTATTTGAACTGTGTTTTATCTTCTGTCTATCCAATTATATCCAGTGATGCAGACGACACTGCGCTTCTTTCAAATGATATAAAGGGATTGGAACAACTAATTTAAAAATAACACAAAGAAATACAGCGGATCAAAAAACGTTTATTTTAACGCGCAAAAAAGCAAAAATCGTGTCAACAGATATAACAACATAACAACAAAAAATCAGAAGAGACGATACCGAGATAGAATGTGTGGATAAATTCCAATAATTAGGAATAAACATCAACGATGTAGGGCACTTCATGGCAGAGATAAGAAAGATTTTGGCAATGGCATATTGTAAAATAACAGAAAAAATATTGGAAAAAATATTTTTTCCAATTGCAACATACGGCAGTGAAACATGGACCCTAAGTAAAACAGCGGCAAAGAAGATCAATGCCTCTGAGATGAAATGTTACAGAAGGATACTTATAATATCATGGAAGGAAAAAAAAAAAGAAATTCAGATATTATAAACACATTGAAGATTCCAGATTTTTGGCTACGTAACACAATAGCAAAAAAAAACTACACCTGTTTGGTCATATAAAGAGACACAATTGTTTAGAGAGACAAATAATGGAGGGCAGAGAATCTGACCAGAGGAGGAAAAGCAGACCAAGTAGACGATGGACTGACGACATTAAAGATAACATGAAGACATCATTGGAAAATGCAAGTTGCATCGCCCAAGACAGAGAAAGGTTCAGGGAGTTCATTGGGAAGACAAACGTTCTGGAGAGAAACTTACGATCTGTCATTCCGCCAGGCATGTCGGAATAAGTGAGCTAATGTTAACTTAGTATAGCTTTGATACTGCCTGAAGGTTGCCAGATTTGGCGATTTCAGGACCAAATTTAATAAAATTTGCCATTTTAAAATCTCACTGGCCATTATTATATGGCATAGTATCAATTAATATTTCTTGTTAACAATCTATAATGTTGTTTGTTCTCTGATTTGTATTTTTCTTTTTGTTCGTCCTGAAACTCCTGCAGACTAGTAGGACTAGTCCGGATAACGGAGCGTTTTGTGTAGTTGCTTTACACTTTCGCTGCGGTGTCTGCGCCTTTCTGCCTGGCACATGCGGTTTAAGAATGATTTCTGTGTTACCGTAATCGTCTATGGAATGAGACAGCCAACTTAATTTCATTAAAAAAATGATTTGTCACCTCGAAAGATATGCATGACATGTGAGAGTGTTGATATTCTTTACTTCCCTTTCGATCCATGGAAGATTACAGCCACGACCTGGATTTTTATTGATAAAGACGGTACAGTACAAGTAGACGCCACCACATGGTCGCGTTATTTCCCTTGTCTATGTTAGTAAATTTAATGTTCATCATTTAATAGGGTTTGGGTTAGGTTTAGGATAGTTGTATTTTGCATAACTAACCCTAACCTCATCCCTGAATTAAAAAAATATGTGAAGTATTAAATGATGAGCATGAAATTTACAAACATAGACAAGGGAAATAATTAAACATGTGGTGGCGTCTACGTGTACTGTACCATAAAGACATTATGTTTGGAACGTCGACTAGTCTGTTTTGTATATTGTTATCTAATCTTTACATGTCAGCTAGTCAATTAGTTTGTTTGCGCCCATTATAACTGACTTTTTCATATTTTATGTGTGCATATTCTCTAACCCTACGAACACTGAAGCTACGTTATTCCATTCTCAACATGTAGTAATTATAAAATCATCAGAACAATCCACATCTGTTGTTGATTGTAATTCTGGATTATTCTGTAACGCTATTACGATGGCGTGGTCTTGTATCGATTTGTGAAAAAGAGAAATCAATTAAATGATATAAAACGAAGTGGAAAAGAAATCATTTCTAAGAATTCCTGAGATTGATTATTTCCTAAAATCTGCTATGGCCAAACTGCATTCTTTTTATTTCGAGAGCTAAATTCAAACTCATCCATCATCTTTCCGGCAGAGATATCCCTCTTGTCTTGAAAAAAATTCTCATTTCTTTTAATCCCTGCCATCGTTCTCCGGGGAACATCTTTATTTTATCTTCATTCTTCGCGTGAAGTTTTCCTTTGTTGGCCTTCAATTAATCTAAATGATGTCACTTCCTGTTCTTTCTGCCTGGTTTTATGGATGAGTATAATTCAATTTAATTAAAAATAATTTTTTTTCAAAATATTGGATTCAACATTTATTAACTCAAGATGTCTCTTTTTAGTAGGTATAAATACCGACGTTAAATCACATACGTGGTTGCTGGTACCACATCTTATTCTGAACTTGGCGATAAAGAAAACATTTTTTGCTTGTGAAAATTCTCTAGACAATATTTATGTTGACTAAATTATTGCTGTGTTGTGCATTACCGAAAGGTTAGAGCATTGGTCTCAGATCTGTGAGGTCCATGGTTCAACTCTATGTAAAAAAATGAATTTTTGATGATAAATTAAACAGCTCACACTGTACATGACGTGGCCATAGCAAGGGCATACTGCCTCTATCACACATTTATGCGTACCACCTCCACGCAACACCCTAATGAGAAACATACAGTACTGACATGTGTTTTTTTAGTTCACTATTTTATGTTCATCATATCATTTTTTTCGAAGAAAAGCTAAGATGGAAAGTATCTACTCCTTGTTGAGAAATTCTTGTATTGAACCGTTTCTGGCTTGTTGGTACTGTAATTATATATTTACAACATGTTGACCAGGTGTCAATTTCGTTCGACCGATCACACTTTAGTATGCCAGAAAGAGACTGTTCTACAGTGAATTGTGTGCGGTTAAGCCTTTAAACGGAGGCCAGCAGAAACTTCAATGACTACTTGAAGATATCTCTCATGCGCTGCAGTCTTGACCAAAGCTCTTGAAAAAGCACAGCTCTTGACTGTAAAATCTGGAACAATGAGATCAGAGCGTGTATGAATCGTTTTGAAAATATGTACTCACTGTGCAAAACTGAAATCCAACAGGTAAAGCGTGAAATGGGATAATAAAGTTTTACTAATAATACGAAACAAACATTGGTGACCACTGTAATTACAGTACCAAATGTGTGCCTATGTTTGTGCCGTATTATTAGCAAAACTTTATTACCCCGTTTCACGTTATAAACGTTTTGAACAAGGTATACCGCCGAAGTCGGATGTGTCGGGCCATTGGCGCAAATAAAACGGCGACACAACGCATTTCCATTCTCTGGACTACATCCTGCTTGAAATCTAGTAGGACCATGGTCCTGCTACAAGGAAGATCCAGCAGGAGTTTGAGAATGAACGCTGAAGAAGAAGAAGAAGAACAAGGTAGAATATTTCAGACTATTAAAAAAATACTAAAACGAAAGGAGGGATCAGGCTGTTTTCCCTCATTTTGAGACTTACTACTTTCCTGCTCACATTGCAATACATTCTTTTCAAAGCCCAGATTTGACTCATAAACCACCTGATGACTGACAAATAATTATCAAATAAAACTCGACCCTTCTTCATGACATGCTCATCTTCGCTTGCGAAGGGGATCTATCGTTATTGTAATTATGTAATCTAATCATGCGCAGCCGCCCAATAGCTCCATTGGACACGTAATCACAAATGATGGTGGATGTGAAACAGAAGTTAAAATGAAAATAGGAATGCCTAAAAGTACGAACAATGACATGAGGAATATATTCACATCTAAACAAATCACAAATAAACTATAAATAAGAATTATAAAATGCTACATCGATTCTACATTAATGCATGGCTTAGAAACATTGATAATGATTAAACAACTAGAAAACAGAATTTATGAATTTGGAAATATAGACGAATATGGAGAATTTCATGGACACATAAGAAATAAGAGATTCTATCAACACTGCGTATGATAAAAAATAAGAGATTCTATCAACACCGCGTATGATAAAAAATAAGAGATTCTATCAACACCGCGTATGATAAAAAATAAGAGATTCTATCAACACTGCGTATGATAAAAAATAAGAGATTCTATCAACACTGCGTATGATAAAAAATAAGAGATTCTATCAACACTGCGTATGATAAAAAAGAAGAGATTCTATCAACACCGCGTATGATAAAAAATAAGAGATTCTATCAACACTGCGTATGATAAAAAATAAGAGATTCTATCAACACTGCGTATGATAAAAAATAAGAGATTCTATCAACACCGCGTATGATAAAAAATATTTAAAGAAATAAAAATTAATTAAATAAAATAATTTGGACATATTAAAATAGATAATACCTTATTTATTATCTGACTTGAGGTGAGGCGAGCAAAAAGTGTGTCATGTGACGTATTCCTTCCAGAACGTTGTCTTCCCAATGAACTCTCTGAACCTCTCTCTGTCTTGGGTGATGTGGCTTGCGTTTTCTAGTGATGTATTCATGTTATCTTTAATGTAATGCAAAAGGTAGGCAGAGATATAAATCGGAGGGAAACGCTATGGACAGTACACGAGGGGTGGTCGAAAAGTTTTGCACTTGAGTGTGAAGGAATGAAGACACTCGCCTGAAAATGAGTGTGGACTTTAGTCATTCTCTATGTATTCACTTCTCAAGGCGATTTACTTTCCCATTTCTTCTTTACTTTCCTAATTCTGTGATTGTAGAATAACTCATCATGGCCCAGGAACCATATCTCCACTTCAGTAATCAAGTCCTGGATGGCAAAAAAAATTACGCCCTAAATCGGATTCTTCATGTTTGGAAACATGCAGGAGTCACCCGGTGCTAAGTTAGGTGAATAAGGTGGATGAGGCATGACTTTATACCCACAATGCTGGGCAAAGGCAATGGAGTCATAAGCTGCATGAGCCGATGGATTCCTGAAGTAAACGAACTCATCTGGACAGCATCCCGCGTCTTTTGCACGTAATTTCTTCTAGCAATTTCTTAAGAAGTCCTTGGTAGTACGTTGAGTTGATAATATGGTCATGAGGAAGGTCAATGAGTTTTACCCTGCGACAGTCCAAAAAGAAATACGGTGAGCTTGACTTTTCCCGTAGAGGGTTTTACCTGTGTTTGGTAGTGGCGAATCGGAATTTTCCATTTTTTTTGCTATTGATTTTTGTATCGGGGTCATAGAAATGTTCCCAAAATTCGTCCATAGTAACAAATCTACGACAAACATCATCTTTGTTAGTATTGCAAATGCCTACCATCTTTTTAGATATTCTTTCTCGACGTTACTTTTGGATGGGCACGAGAAGGATCATGCAACCCACCTGGCGGACACCTTTGACACGTGAAGCTGCTTATGTTTAAATCTTCAACGTGATCCCATGATTTAGTCCCAACTCAGCCATAATTTCCTCGACAGTAATGCGCTTCTTGGAGAGAACTAGGACCTCCACTCTTGTCATGTTGTTTGTGTCATCTGCAAATGGATAGTCTGTCGTTCCTTGGCTCATCTTGAGGGATGGCATGTACCTTTTGAAAGTGATTTCCCAACGCTTCATATTTGTTCGTCCATCACAGTTGATGATGACCATTTGTTACATCCACTTTTGAAAGTGATTTCCCAACGCTTCATATTTGTTCGTCCATCACAGTTGATGATGACCATTTGTTACATCCACTTTTGAAAGTGATTTCCCAACGCTTCATATTTGTTCGTCCATCACAGTTGATGATGACCATTTGTTACATCCACTTTTGAAAGTGATTTCCCAACGCTTCATATTTGTTCGTCCATCACAGTTGATGATGACCATTTGTTACATCCACTTTTGAAAGTGATTTCCCAACGCTTCATATTTGTTCGTCCATCACAGTTGATGATGACCATTTGTTACATCCACTTTTGAAAGTGATTTCCCAACGCTTCATATTTGTTCGTCCATCACAGTTGATGATGACCATTTGTTACATCCACTTTTGAAAGTGATTTCCCAACGCTTCATATTTGTTCGTCCATCACAGTTGATGATGACCATTTGTTACATCCACTTTTGAAAGTGATTTCCCAACGCTTCATATTTGTTCGTCCATCACAGTTGATGATGACCATTTGTTACATCCACTTTTGAAAGTGATTTCCCAACGCTTCATATTTGTTCGTCCATCACAGTTGATGATGACCATTTGTTACATCCACTTTTGAAAGTGATTTCCCAACGCTTCATAATTGTTCGTCCATCACAGTTGATGATGACCATTTGTTACATCCACTTTTGAAAGTGATTTCCCAACGCTTCATATTTGTTCGTCCATCACAGTTGATGATGACCATTTGTTACATCCACTTTTGAAAGTGATTTCCCAACGCTTCATATTTGTTCGTCCATCACAGTTGATGATGACCATTTGTTACATCCACTTTTGAAAGTGATTTCCCAACGCTTCATAATTGTTCGTCCATCACAGTTGATGATGACCATTTGTTACATCCACTTTTGAAAGTGATTTCCCAACGCTTCATATTTGTTCGTCCATCACAGTTGATGATGACCATTTGTTACATCCACTTTTGAAAGTGATTTCCCAACGCTTCATATTTGTTCGTCCATCACAGTTGATGATGACCATTTGTTACATCCACTTTTGAAAGTGATTTCCCAACGCTTCATATTTGTTCGTCCATCACAGTTGATGATGACCATTTGTTACATCCACTTTTGAAAATTCAATTTTAGTTATGTCCTTGATTATGAGTTCGTAGATGGCTAATGAGCCCTATTCGAGCTGTAAATGTCCTTGGACAGTTCTGACATGGAATGACGACAGTAGACGGATCTTGGTCTATCCGTGACGTTCTAGCTGCTCTCCGCTTTTGAGCTGCTGCATTTCTCCTCTTTTCACAAGATGATGCGCTATTTTTTATTTTAGAACGCCATGTAGATCTATTTTGTGCAAGTTCTTCCCATGTATCATGGCCTATTTCAAAGGCTTTCAGTAAGTTCTTTAACGAGTCCGTGTAGCGCTTCTTTTTGCCACCTTGAGATCGTGTGCCCTTCTCCAAAAAGCAATTAAATAAAATAATTTGGACATATTAATAGTCTTGCCTCACGCTTCATTGTATCATACGAAGGGTAGATATCCTCATTAATGGAGAACATCTCATCATGAATTTATTTTGCAGGTGTACGAATTTGTTTTGCAGTTTTACCCTACAGGTGCACGAATTTGTTTTGTTGTTTTACCTTACAGGTGCACGAATTTGTTTTGTTGTTTTACCTTACAGGTGCATGAATTTGTTTTGCAGTTTTACCCTACAGATGCATGAATTTATTTTGTAGTTTTACCCTATAGGTGCACGAAAATAATTACGCTATCCATATTTTATCCATGACATGGCTTCATACACAACTGAACTAATTTCCCGCCTATTTCTTTTCACCCGCCGCACAGCGCAAACCTTGAACGTGCAGAACTTGTCAACCAATAGCGCGTCTTTAAAATGATACACAGCAAACTCGCCTGTCTTTTATGATTTATTAGTAAAGTGCACAACTTTTCGAGTACCCCTAGTCAGAGTGCACCACTAAAGCATATATACGTGATCGTTGAGGTCCGTTACAGCCAACCTTAGATGCGGAGACGTCACTTAAGTATGATGATTGAAGTAATACTTATCTCTGTAGCCGGGCTGGCAAACGTACCCGTTATTTCGTGTACCCTAACAACCACAGATCCGGGCACGAAAATAAATTTTCTCTGAAATATCATACTTGTTCATCGATTGTAGCCAATGTTTCTCAAAGTCATCATGAGAAGATTATTTGAGCAACCTCACTTTTTGTCTTGATGACATGCCCTGGCATAACTAAGATGGTATAAAGACTGCAGTTGAAAATAAATTGGCTGATTTGGAAGTGGCTATCCTCCATCGTATAGATGAACTTGAAGGACCGGCATTGAGTATGCACAGATAATTATGTTTTAGTACTTAATTGGTATTATCAAAACTAATATTTGGATGGTTAGTTAGTTCTGTTTGTTCCACAGCTAGAACGTAGGGCCATAGTGTTTATTTCATAATTCTCGCCTCAAGTTACTGTAGTTTATTTGTATTTCTTATGCTCAATATTGTTCGTTTCCTGTCGTTTATTAGGGGTAGAAGTTCTTTTGGGAGACCTATTGTTTTTTTGCTCATTTTCGTTCACATTGTGGTTTGTTTAGGAAGTCAGTTGTCATTCATTTAAGACAATTTATAAACGAACATAGAAGCATTGCTTGTTTATTTCTTTAGATTATATTACTCATTGACCACGTCACATCTGAACGAAGCTTGTTTATGTGTTATTTATGTTTGCAAGTAGACCTAATTGGTTCTGGTAGAACTGATGCCTTCTAACATGTGCTGACGTTACACTGTTTGTTGTGGTTCTCGACGAATTTAGATACATGTATTGTGTGTTGTTATTTACTCTGCGCCGATCGACTAGTCTATATTCGTAGTAGCTTCGGAATATACACGTTGAAAGTTTTGACTAAATTTGCATCTTTTTTTAAGAGTGCAATGTGTTGGAAGACGGAAAACGTGTTAACACAAGTAGCGAGACGAGTGGGTACCATCTGAGAGAACCTGGTTGAAATCTTGTTTTCTGAATTACCATTTTTCTTTAAGCCAATTTAACAAGTTTGCACAACGCGTCATTTCATACCAACCAATAGTTCTGTTCATATGCCAAAGAATGTCTAACTATGGTATCTTGCTAAACCGTCAATAAAACCATACATAGCATTAGAACACTATCAAAGACGCCACAGGAACAAGCTTACAAACAGCGCACAAGAAGGCCATCTCCAGAGAACTCTTCCACCCCTGACGCCGCAAGGCAAACAAGGGCCACAGCGTATAGATATATAGAGCATTAGACTCCACTGTGAACAGAAAATGGAATAATGATACAACGATGGCACAATGATGGTATAGTCATGGCACAATGATGGTATAGTCATGGCACACTGATGGTATAGTCATGGCACAATGATGGTATAGTCATGGCACAATGATGGTATAGTCATGGCACAATGATGGTATAGTCATGGCACAATGATGGTATAGTCATGGCACAATGATGGTATAGTCATGGCACAATGATGGTATAGTCATGGCACAATGATGGTATAGTCATGGCACAATGATGGTAGACCTACAATCATGATATAATCATGCAGGGGGTCCATGTCCGCAAGAATAAAAATTAGGGGTGCACGAGATATACTCTTTTTAATAAAGAAATGAATACAAATTGTACGTTATTTTTGTTTTTTTTTACAATTGTCCTCTACAAAAAAATCCAATCAAAGTTAGCAGCGCTGTTTCAGCAGTTAAATGCATATTAGAAGTTAATATGCTTAAGAAAATTCAATATTAGACATGCCTATGTAAAATTTCACAAAAACGGATGTAGGTCTAAGGGGCAAAAATGTTCGATAGAATCACTAGACTGTAGACAATATATATTCCAATTTGAATATTCTCAATAATCGGAACTACCCCTGGATTATATCCAACGATAATACACATCGATCATAAGATAAGGTAAGATAGATTGCATAGATTATATAGATAGATTACATAGATTAGATATAGACAAGATAATTAGATAGATGGATTGAGGAATAGATGGATGGAGGGATTTAAATAACCCAAATATCGGAGGATGACCGACAAAAAGGAAGTGCCGCAGTAACCATACAAATAGAGGTAAATGCAAATAAAGTAAATAGGTTACTAGAAAACTATCAATATAAAATAATAAAATATAGAAAATAATAAAAAAAAGAACAAATACAATTGTCAACGTGTTGGTCCAATTGGGACCTTTAAAGACAACAAAAACAGTTTAGAACAAAAAAAACCATAACGAATATAAACAAAATGGATTTCTCCCACCAGGAAATAGGAGATGGCATAGTTGAAAACAAAAGTAAGAGGTGAGAGGAAAATGGAATGATATAATAATAAACCTAAGCTAAGTGAAAATGAGAAACAACAACAAGAAGACGACAAAAACAATGAAAGGTAACAGCTAGAAGACGAATATAAATAACCCAAATATCGGAGGATGACCGACAAAAAGGAAGTGCCGCAGTAACCATACAAATAGAGGTAAATGCAAATAAAGTAAATAGGTTACTAGAAAACTATCAATATAAAATAATAAAATATAGAAAATAATAAAAAAAAGAACAAATACAATTGTCAACGTGTTGGTCCAATTGGGACCTTTAAAGACAACAAAAACAGTTTAGAACAAAAAAAACCATAACGAATATAAACAAAATGGATTTCTCCCACCAGGAAATAGGAGATGGCATAGTTGAAAACAAAAGTAAGAGGTGAGAGGAAAATGGAATGATATAATAATAAACCTAAGCTAAGTGAAAATGAGAAACAACAACAAGAAGACGACAAAAACAATGAAAGGTAACAGCTAGAAGACGAATATAAATAACCCAAATATCGGAGGATGACCGACAAAAAGGAAGTGCCGCAGTAACCATACAAATAGAGGTAAATGCAAATAAAGTAAATAGGTTGCTAGAAAACTATCAATATAAAATAATAAAATATAGAAAATAACAATTAAAAAAAAGAACAAATACAATTGTCAACGTGTCGGTCCAATGGATGTTCGGATGGAGGGATTCAATGATCTGACATGATGTTATACTGAATTAGCACTCGCTAATTCCAATACGAATTATTCACCACATCCATAGAAAATTTCGTGGCACAATACTCCTGTAGTTTGCCGTGACAAAAGACATTCAAGAATGCCTGCACATGTCACTGAGAGATGCAGGGCAACTTGCTCAAGACCGCGGAGAATTCAAGAAATCTATAGGAAAGACTACGTTCTGGAAAGAATCTGTCACTTAATGATGATGTTATTGAATTGAGCGCATGGCCGTGTGATTTGAACTCCATTCTGAGACCCTTGAGGTCCCAGGTTCAATCCACGGTTGGGACAGGATTTTATCTTTCGGAGGTACAATCAAAATCCTTCCTGTACATGTCGCGGCGTTTGCTATGGCAAAGCGGCCTTTCCCCCCACAGCCCACAGAAAGCCACCATGCACTCCTTCACAGGAAAACATGCAGTAACGAAAATTATTCAATGTGGTCATCATAGTTGACAGGTCAAATGGCATTAACCAAGATCTTCTCTATATGCAGACTCAGCCTGAGTCACTTATCTTGGCTGATGCGACTAATCATTGGTCACTCTATGCCGCCAGCCAATGCAACAAAATGCATGAAAAAGTCGACTCAGCCAAGATAAGTGACGCTGTGTGATATCAGCTTGCAGGAACGTACATCTATGTATACATAAGGAGATTCACTGAAGTCACACAAAAAGTTGGTTGTCAAAAAACGCTATCTAGATTTCAGATCTTTAAACCAATTTTAAGACAACATTTCCACTGACAGCTTTCATCAGGACGAAAGAAAACAAATATAATAAACAATATACTAAACATAAAAAATCACAAATGGTTTGGCGATGACAGGAGGAAGAGATTAAAGAGTGGCATGAAACATCTCACTGGGAAGGGAAAGATCGAAGATGGAGAGGTCTAGTAAAATAAGAGAAGACAGACTTAACATGAAGAGAAGAAATGGTGAAAAATAATGATGATGTGATTCTCGATAAAATTAGACAAACAATTAATAAAAAAAAGTAGGTTACGTTTCTCCGTACGTCTGACTGGAAGCCAACTGTAAAATGGCCAGGTACACTGTATATTTGCGATTATTGGTAACATATGCACCTATTTCTGTTAATTTTTACGTTTGCCTTGTCTTTCTTCATCCCTCGCATTTCCAGTATCGCGTTATGTTCCGACACCGGAGTTTAATCTCTTAATAAACCAATTTCACTAATCTATCAATCTGTCTGTCCGTCCGTCTGTCTGTCTATCTTTCTATGTGTCTTTCTGTCTGTTCGTTCGTCCGTTCGCCCTCCCGCCGGTCCGTTCGTACATCTGTCTATCTATATATGTGTCTGTCTGTCTGTCCGTCCATCTATACCTCCATCCATCTGCCTAATGTATCTAGTCTATATCTAATCTATTTAATCTATCTATATAATCTATGCAATCTATCTTATCTTATCTTATCTTATCTTATCTTATCTTATCTTATCTTATATTATATTATATTATCTTATCTTATCTTATCTTATCTTATCTGATCTATTATCTTATTTTAACTTATTTTATTCAATCTTATCTAATCTATCTTATCTTATCTAATCTATCTTATCTTATCTTTTCCATATGATATTATCTGTCTTGTCTTATCTATATATCGTATATTATATATATTATCTTATCTTTACCTTATCTTATCGATCTATCGATGTCATTAAGAGATAGAATTAGAAACGATCATATTCGACAGATAACCAAAACAATACCAGTATTGGAACACATCGAAATGACAACAGATCAAGTGGTTCTCACACGTTTCCAGACTACCAATAGATAGCATGCCACAGATGGCTATGACACATAGGTATAACGGTTATAAAGCCAGAGGCAGACCATGTAAAAGATGGATCACAGAAATCAAAGAAGCCACAGGAACAAGCTTACAAACAACGCACAAGAACACCATCTTCAGAGAACCCTGTCGCCGAAAGGCGAACAAAGTTCACAGCGCATAGATAGATAGATAGTTAGATAGTTAGTTAGATAGATAGATAGATAGATAGATATATAGAATAGATAGATAGATAGATAGATAGATAGATAGATAGATAGATAGATAGATAGATAGATAGATAGATAGATAGATAGATAGATAGATAGATAGATAGATAGATAGATAGATAGATAGATAGATAGATAGATAGATAGATAGATAGATAGATAGATCGATAGATAGATCGATAGATAGATAAATTTGCCAAGTAATGGAGCTTCCTAAATATTTGAACTCTTCCATTTTATTTTTGTACCGATGACAGATACATTTAACTGGCCTGGTGTTCAGCTTAACTTGATAGTCTGTGTTTTAGATGTGTAGTTTCATGTTGTGTTGTTCGCAGGTCTGTATGGAGCAAGTGTGTGTGTGTGTCGCTGTAATACATCTTCAGTTTCGTATATTAAACATTGATCATTTGCAAATAGCAGTTCCTTTATTGAGCTGTGTTCTTCATTTAATGTCCCAGCAGGCCTGGGTTCGTTTTTTTGTGTGTCTGTTTCTTTAGTTATCCTGTCCATATATGCACGAACAGAAGTGGTGATAGTACGCAGTCTTGTCTAACTCCTGTTTTTATTTCAAATGGATATGTCGTACCCATAGTCTTCTTCTTCTTCTTCTTCTGTGTTCGTTCTCAAACTCCTACAGTTAGCAGGATGTAGTCCGGAGAACGGAATGCGTTGTGTCATGGTTTACAGCATTGCTGCGATATCTGCGCCTTTCGGACTGACACATCCGACTTCAGCATGGCTTTGGGTCACTGATCCTATATGGGATGGGACAGCCAGCTCCATCCCATAACCTCCTTAGTCGCCTTTTACGACATGCGTGGAAGGTAAACAGTGTTGCTATTCATTGCTCCCCTTTCGGACCCCGGCAACACACGGGCGGTACCCACAGTAGTTCTGATTATGCGTTGGAAGTTTTTGTATAAAGCTCTTATGTTGTATAATAATTGTCTATGTATTCCATAGTCCTTCAATATTAACCACAATTTTTCGCTGTCAAATTCCATTTCTTGGTCGATTGAGGTTATGTTTATTTGTTGGTGGTAACAAATTCAATTTATTGGTCGATTGAGGTGATATTTAGTTGTTGGCGATATTCAAATTTCATTTCTTGGTCGATTGAGGTGATATTTATTTGTTGGTGGTATTCAAATTCCATTTCTTGGTCGATTGAGGTGATGTTTATTTGTTGGTGGTATTCAAATTCCATTTCTTTGTCGATAAAGTTGATGTTTAGTTGTTAGTGATATTCAAATTTCTTTTCGCTCATCTGTCGTAACGCTAAAATTGCATCTATGCATCCTATACCTTTCCTGAAATCAAATTGTGTCTTATTTAGTTGGGGGTGCCATTATCGGTCTTTTTCCTCTATGATTGTTGCATAGGCCTATAGTTTTCCTATGTGTCTGAGTAGAGATATGCATCTGTACTTCTCACACTCTTGTATTGTCCTTGTTTTTCAACATCGGTATAATAATTATTTTCTGCCAGTCATCTGGTACTTATTTTTACTAGTATAACTAGAAAGTTTATGAGCATCTTGTATACATAATCGTTCTCCAGAATAGTCTTGCGCGCTGTTCTCATACATCGTCACTTACTTTGGTTTAACCATATATTTTCCCTGTTTTTCCTTGGCTGGCGACATAAAGTATTTACAAAGTGACCAGTAATTAGTTACATTAGCCAAGATAGTTGACGTTGTGTGAGATCAGCACGCAGAAATATTCTGCAAAATGCTTAGCATTTTCTATAAGGGAAATGCCGGAAAATTTTGCTGACCACTCACTGTTTCTGTGACGTCGTAGCTTAACCTTTTGTATCTAGATGTCTGTGACGCAGGACAATTTTTTTTTAGAGAAAGGCTTGCACTAACCTCTCAATAACAAGCAGCAACCGGAAATAGAACAGCCAATACATGTATGTTCAATTATGATAATGTTCGTCCCATATGTGACAAGGGGCTCTGTGCTAGAACTGGTCTGTAGAAACACTTTCACACACACACACACACACACTCACACGCACACACACGCATGCACGCAAACACACATGCGCGCTCGCTAAAGTTAGTCAGAATATTTCGTCATTACATCTGATGGACACAATTATTATTATTATTATTGTCCTTATTATTATTATTATTATTATTATTAGTATTATTATTATTATTATTATTATTATTATTATAAATATGACTATTTTAACAACGGAACCGAGAGGGAGTTAGTGCAAAATGAGAAAGGCACTTTCTCCATACAAGCCACCGGGCTTAGCAAAACACGTAGTATTTGCTGTTGCTGTTACTACGTGTAGCATGATCATGGAGATTATGTGCGGGACCAGGGCATTTGAATGGGTATGCACACAGAAGGTAACGCAGGTTTGCATCTTGAGTGACTCTATGAGTATGATTAGGTAGGTATAAGTGGGCCTCGACGCGAACAGTGGATTGGGGTCTTTAAAAATGCGAGGCTGAGATTGTTTACATTTATTTTCGTGTCGGGACATGTGGGTGTTCGGGGCAATGAAAGAGCAGATCAAATGGCTTCATGCGCGATTTTGGCACAGGGCGATGGAACAATGAATCCAGCTGACGTTTTGAACTCATTTAGAGATATAGCACGCGAGAGATAGACTAATGTGGATGATGATTCCTTTTCAATCGCCAGGATTAAAGATCATGGTTTGAAATGAGGTGTTGCTAAAAGTAAGCATTTTGGAATGATGGTTAACCAGCATAGAACCGGTACTGTCAGCAGAAGTGTAATGGCGGATACACTCAGGGAGAGATCGAAGCAACTATGGACTTGTCTAGTTTGCAGTGATGATGATTCGACGACTAACTATCTACATATTGCAAACTATGACTAAATCTGAATTTTGATAATCAAATCCCTTAAGTTTAAGACAGAAAAATTATGTTAGTTCTATTTTGTGATATAAAATATGAATAACTCACTTCATAATCGTTTCTTTTTGGAGATATAGTAATACTCGAGCTATTATCTCCCTGGCTGAATGGTGCAATATTTCTGTACTGTATTTAGCCTATCGTTTACATGAAAATTTATGCATTAAAAAAATGTGTACACGTCAAGACAATTCGATTTAAATAAATAATATAAATATATTTTTGTTAATTGGCATTTATTAAAATAATGATTTATTTTCCCTCCTGGTTAATAGAAAGAAATGGTGAACTTAGAAAAAGTAAACCTAAATGTGGAGTCTTAGCAGGTGTTCTCGTCATCAAATTACTTTTGTAACGATTTGAGCTCAAAATGTATCCATCAAACATTAGATACGTGTATATTGAAGTTGCGTTTCTCGGTGCCCTTTGGTGCATCAAGGATTCTCTCAATTTTTTCTCCACAAAAAATGGAGGTTGAACTGCGACCATTGTACCTTATTACTACTATTATTGTTAATAATATTATTACTATCATTATTATTATTATTTGTATTATTATTATTACTATTATTAATGTATATTATTATTACTATTATTATTATTATTATTATTATTGTAAACTATACTATTGTTTCTATAGTGATAATACTACTGCTAAGAAAATTCACATCCTGTTGGGTTGAGTTGATGCGTGACATCCCGATAGCTGCACATCGTGTTGTGTTGGTGCGTGACATCCTGATAACTGCTGTTCGCGTCTTGTTTTTTTACTACAACTTTTACACCTTTAATTGCTAGAGCAGACTGTGGTTTTATTCATGTGTAGGAGGGCCTAGACAGACTTCGTTTTCAACCTCAGGTGGTCTTCTTAAACCACACTACTTCTCCAATGTGCTGGCTTCGGTGTGGTCATTATACACCAGAGAACATGCCACAGCAGGCTCCACACTCACATGTATACACAGTTTAAGATGACAACACAGCCATGCGTATATGACACAGCCATGCGTATATGACACAGCTATGCGTATATGTGGACATGCACCTCTGACATCAGAGCATATTCTTCAGGAATGCCCAGAATATTCTTCTTCTTCAGCGTTCATTCTCAAACTCCTGTTGGATCTCCCTTGTAGCAGGACATTCGTCCTGTTAGATTTCCAGCAGGTTGTAGTCCAGAGAATGAAAATGCATTGTATCACCGGTTTATTTGCTCCAATGGCCCGACACATCTGTCTTCGATGGGTGTCTGGAATATAAAATGTTACAAAACACACTGTCCCAGAGAAACACCACTAGAAGAAAATTAAAAATTAATAAAAATAGTATGACGTAATTTATAGAAAATTTAAAGAAAACTAAATTATCGTATAATAAAACATTCACAAAATCAGTTACAAAATGTCATGTTTATTTATAACCTCAGCAACTAATAACAATATAGCTCTCGTATCTGTTTGTGCGAAGGTAATTGGGGGCGGGGGAGGGAGGAAATTTCTATAAATGTATTGCATTTTTAGAAAACTGTATTAGTATATAAAAACAGTTTGGTTGACGTCAACTTTTCTGGGAGCAGTGCATGGGTTGATACCTACCTTCCTGGAGGTGTGATATTTATTCTCTGGCTCTGTCCCTGGGTGGGCCGAAAGTCCACAGACTTCCCAGCAATATAATGACATTTAATGGCATTAGGTCAAAGGGCATGAGCCAATGGACCGCTGGATCAGCAACCAACCAACCGACGTCAACTTTTCATTTGTTCATAACCCCTCTCCCTGTTAATAACTGTCAAACATTTTCAGACCACAACCCACTTTTTTGTTAACGTAATTTATAAAAAAATCGTAGAATAACAAGTGTTTGTCTGTCCCTATCTTGATAAAGACCTTTCTGATCAGAACGTCGATTCCGTGTGTTTGTCAACGTAAAACTGCTAATAAATAATTTATATACCTTTTGTTTACATATATTTACTTACCAACTTCTTACTAATTTATTGACAACTTCTGTGTTTTGTTTAAATTTTCCCCACAGAAGACGATGTGTCGGGCCATTGGCGCAAATAAAACGGCGACACAACGCATTTCCATTCTCTGGACTACAACTGCTGGAAATCTAGTAGGACCATGGTCCTGCTACAATGGAGATCTAGCGGGAGTTTGAGAATGAACGATGAAGAAGAATTTTAAATTTTCGATGACTTCTGTCTCTCGGCTTAGCTAAACTGATCTACTTTTCTTCAATACTAAACATTCTTTGTTGTTGTCTATTTTGCTGAACTTCATTCTTAAATAAAACAAACACAGAGAAACGTCTTGGTACAATACCAAGACTACAATCTAACTTTTTATCAAATCTGCGGCGATCAGAAATTGTGTGCAATTGTGTGGCGACACTGACTGCCTACTGAATCGTAGATACAAAATGGCTAACGTAATCGTAAATTTGTTAAGCTTACAGGCAACCGATAAAATGTAGACACTAACCTTAGCCTAATTCTTACTCTAAGCCTATTCCATTTCCCAGTCTTTTCCCACTCATACAACCCACTGATGGGTACTTTTCGCCAGTGGACATAATCGCTGAGAAAACGAAGAT
The DNA here is from genome assembly GCA_034231615.1 of Meghimatium bilineatum. NCBI lineage: Eukaryota > Metazoa > Mollusca > Gastropoda > Stylommatophora > Philomycidae > Meghimatium > Meghimatium bilineatum. The sequence goes on along the minus strand of CM067317.1, from coordinate 42,875,950 downwards.
ATTTCGTTTCGCTTTTCGCAAAATAAAATTTAGTCCAGTCTAACGGTATTAAACCACTTCATCAATAAAGAGATAAACACAATACACACGGACGATAAAGTCGGCCATAAAAAACACTCTTGTATTCACATCATATCATCTCTTAGCCGTGATTTCTTGTTATATAGATTAAGACCGGCTGCTGCCAGGGAAAATTTGTTTTATGTTGTTAAGTATGGCGGTTAAGGAACTAGTTTCTAATGGAGCTGTCGAAAAATTATGTCAACAACTGGAAGCGAGAGGGCGTCTGAAAAAATTATTGACAAAAATTATGTTGGGGCTGTAACATAAGTTGACTTCAACAATTCTGTTTTTTGTATATCAGTTAAATTGTTTGAATTTTAAATTTAATATAAATCTGGGAAAATTTGTTTAGTTGTTTTCCCGAATTGTTTACTAAACATTAATAGGAAGGAGGGGGTGTTATAATAATTAAGCAGGGGTGGATGAATTCTTAACAATGATTGACAAAGTGGAGAAGATACAATTTTTGCATAAAAGTGTTGACGTTATCCATGGATAGCCGCTATATTCTCTAGCAGATGTTATTAGGAAGTGGCAGAAGGGGGGATGAAGGAAACCCTGAACGGGAAGGAAACCCTGAACGGGAAGGAAACCTTGAACGGGAAGGAAACTCTGAAAGAGGAGGGAACCTTGAAATGAAAAAACCTAAAAGGGAAGGAAATCTTCAACGGAAGAAAACTATGATAGGGGAGAACACACTATGCCAAATAACCCTTTAAGGAAGGGAAACCCGAAAAGGGCTGGAAACCGTGAGCGGGAAAAATCCCTGAACTTAAAGGAACCCCTGAATGGGAAATAATCCCTTAAATGGAAATAAAACCCTAAAATGGCGGAAACCCTGAAAGGGGAGGAAACAATGAAATGGAAGAAAACCCTGAACGGTAGTGAAACCCAGAGCGTGATGGATCCTTAAAAAAGGGAACATTGAAAGGGAAGGAAACCCTGAGGAGAAGGAAACACTTGATGGGAAAGAAAGCCTGAATGGAATGTAAACCTTGAAAGGTAAGGGAACCCTGAACGGAAAGTAAACCCCAAGAGGGAACGACATCCTGAAAGGGAAGAGGAAACACTGAAAACAATGAAACCCTGAAACCCTAAAAGCGGACACCCTGAGATAAATGAAACCCTGAAAGGAATGAGAACCTTGAAATGGAAGAAAACCACGAAATAGAAGGAACTCATGAAATGGAAAAAAAGGATAAAATACAAACATTGAGACGTCTCAATGCCAAATTTAATGTAGTCTGTGATATCCTTCTTCTGTGCGCTCAAACTTCTGCATTGTAGCAGGATGTAGTGCAGAAAACAGGGAGTCATTGTTTACAACTTAATTGCGATATCTGCACCTTTCGGCATAACATATATGACTTCAGCATAACCTAAGTGTCTCTGTTACCCTGAATATTATGGTATAATTAACTCCACAAACAAAATCTTCTTTGGACATGCCTTGCAGGTAAAAGTGTTAATTTTTTTTGTTCCCCTATCAGACCACGGCAACACACGAGCAATATGGTGTTCCATTTGTCTTTGGAGGGATATGCATTCTCCTAATACCGCCCAACAATAAAAGGTGATGGTAAACCGTTTCGTAAGGATGAGTAAACAACCTACTTTCTGGAGTGTGCTGTGGTTGTATTCTATTCAGGTGATTGTTAAGATGTCCATGTTGTGTTCGAAGTCGGAAGATGGTACTTTGGTCTTTCCTTCCCAGGAGATTAATGTTGTCTTTGAAATTTGAAGTGGTGAAATAATTATAGATTACTTTACCATGGTTTAACATTGCTTATCTGTTCAGTCAAGTCTCTTTGTTCACAGATTTCAACATCGTTTTTTAAGTGTGCAGAATTTTATTACTGTCCAGATTTTAATATTATCAATAAATACTTCCTTATTTGTTGCTCTTCTTCTACCCTCAACTGTTCCCTGTAGGATAGTTTTGGAAAATGAATCTTTCCTCATCACATAGACAAGCCACGCAAGTTTGCGATGTTTCACTACTATCATATGATGTTCTCCGGGGCCCGAAAGGGGAGCAAAGAATTGCAACACTGTTTACCTTCCATCATGTCGTAAAAGGCGACTAAGGAGGTTATGGGATGGAGTTGGCTGTCCCATCTCATATATGGTCAGTGACCCAAAGCCATGCTGAAGTCTGATGGGTCTGGCCGAAAGGCGCAGATATCGCAGCAATGCTTTAAACCATGACATAACGCATTCCGTTCTCCGGACTACATCCTGTTAATCTGCAGGAGTTTGAGAACGAACGCAGACGAAGAAGAAGAATATGATGTTCTAGTAGGCATGCATGCTATTTAATTTGTTTCTCACTTACATGTTGCTGTTATGTTCTGTATATTGAACGGGCTAATATCTACAAGATAAAAGTATATATCTGCTAAAGGAAACAGAGAGACAGACTTATGTGACAGACAGACTGTGTTCACAATCAACATACGACATCTTTGGCCTCTTGCCTTTGTTGTCCAATCTGCTAGACTGTATCATGTCCATCAGACGATCATTTCTTCAACATAATCTCATTTCTTCGTTCACAAAATGGCCCACAAACAAAACAAACAAAAATCCGACACACAAACTAAAATACCCAAACTCCCTAAATAATCAAACCAAAAAAACAACAACATACAAACAAACAAAAATCACGCTTGAAGAAAAAAAAATAAAAAAAATCAAAACCCGGAACACGAATTGGAACCGGAACAGACACACACACACACAATCAATCAATAAATCAATAAACCCATAACCCTTCAGGGTCGTAGGGGTACCACATTGGATGCTTCAACACACAGAGTCCTCCAGCAAATTATATCGTCAGCGATGCGGATGAGTGTGGAAATATCTTGCCCTGTCCATTCCATGATGTTGTCTGTCCATGTCTTTATTTGGCCTCCTCTGCTTCTTCCACCCTCGACAGTTCCCTGCACACACACACAAATACACACAATAATCCACTAACCAAAACCACGGGAAAAAAGGGCCGCACATCAAACAAGGACATACAAACATAAAAATTACACACACAAAAACTACCCACAGACAAAATAACGGTCCACAAACACACACAAAAAACGACCCACAAACAACAAAAACTGCCCACAACAAAAGTAACCGGCCCACTAATCAATATATGCAGGACGCAGTTTACATATCACCCATGAGTACCCCAACACACATGATTATGTCTGGCAGGAACCTTGTACTCAAATAACTATAAACATCACACTTAATGTCTACCACGTTTCACCAAAGTTACAACATTTACACAGTTCGGTATTCCTGGTTTGTTGAAGCCAAAATAAACTCGAGTCGCACTAAAAATGTTGACAGTAAATGCTAAGAAGTCTGGCCACCGAAATGTTGCTGACTTCAGATCGGGATAGCGAGTATTTGTATTATTGTTTGATCTTCTCAAACTCCTGTAGGTCATCTGTACTCCGGCCCTTTAAATATTCTCTGATGTAGTTTACCGCATGACTTCGATCTCTCCTCCTTGTGATCCGAAACAGCCAACTTAAACAAACATATCATGTTACAGTTTCACTATTCGTTCAGTTCACGTCCGAAACTAACGTGGATGAGGAGATAATATAATTGTCATAAATTTAATATCCCAAGAATTGCAACCAATAAAGCTTGTGTTTCCTATATAAGTCTGACTATATAAGTCTGTTTGTTACGGCCAAGGTGTCGGGTTTAAAAAATCTCGCCGCAGTTAATCGTACATCCGGACATATCAGAAAGTAATGGCACACAGTATAGTTGTATTACCTAGAAAATCACTACAGATAAATGCTGGTGTTCGCCCGTCGTAATCAATGACCAAAAACTCAACCATAATAATAATAACAATAAGTAATAAAAATAATAAAGTTAATAGTGCGTTTCTAAATGACTAACAAATCCGATGCGCTCACAAAAAGTTATTTTACAGAATTGACAACAATAGAGGGTATCTATGTGAGGTAGAGATGTTTTTTTTCTTTTCAACGTGTCCGCTTCTGTCTTGACTACAGATAAATAATACTGGATTCATGACTACATCCTGAACACGATATTCTACCAATTGTTTTTCATAGATACAGTGAACATCTCTCTATGTGCAATTTCAGCTTGGGGTACATGGGAGAGGGAGCGTTCTCTATAACTTTGTTTTATTTACCCATTAGACTTACGTAAAACACAGGTTTATATAATCGCTTCAATGAGACACGACAGACTATAACTAAAACTAGTAGGTAATGATGCGCACACAAGAAATCATACAAATTACAATACACAACTTATTTTCAACTAAGATATGTTGTGATAATTTTTCCATTCGTCGTCTTTTGATATTTTGTTTGTGTCTTGATAAAGACCTTTTGGTTGAAACGTTGAATATGAGTTGTGTATTGTAATTTGTATGATTTCTTGTGTGCGCATCATTACCTACTAGTTTTAGTCTGTTGTGTCTCATTGAAGCGATATATAAACCTGTGTTTTACGTAAGTCTAATTGTTGTTACGTTTCACGCAGTTACCTTGTATTTATTTACCCAAAAGACTTCAAACCTCAGCAGCATGCAATGTTTTGAGAAGTCTCCAGAGAAGTTCCCAGAAGTGGATATATATATATATATAAGACTGAACGACGTAGATGATCGACTTCATTGTACCCTGGTTACCCCATACGTGCTGTGCCCCACTCAAGAAGTGGCACGCTGACTACCGTTAGTACCACTCACAGCACGTAACTCTATAGTTCCACGCGATAATCTCCAGAAATCAACATAATTTACTTCGAAAATTAATACGCCTTTAACGGAATTCGAACACGTGGAATCGTGAGCACAAAGCGAACAGCTTAACCACTGCGCCATGTATATGAACATGTCTGACACGTCTGACTTTCTAAAATTATTTTGTAAGGAACTGTCGAGGTCGGTATGAGAAGCGGAGTACAGCGAAAACATGAATTGATAACATCAATAGAATGAAAATAGATATGTTTGGAAAGCTTATTGTACTGCTGTCTCCAGGTTGGCACATGTACGGCTCTTACGGGTTATGGGTACGTGTGTGTGTGTGTGTACGCGCGCGTGCGTGCGTGCGTGTATTAGAAAAATGCCCGGCGTTACCCAGGCGAGAATAAAATAAGAAGAAAAATAGAAAAGATTCGAATATTTTTCTTATATATTAGCGATGACTTTGATATGTTTCAGTTTCTACATTCTAGCACCACGGTATAGCATAGACCCACGGTATAGCATATACCCAAGGTATAGCATAGACCCACGGTATAGCATAGGCTCATGGTATAGCATAGGCTCACACTTTGATTTGGAGGACTACATTCAAAATAACAGCAACAAAAACAAAAATAATAGCCTCCAATTATTATTCAAATGCACCAAAGACCTGGTTATCTGTGCCTAAGAGTTTTAAAATTAAAACACACAAAAATTAAGCCATTGTTACAGAGACCGTATAGTTGAGGAGGTAAATTCATCTACATGTATAAATGCTGCGCAATCGTGACGCGATAGACAGCGAACGACGTGTAATGAAAACAGATGTGAAATTTTTAATAGAATCAACTACCAAAATAATAACAGAAACCGCAGGTGGACACATCGGATAATCAAGGGATAACTCTTCTTGTCCTGCTCATTATAACCTTATTTGTCTCCATGTAAGATTTGTTTTTATTGTGGTCATTTGTTTGTCCTGATCAAGGCTTTATAGTCGAAACGTCGTCTGTCCCTGTATCTCGCTGTTAAATTGTTTTATGTTTTATTTTGGTAACACACCTACCTATTTTTGTATGTCTGGACACATCGGATAACCTGTTAGTGTATTGTAAGCTTGAATTTAAACATACTTAACATCGATTATGAAGCTACAATAATAATTTCAAGAATGTACTAGCACTATAACCATTATGGCATTTGGTTACGATAGTGTGACCTTGACCTTTCAGCGACAGATTTTGATACAGAAGTGAAACTTAATTTTATCAAATCAAATACCACAAATAGCATAACTACAAGTTGTGACAATAGTAATCCTATGAATACATCGCAAAATTCTATTGAATACGATTATTTGCGGATAAAATTACAAAAAATACATATTTATACGACTAAGTAGACATAACACATTAACGACATTTGTTTGCAAAGGTTTGACCTTTGTTAATCGGGCAGAGGTAAAAGGTCAATAAATTGTTTCATTGCTCATTTAGCTGGACACATGGACATTAATTAGAAGTTCCATTATGGTCATCCCATTCTTAGTGAAAATTCCTTTACGTTTTTGCTAATATTTATTCGTCTCCGTTACGAAATGGAGACACATATATAACATAAGAAAGATATAAATCTACTGAGTTAATCAGTGTATGTATATGTGAGATCAGTACACAACCTATGTCTTTAACTGGTGGATTATTTTATCTTTCTTGTCATGTCTGTTGCAGGTCTAAGTATTTTCGAGGCAAGAAACTCTTTGGGGACTGGGATGTTCGGGTGGAGCAGGCAGAATTCTGTGAACTCAATATGGCAGCGTATTCTGACAGTGGCACGATGGTTGACATACAAGTGACGCGGAATGGTGCAAAAGTAGTTCGGTAAGTACAAAGATTACTTCCGCTTCTTTAATTCTTATCTCGGTACCTGTTTTCTACTCCTATTATAATATACAGTACAACATTCAATGTTAACCATATCACTGTATTGACAACTTGCCAAAGCTGACCACCTTCCCTTTATTGACTGTCTCCAAAAATAAACACCTCTCTGTATTGACCGTGTCCAAAAAGTGACCATCTTACTGTTGTGAACGTCTACAAAAATTGTCCACCTTCCTTTATTGAACGCCTCCAAAAATTGACCACCTCTCTTTTTGATCACATTTCAAAGTTGACCACAATTTACTGAAAAAGGACATGTACCACAGTATAGTATCAATATAATAAGGTCTGTGCCATATTATAATGTTGATCAGGTACATATATTGACCGGTTTACAAAGTCCCTTGGTGGTCACTTTATATAGACTATATTGTATACAAACAGTCTATATTTTTGTTTTGCTATCGCTTTTGACTTCATATATAACACATAGACAAATATCCAAAACAATACCAGTATTGAAACACATCAAAAAATAACAAATAAAGTGGTTTTCACATACTTCTAAACTACCAACAGACATCATGCCTCAGATGGCCATGGCATAGACATCACGGCTATATTGCCAGAGGTAAACCATGTAAATGATGGATCACAGAAATCAAAGTGGTCACAGGAACAAGTTTAGAAACAGCACACATTAATGTCATTTTCAGAGAACTCTCCTGCCCTTGACGCTGCAACGCAAACAAAGGTACAATGTATAGATAGATAGCTTCTGCAAGCTGGGAATAGATGACGGAAGATCGCGTCACCGAGAAAACAAGTCTTGGTAGTGGTGTTGGAATATTTGATAACTCAATATTTAGCGCAGCAGATGAACGAAAGCTATGTGCATGGGGCAATGGTCAAGATTAGCAAGGGGCAACAGTCCAGATTATCAAGAAGCAGCAATCCGGATTAGCAAAGAGCAACAATCCAGATTAGCAAAGAGCAACAATCCAGATTAGCAAAGAGCAACAATCCAGAGATGCAAGAAGCAACAGTCTATAGATGCAAGGATTTTGTAATATTTTAAGTATTCATTCAATGATGAAACTACGACAGATCTAGAAAATCGGTAGGGGATTTGAGTGCCCACAGATATCTGCTTTAGATATTGTATAAGAACTTAAGAAAATTGGGAAATCTATCAAAGATAGGAATAACAAGCGCACATGTGACTTCTTCTTCTTCTTCTTTCGTTCACTTGAAACATGTCTATATCTGTAATTCTGTCTCCTTAATAAAACTCACTGTCTTTTGTAGTTCATACAGTGTCCCATAGAGTTTTGAGAGCACATGGGACAAATATCAATTGTGTATTTTTATGTGACCAAACAGGTGTAGTTTTCTGTTTGCTATTGTGTTTAGTAGCCAACACTTTGACATCTTTAATGCATCTCTCGTATAACCATTTATAAATCCGGGGTTATCATCATTCATTACTATTAGAAGTATAAATATACAGGTAAACTGAAGTAATGGTAATAGCAAAGAATAAATGTCCTCCAGAATACAACATCCATATAGATGGGATCAGTCTGAAGCAAATCAACATATTCAAAAATGTAAGGGTACATTAATAACATCAGATGGAAGTTTATTAAAAAGTCAAATGTAGAATTTTTCATGCAAAGGCAACATTTCACAAGATCAAGACCATCTTATGTAATACATTTTTGTCAATTGAGGTGAGGAGGAGAGTTCTTAGAAGTTATACAGAACCAATTCTGATGTATGGAAGTGAATCTTGCCACTCGGCACACTAGTGAAAAATTATATTGAGGCAGCAGAGATGTGGTTTCAGAGAAGAATGTTAAAAATAGCATAGACAGATAAAGAGATGTGGTTTCAGAGACGTGGTTTCAGAGATGTTTCAGAGATGTGGTTTCAGAGATGTGGTTTCAGAGAAGAATGTTAAAAATAGCATAGACAGATAAAGAGCGCAATAAAGTTAATTTATGAAGAGAGCTGCTCACTCGCATCAGAACAAGACAATCAACATTTTTTTACACATCATGAGAAGAGGAAAGATAGAACACATTGTAACAGGCAAATTGAAGAGAAAGAGGGTAAGGAAAGACAAAGAGAGAAGATGCTTGACAATCTAGCATTGTGACACGGGAGAACACCGGTATCGGAAATGATTGACAATCTAGCATTGTGACACAGGAGAACACCGGTATCGGAAATGATTGACAATCTAGCATTGTGACACGGGAGAACACCGGTATCGGAAATGATTGACAACACACGAAACACAAGTCTGTGGACATGATAACCAACGCCATACAGCATTGACCATAACAGGAAGAAATATATACATTATTTAATTCTTATGTACAGTTCAGAATGTAAACATTATTTGGCAGCATTAACCCTGAGATATTCATTTTTACCTCAAATGCTTCCGCTGGGGTAATTTACCCATTCACCCTGAGTACTTGTCTAAGCTGACATGAAGCAAATTAATCTTTCTGCCAGGATATATTGATGTTTGAGGAAATTAGTATTCTGAAAGGCTTGCTGGGAGATGGTGACCACTAGAATCTGACACGGAATTGACAAAATCAAACTGGCATTCTGAATGCCCCCAGGGAGATAAGACTTGGTGAACAATGTAAGACATGTTTATGAATATCTGCAGCCTTGAATATCCCGAATGAACATCATATTAAACGGGGCGAATGAGCAATAGTGCAATGTTAGTCGTAACATTAGTTAGTTAGAATGAGCAATAGTGCAATGTTAGTCGTAACATTAGTTAGTTAGAATGAGCAATAGTGCAATGTTAGTCGTAACATTAGTTAATTAGAATGAGCAATAGTGCAATGTTAGTCGTAACATTAGTTAGTTAGAATGAGCAATAGTGCAATGTTAGTCGTAACATTAGTTAGTTAGAATGAGCAATAGTGCAATGTTAGTCGTAACATTAGTTAGTTAGAATGAGCAATAGTGCAATGTTAGTCGTAACATTAGTTAGTTAGAATGAGTAATAGTGCAATGTTAGTCGTAACATTAGTTTGTTAGAATGAGCAATAGTGCAATGTTAGTGTAACATTAGTTAGAGTAACGCAGAGTAGGTGTGGGGTGTAAAAAGATTTGCTACATTGCTCGTGTGCAAAGCCAGGGTTGACAGATAACATAGATCATAAAAGCAGTCCCCCGTGGTGCATTCTGGAAACATATTGCCTCGAAGCTCGAGCGAAGCAATAAGGCTAACTTTGTAGGGATCATGTCCTGGTTGTGTAGCCCGAGACTGAATGAGGATGTATAGCACAAAACAAATAATATCTCTGAGAAAATACCTCTCAACCCCCAGAGCTAAACACTTTTGCAACACAGTGTTAAATAATGTATGGCCTGAACTGCCGGATTGAGAGATAATGGCTGGCCTGCTAGATTGTCGTCCAAGAGAGAATACCGAACATGATCCGGAGAAGTAAGACTCATCTATTGAGTACATGAAAATGTAGCACATCGCTACATTGCCGCGTTATGTGCAATCACACAAAAACAAACAAAAACAAAAACCCAGAATTATAACGAAAGCAATTTTCGTGCTTGATAACAGGTTTCCAGCTATCTTTCGATGACAGGTATTGTGGAAAGGAAATATAAAAGATGCCAAAACATCTCGGATCGACAAAAAATATGCGTAGAAGCTCAAACATGGACAAGGTGTTCACGATTTTGGTGACTGGGGCCTCTGTAAAGAGAGCCAAATAACCCTAGTCCAACTCTTCTGGTGAGTGTGTGAGGGTAATGAACCGACCAATTACATGAGGCAAGTAGTTCATTAACAGTGGAACATTTCTAACAGATAAACATGATCCACCAAAATCCAAATTCCTGCTATCCTCTTCAAAGATACTGCCACTCAGTGTCATGTTAAATGGATGTGTAAAGTTCAAGCCGATAAATCGCAATCGTGTGCAATTGATAGGCCCAACCACTCATCACTTTCCGACAAATGACGGCTGTCGCAGACTAGGGAAGCTCACCTGAATTAAAAGCATGAATAAATCAGATGTGCTAGGCGTACATGGCGCAAATTAAACGGTATCATTACGCACTCGCCCTTGTGCTGTCGGGGCCCGAAAGAGAAGCAAAGAATAGCAACACTGTTGTAAAAAGCGACTAAGGAGGTTATGGGATAGAGTTGGCTGTCCCATCCCATATAGGGTCAGTGACCCAAAGTCATGCTGAAGTCGGATGTGTCAGGCCGAAAGGCGCAGATATCGCAACAATGCTGTAAACCATGACACAACGCATTCCGTTCTCCGGACTACATCCTGCTAATCTGCAGGAGTTTGAGAAGAGCGAAGAAAAGAAGAATTACACACTTAATTAACACTTTCCGGCGGAAACACACGATAATGCGTAGAAGCTCAAACATGGACAAGGTGTTCACGATTTTGGTGACTGGGGCCTCTGTAAAGAGAGCCATTAACCCTAGTCCAACTCTTCTGGTGAGTGTGTGAAATAATACTCACGTGTAAAACAGGTAATTAAGTCCTACTGAATGATGACTAAAACACTACACACTAACACTAACGGATGTAAATATGGTACATATAACAAAACAAAACACAGAATATAATCTACAGATGACAATACACAGGACAAAGTCGACGTTTCGGACCAATAGGCCTTTTTCAAGATACGGACATAACATACAAACATAAAAAAACCACAAGTAAAAATGAGTGTGTGAGGGTAATGAACCGACCAATTACATGAGGCAATTACGTGTTGTCAGAGTGAGAACGCAGGTGAAAAGATAGTATACGATTGGGTATCGTTATTCGTTACAGGTAGAGTGATACTTTGAGGAGAGATCCGATCACTTATGGATCCATGGTTCGATGTGCAGCGAGTATGCTTTAATTATTGCACAGTCGTGGCATAACAGTGTCCTTGTGTTGCGGAAGTCCGAAATAACAGTAACAGTTCTTCGTGTTATGCGTTCATTCTCAAACTCCTGCACATTTGCAGGATGTAGTCCAGAGAACAGAATGCGTTATGTCATGGTTTACATCTTATATGCCTATCTGCGCCATTCGATCTGAGACATCCGACTTCAGCATTGTTTCTGGGTCACTTTCACCCTTTATAAAATGGGACAACCATCTATACCCCATAACCTCCTTAGTCGCCTCTTATGACATGCATATATTAAACAATGATATTATTCTTTTCTCCCCATTCATGCGCCCCTTACTTCCATTTGTATCATTCTCTGAACGTGTAAATTATCTTTATATGTGTCTAATGCAATAAAACACATATATTCATGATATATTGTTGTTGTGTGTTTACAGATCTTTCAAACCTGATTTCTTGTTGATAAGACAGCATGTACGTATGCAATAAAACACATATATTCATGATATATTGTTGTTGTGTGTTTACAGATCTTTCAAACCTGATTTCTTGTTGATAAGACAGCATGTACGTAACGCTAACGAAGACTGGAGAAATTTACTTTTAGGATTTAAATATGGCGGGATTCCAAGTGTCAACTCGTTATGCGCGGAATATAACTTCCTAGACAAGCCTTGGATTGTAAGTATGCTGAATGATGTTGTTAGTTTTGTGTATCTTGTGTTGTGTTGTCGAGATCAATGGTTCTCACACCTCTTTTGTTGTGTTGTCGAGAACAATGGTTTTCACACATCTTTTGTTGTGTTGTCGAGATCAATGATTCTCACACCTATTTTGTTGTGTTGTCGAGATCAATGATTCTCACACCTATTTTGTTGTGTTGTCGAGATCAATGATTCTCACACCTCTTTTGTGGTGTTGTCGAGAACAATGGCTTTTATTAACACTGTTTTGTTGTGTTGTCGAGATAAATGATTCTCAACACGTTTTTGTTGCGTTTCCGAGATCAATTGTTCTCAATCATTATTTGTGTTGCCGTGATCAATGATTCACAATACATTTTTAACTCATTGCCCTTTTTAATGATAAATTTGACAGGAGAGATCAAGAATTATATGTAAGAAAATATTGCATATTCTAAACATCATGGCACATCAACGAGTCCAGAACGGTCCCGATAAAAAACACTGTACATAGAAAGTTATGTCGATCCATATCTCCCACCCCAGTTGACACAGCACCTGATGATGGTGACAAGAGAATGCGCTATATATTTTGTGATCGCGGGCAGTGAAAATGTTACAGTGGATCGTTGGTGTTATGGGGATCACAAAAATGTTACAGTGGGTAGTTGGTGTTATGGGATCACAAAAATGTTACAGTGGGTCGTTGGTGTTATGGAGATCACAAAAATGTTACAGTGGGTCGTTGGTGTTATGGGGATCACAAAAATGTTACAGTGGGTCGTTGGTGTTATGGGGGTCACAAAAATGTTACAGTGGGTCGTTGGTGTTATGGGGATCACAAAAATGTTACAGTGGGTCGTTGGTGTTATGGGGATCACAAAAATGTTACAGTGGGTCGTTGGTGTTATGGGGATCACAAAAATGTTACAGTGGGTCGTTGGTGTTATGGAGATCACAAAAATGTTACAGTGGGTCGTTGGTGTTATGGGGATCACAAAAATGTTACAGTGGGTCGTTGGTGTTATGACGATCACGAAAATGTTACAGTGGATCGTTGGTGTTATGAGGATCACAAAAATGTTACAGTGGATCGTTGGTGTTATGGGGATCAGAAAAATGTTAGTGTATCGTTGGTGTTATGGGGATCACAAAAAGGTGAAGGTAGGAGTGCATGCCATCATCATATCACATCGGAAAAGTATAAAGTTCCCTTTAAACCCATCGGTACTCCGATTGCACTCCGGTAGCACCCGACCCATCGGTACTCCAGTTGCACTCCGGTAGCACCCGGTTGTGTTTAATTATTGACGCATTATTCTTTTCGTATATCTGTTATGTTTATTTTTCCAGGCTGTTTCAATATTTACTACAATCTCCCGTTGTGTTGAGAAAAATCAGGATTAACACTTCTGAAAATCAGGATTAACACTTCTGAAAATCAGGATTAACACTTCTGAAAATCGTCTGAACAAATAATTTCCCTCAGTGCATTGATTATGTATTATTAACGCTGTTTTGTTTGCATGTACTGCATGTCAGCCTAGGTTTAATTTGGCACCAAACTTCACGTTTTAGTCGTATGGAAAACATACAATTATTGAAGTCCTATTGTTTGTTTGTTAACTGATGGATATGGTTCATATGGTCAAGGAGGGCCCTTTTCAACCAAGGAATTAATTTCTTTGTGTGTGTGTGGAAATCTCTTTGTTTCTTGTGCCGTGATTGCCTGGTTCGTGCTTGAATTTTACTACCCAACCTGGTTGCAGTAGTGGCTTCTAGCTGTAGGATTGTGACTTTTTTGTGTGGATCTTGTGAAGGAGTATGGTGTAGTCTCTGGTAGTCTGTAAAAGGACATTTATAGTGTGGTCTTGAGTGCACGTCTGGGTGATGTCGTCGAGGTTGCCTCCATGTGGTGGTCTTGAGTGCACGTCTATGTGATTTTGTCGAGGTTGCCTCCATGTGGTGGTTTTGACTGCACGTCTATGTGATTATTTCGAGGTTGCCGCCATGTGGTGGTCTTGAGTGCACGTCTATGTGATTTTTTCGAGGTTGCCGCCATGTGGTGGTCTTGAGTGCACGTCTATGTGATTTTTTCGAGGTTGCCGCCATGTGGTGGTCTTGAGTGCACGTCTGGGTGATTGTGTCGAGGTTGCCGCCATGTATATGATAATATATTTTCTAACTTGGAGAGACTCCTTACGGTTGTTCTGATGCATCCTGTCTGGTTCTTCTATACTGACTGCTCTATCTGTTCGTCGAGAACGTGTTCACTGCTAATCCCGTGTAGATTCTCTTTGATAACAAAGTGATTTTTTTTTCTTAATTTATATTTCTATCGGAGGATAGAAATATCGGAGGGCCTCTTCCTAAATATCAAGAAAACAGAAATAATGGTTAAAAGAAACAAAATAACATACCTTGCAAGATCAAAGTGAATGATATTGTATTAAAACAGGCCCACCAATTCAAATATCTAGGTACAATGATTACAGCAGATGGAAGAAGTTCAAAAGGAATAAGATGCAGAATAGGACAGGCAAAAACAGCATTCAGAAAAATGAAAAATATACTGTGTAATATGACCTTGTCATTAGAGGTGACAAAGAGAGTTCTGCAGTGCTATATAACACCTACACTAACATATGGATGTGAGTCTTGGACAATAAACAAACTGGAAAGTGGGAGATTGGAGGCAACAGAGATGTGGTTCTACAGAAAAATGCTGAGAATACCATGGACTGCCAGAAAAACTAATGTAGAGGTGTTGAAAGAGTTAAATGCGAAACGGACCTTAATCAACAATATAAGAAAAAGGCAATCTTCTTTGTTTGGCCACTTCATGAGACAGGCAGGTTTAGAGAACATAGTCACAACAGGCAAGATTGAAGGCACCAGAGACAGAGGGCGCCAACCGCATGGCACCTTATGATGATGATGATCGGAGGATAAATTTAGAAAATAAATACTCATCCTGTACTTAACATCGCGACAACAAGGACATGCCGCCTTTATCACAGATAGTTCCTTTTTTGTCAGAGATGTCACATATCGCAGTAGACATTTATTTCCATGTTTATCGTCTCCTTACAAATCGCTAAAGTTCTTTTGTATTATTCATGCAACCTATTGAGCTTTCTGTGTTGATTTGTCTGCGTAAAATTTATTTTGGGTAGTCCTACTTTTATTTTACTTTCTATTTTACAAAAGGCAAGAGTTGAAACATGAAGCCTATTCAGTTCGTATGTAAGTGATTGCTATAATATAGTTGACTGGATATAAATATCATAAAAACAAAATCATAATAATCAGTAAAATCACAGAAGAACAGGCGCTAAACATAAACATACATGGAGAGAAACTACAAGTAGAATATTATCAATATCTTGGACACAGTCACAAATGATAGCAAATGTGAAACAGAATTTAAAAGGAGACTAGGAATGGTTAAATGTATTTTCAATGACATGATGAAAATATTAAAATTTAAATAAATTACAGACAAGTTAAAAATGAGAATTGTAGAATGCTACATCTATTCTGTATTAATGTATGGCTCAGAAACATGGACACTAAACGAACAATTAGAACACATAATTGATGCTTTTGAGATGTAGATATATAAAAGAATAGGGAGAACATAATGGAAAGAGAAGGCAACAAACAATGTGGTTCTAGAAACCCTTATATGAAGAACGAATTATTAAGGGAAATAAAGATCAGGCAAATAAAATATTTTGGACACATTAAAAGACCTTATTGAAGACCTTACTTAAGGGTAAAGTCGAAGGGAAGCATGCAAAACAGAGATACAAGTGGGAGAGTAACATCACAATATGAATATGTTATAGTCTAGCAGAGAACACCAACAAAAAAGAGACAGGGCGTTAGAGACAATCTACGTTCCATGACGATGATATCTGTGAACTACAAGACCAATATGAGCTAGAGATAATATTCCACAGTATGTACATGAAATCACATGCCGACTTGTACCATCGTGTACTGTTGTGTGTCTTCTAAGACATGCAACCCTCTTTATTTAAATGATATTTCACCCGTGTGTTGCCGGGGCCCGAAAGGGGAGCAAAGAATAGCAACACTGTTTACCTTCCATACATGCCGTAAAAGGCGACTAAGGAGGTTATTGGATGGAGTTGGCTGTCCCATTCCCATATAGGGCCAGTGACCCAAAGCTATGCTGTAAGTCGGATGTGTGTCAGGCCGAAAGGCGCAGATATCGCAGCTGTGCTGTAAACCATGACACGACGCATTCCGTTCTCCGCACTACATTCTGCTAATCTACAAGAGTTTGAGAACAAACGCAGAAGAAGAAGAAATGATATTCAATCAACTTCACGCTCAAACTTTAAATGTAAATTTTCAATCTACAGTTTTCCCAACTCATAGAAATTCAGAAACGCCTTGGCAAAGAAGCGTTTCCTCTTATAGACCAAGCTTATTATCCTAACCATAAGGAAATGGTGAGTAATTTGTGGGTGAGTTTCATTTTTGTAATATAATTGTCTGTTCTAACAATAGTAGGTTGAACTTTTGTAGCGTAACTAATAACATTATCACACATGAAACATATGGACCCTCAACACATATCAGATATATGGATCCTTATTACACATATATGGATCCTCAGAATATATCAGACATGGGCCCTCACTACACATTAAACATAGTTACCCTCACCACACATCAACCACAGAGAGCCTTACCACAACTACAAACATATAGCTTCACTATAATCAAACACACAGAGACTTACCACAAACAAACACAGAGAGCCTCACCATAGCTACAAACATATAGCTTCACTATAATCAAACACACAGAGACTTACCACAAACAAACACAGAGAGCCTTACGAGATATCAAACATACAGACCATCACACAGATCAAACATAGTAACTCTCAGGAAAAAAGGAGAAATGCAAACCAAAAGAGACGTAAGCTTTATAAAAAAAACAAATTAAAACAAAAACACCCCATTCCTTCCTGTATGAAACACTTGCCCTTGTTAACACAAGAAAAATGGTCTAACTTCAAAGTTAAACTTCATTGCCCATTCACTTTTAATAATTTCTTTGCATTGCAATCATTGATTTTTGTGAACCTTGGTTTGAAACAACATGAATAGTCAATTATGTTTTAACGTATGTGTTAGCAATTGATTTATCTTTCATTATTACTTTACGCATTTTTATAATTTAGGGCTCCAAATTCTTCGTCTTCTTCTGCGTTCGTTCTCAAACTCCTGCAGATTAGCAGGATGTAGTCCGGAGAACGGAATGTGTTGTGTCATGGTTTACAGCGCATTGCTGCGATGTCTGCGCCTTTCGGCCTGACACATCCGACTTCAACATGGCTTTGGTCACTGACCCTATATGGGATGGGACACAGTCAACTCCATCCCATAACCTCATTAGTCGCCTTTTACGACATGCGTGGAAGGTAAACAGTGTTGCTATTCTTTGCTCCCCTTTCGGGCCCTGGCAACACACAGGCGAAAAATGAAAGGGATTGTTCAATAACATAACAATTCGAGAGACTACGTGATGTATCACTATATCCCGTTGTTGACATATTCACATAACATTCACTATTTCTTAGTGAGTACGTTCATTAGCAGCCAGCTCCTATCTATATTTCTTTCTTTGAATCACTGTCACATTATATTGACAATCAAATGATAACATTTTACAAGATCTTTATCATTTGTCGCAGTTAATAGGAGAAGCCACAAAGTGTTGTGTTTGTCGCAGTTAATAGAAGAAGACACACAGTGTTGGGTTTGTCGCAGTTAATAGAAGAAGACACCCAGTGTTGTGTTTGTCGCAGTTAATAGAAGAAGACACCAAGTGTTGGGTTTGTCGCAGTTAATAGAAGAAGACACCCAGTGTTGGGTTTGTCGAAGTTAATAGAAGAAGACACTCAGTGTTGGGTTTGTCGCAGTTAATAGAAGAAGACACCAAGTGTTGGGTTTGTCGCAGTTAATAGAAGAAGACACCAAGTGTTGTGTTTGTCGCAGTTAATAGAAGAAGACACCAAGTGTTGGGTTTGTCGCAGTTAATAGAAGAAGACACCCAGTGTTGGGTTTGTCGCAGTTAATAGAAGAAGACACCAAGTGTTGTGTTTGTCGCAGTTAATAGGAGAAGACACCCAGTGTTGGGTTTGTCGCAGTTAATAGAAGAAGACACCAAGTGTTGTGTTTGTCGCAGTTAATAGAAGAAGACACCAAGTGTTGGGTTTGTCGAGTTAATAGGAGAAGACACCCAGTGTTGGGTTTGTCGCAGTTAATAGAAGAAGACACCAAGTGTTGTGTTTGTCGCAGTTAATAGAAGAAGACACCCAGTGTTGGGTTTGTCGCAGTTAATAGAAGAAGACACCCAGTGTTGGGTTTGTCGCAGTTAATAGAAGAAGACACCAAGTGTTGTGTTTGTCGCAGTTAATAGAAGAAGACACCAAGTGTTGGGTTTGTCGCAGTTAATAGAAGAAGACACCCAGTGTTGGGTTTGTCGCAGTTAATAGAAGAAGACACCAAGTGTTGGGTTTGTCGCAGTTAATAGAAGAAGACACCCAGTGTTGTGTTTGTCGCATGAATAGGAGAAGACACCCAGTGTTGGGTTTGTCGCAGTTAATAGAAGACACAAGTGTTGTGTTTGACATGAACCAGTTTTCAAATATAGTCTGACACCAGAGTTCACAAATGACATTGTTTATTGCGCCAGTTATAACGCCCAGTGTCACAACACCTATATCGCAACATCCAGTGTCACAACACCTATATCGCAACATCCAGTGTCACAACACTTATATCGCAACATCCAGTGTGTATAAGTCGCTGGTGCTTTCTGTTGTGTTGTATGGTTGTAATAGTTGGACACTCACTGCGGACATGGAGAGACGATTACAGGCTTTCGAGTACAAATGCTACAGACGAATTCTACGAATTTCCTATAGGGAACATAAGACCAATGTGTACGTAAGAAAAAAAGTAGAGATGTGTGCAGGTGTTCAGGGGCCATTGCTTTCAATAGTGAAACAACGAAAACTAGCATGGTTCGGTCATTTATGCAGGCACGATTCCTTGTCAAAAACAATACTGCAGGGAACTGTCGAGGGTAGAAGAAGCAGAGGAGAACAAATAAAAACAAGTACAGAGAACATCAAGGGGACAGGGCAAGATATTTCCACACTCATCCGCATCGCTGAGGATAGAATTAGCTGGAGGACTCTGTCTGCTGAGGCATCCAAAGTGTTACCCCTAAGACCCTGAAGGGTTACGGGTTTATTGTTTGATTGATTGATTGATTGAAAACGTTTTTCAACATTTATTGTGCTTATGGTTGTTTGAAGGTCTACCGTATCGATAACCACAGACTATTTTGTAGTGAAATTTTGATATTTTAAAAGTAAGCGTGTTCGAAATATGATTCTTTAAACCCTCTGCTCGTGTTAGGAGAATCAACTAATAATTAGTTTAGCTTCCATCCGTGTGTTTTGCAAAGCCTAAAGAAGTAAATAGTAGCAACATTGCCTTCCATACATATCGCACGAGGCGCCTTGGAGGTTATAGTGTGGAGTTGGCTTCCTCATCCTGTATAGGGTCAAAGTGACCCAGAAGCCATTCATAATTCTGAAGTGTCATGCCCAAAAGGTTCAGATATCACAGCAAAACTATAAACCATGACACAACTCATTCTGTTCTCTTGGATAACTTGCATGAGTTTAGAACGAACGCAAGAAGAAAAAAACTTTAGTAAAGTATTTTTCATAAATTAATTTTAATACAATTTTAATAAATTAAGTAAAGATTACTTAATTTACGTTTTCTTGATTTTTACATAATTTGTTACACGAAAAAATTTACTTTTTATAATTGAATAATGATGCATAATATTAATGTGTACCCATTGATGTTGTGGTTAAAAAGCACTTAATCGCTACATTAAACTTATCAGTTAGCTATTACTTTCAAAAATAGAGTAAGTGAAAAATAATCTTAAAAAAACTTAGAAAGAAATTTAAAAAAAAATTAAGTAACATCCTGAATACCATCCTTTTAGAGTATCATCCAGAATACCATTCTTTTATAATATCATCCTGAATACCATTCTTTTATAATATCATCCTGAATACTATTCTTTTATAATATCATCCTGAATACCATTCTTTTATAATATCATCCTGAATACCATCCATTAGAGTAGCATCCACAATAATATTCTTTTAGAGTAGCATCCACAATACTATTCTTATAATGTGACTAATACTCGAACTCTATTGTTTTTACATTTTCGTCACTGCATGTTTTTCTGTTACGAAGTTCTGTGAGACTTTTCATATGTAGTGGAAATAAAAATCGCTTTGCCATAACAGTCACTATGATGTGTGCTGGAAAGGTTTTTATAGTGAAAATAAATCCTCCTTGCCATAACAGTCGACACGGCCTGTACATATTATATTTGTATAGTGGAAGTAACATTTGCTTTGCTATAATAGTCATCAAGACGTGTACAGGATATATATTTTTATAGTGGAAATGCAATTTATTTTGCTATAATAGTCGCCATGACGTGCACATGATATATGTTTATTCTAACACCAAGAGATAAAATACAGTCTCAATCATGGTTTGAACTTGATATCCCATAAATCTCACGTTTCTGAGACATACGTTCTCTCAATTTACTACATGCTTCAAATCCACAAAAACGTGGAAAAAATAAATAAAAATACATGAACCAAACCATGTCCAAACTTCAAAATCTATTAAACGTGAAAAAGATACCTCAAGACAAATATGGTAAAATAAAAGCAGTTAGTAGATTTGTAAGCATGAAATATATATATAAAACATGTCAATGAAATGATGGTGTGTAAAATAATCTTGCTTTCCTATTTATGCCTTTCTCAAGTGGAAAGTTTGCATTAAATAATAATTTTCATATGGCAACACTGGTTCGTTATATAGATCGTCTCCTGGTCTGTTTGTTGTGCATCGCGTTCATAAATCAGGGCGTAATTTTGTCTGGAGCTGCATTTACAACTGACAGTAATATGTTTACGCCAGGAGAAATATCCCTGCTTGAGTACTGATTTAAGCACCATCATCAATATCAAACAGCCCAGTAAAGCGTTATAGAAATGACATCCGGTTTCCCCTTGCCGCTTCGAGACAAAGCTGGAGGTAGCAATTACCGGATATAACCTTTTTTTAATGTAATCACACATATTCCCATTTCATTGTTTGTGCATGGCATCCTGATTGTTGTGGTTCGCTTCTTGTGTGGTTGCTTCTGTTTTCAATATTTGTAGGGAAGACTGTAGTCTTGCTAGATTTTTAGAAGGCCTTGACAGTCTCAGTTTTCAGCCTCTGTTGGCTGAACTAAGCCCCAACTCTGTGGCAAGAATCTGGCGTCTTTGGGGTGCCAAAGGGAGGAGTATGGTCTCCTACGCTGTTTGTGGTCTGCATCGGTGATCTCGTTGCCGAGCTGCCACATGGTACAGTGGTCGCAGTATGTGCTAATGACTATGTGGTGTGGTGCATGGGAGCTGTGGCTGACGAGCGGGTGAAGAGAGCTGTAGATGGTGTGTCAATATCGGCATAAATAGGTGTAGCATTGTTCAGTTTTCCCTTTCACCAAAACAGAGGGCTGGTGGCGTCAAGGGGGATGGGGATCTTCTTTGGAGGGGGGTGGAATCGGTCGACCCACGTGTCTCGGGGTGGCATTTGACAGTGGGCTTGGAAGGAGGGAAAATATCAGCGGAGGCCGTGAGGGGTGTTGGCTATTCTGGGAATGCTGAGGGAACCTCCTGTGGAGCGGATGGGAACGTGTTTAGCCAATATTGTCACAGGGGTATGTGGCCGAACATGGAGTGTGGCTCGGCCAAATGGTGTCCAGACTCTGAAACTGCATTGCACGAGTTGGATGATATATATACGTTAAGACACATATCTTATGATCGAAACGTCAACTATTTTCGTCTTTATTTAATTTATCATTGTTGTTTTCTTCATATTTGTATTAGTAATGGTAGGTATTTGTGACACATGACTACCTGTTTAATCTAATTATTTTGCTACTTGTATTACCGAGGCCCGTACCCGATGTATTGTTTTGACATTTTAGTAATTATATATAGTTGTTTGTGTCAGCAGGAACTCATCTGATATTAATGTGAAAACAGAACATATTTTACAGAAATGAACATTATATCACACTACAAGAACAAAATATCGAAAACAGAACAAATTTTACAGAAATGAACATTATATCACACTACAAGAACAAAATATCGAAAACAGAACAAATTTTACAGAAATGAACATTATATCACACTACAAGAACAAAATATCGAAAACAGAACATATTTTCCAGAAATGAACATTATATCACACTACAAGAACAAAATATCGCAAACAGACACAACTGCAACAATATCTACGGTGGGCTGGTGACCACAGTACAGTTCATTGAAATAATCCGTGTCACTGTCTGACTCCCACAGGAGAACGAGGAATAAGAAGATTGAAGCATCTCGGTCTGACCATGGATCTCTTGATACGAGGACATACTACAGGGTGTGCCAAGAGGCAATTAAGTGTTCGTTGCACACATAAACATTACTGGGAGTTCTCTTACCTTACAATATATATACAAACATATATATTCCTTTCTACTGGTAAAAAAATGTCTCAATGGCGTTATAACAAGTTTGACAAATTTTTACAAGTATAGCTACAATGACAGTTCTGAAGGTTTTCTCTTCCATGTCAAGACAAAGTTAACGCCATCTGTCTTGTATATGGAATCAGATTAACGAACGTGTAGACCTCGATGTTGCAGCCAACCTTCGTTGCGGAGACGGCACTTGATGATGATGATGAGGCCTCGATGTTATCAGAAAACAGCAACATTGACATGCTATAAAAGAAAATTGATCTGTTTCAGTAAACATATTATTCCATTGATCTAGTGAACTCAATTTATTAATCTGCTTAGAAATCGCTTCATTTCTTTATTGTGCGAATGTTCCACTGTGTAGTTTTGTTGATTAGCTAATTAAGTAGATCGATATATCGATCATTGATTCTACTCTTTACCCAGTTTTGTGTTCTATCCCCCAGCTTGTGACTCCGAAGTTTCCTGTAGTTGTCAAGATCGGGCATGCGCATGCTGGGCTGGGAAAGGTAAAGTATATATGTGAAATCATGTATGTTTTTCACCTCTGAATAAATTCCTGTGTATCACATGGGCGGAAGGTTAAAGCAGCTTCTTTTAAAACTATGAACGACCTAAGTCTTACGCACATTCGAATCCCCCTCCCCACAATATACCACATACATATTTTTTATATTCACAAATTGAACTATTCACAAAAATGTTGGGAATAATGGCCCCCTAAACAATCAAATTGCCCCCCCCCCGTCTCTGTGGGGCATGGCCACCACGTGGGGAAACACTGGGTTAGGGCGTTGGTCTCAAACCCGTAAGATTCAGAGTTTGATCCCTGGTAAAGACTGGGTTTTTTTCTGTTGGAGGGACATTTTTTTTTAAAATCACCATTCAATGACGTGGCGACAGATACAAAATACCTCCTGCAATCTGCAAGTACACAGCGGGAAACTTGCAGTATTTGACAGTTTGTGTGTGTGTTTATTTTTTTTTTTTGACAATAACTATCTGTCACAAAAGTGGTTCTAAAAATAATCCACTG
This sequence comes from Meghimatium bilineatum, assembly GCA_034231615.1. Classification (NCBI taxonomy): domain Eukaryota; kingdom Metazoa; phylum Mollusca; class Gastropoda; order Stylommatophora; family Philomycidae; genus Meghimatium; species Meghimatium bilineatum. The sequence continues at coordinate 42,851,905 of CM067317.1, read as the reverse complement.
AATCCCTCTTTCGGAACAGTTATTCTGTAACCCCCTCTTTTCTCCCCGAAACTAGAGTACTAAAAACTGTGACGTATTTCAACAACGAATATATATATATATTATAATGTATAATACCAAGAATATAAAAGGTTAAAATGTTCAGCCAGATGTCATTGATCATTTCTCCTTTTCTGGCAGACTGCTCGGTGAGGAATGTTAGATCTTACTGTCAGATTTGTGAACTTATCACTGTGAATGGGTCTTCAAATCTGGCAGAAGAATGAAATATTTGGCCCAGAAATGTGTGCTCTACTATTGGCAGGACGTGGTAATATTGGGATACGAGGATTTAAATATATATATATATATATATGTGTATATATTTAGGACGAC